>OX030950.1:139138141-139580641 GCA_943735915.1 Pherbina coryleti
ATAAGTTCAGTAATGAATATTGCCCCTACTGGGGGGATACATCAATAAGCAAAATAAATGGGGCTCTGAAAATTCCAAAGCCATTGCATCCGCAAAAACTAACTGTTTGGTGTACATTATAGTCTGATGGTGTCATTGGTCTATATGTTTTTCTTTTTTTTTTTTTAAATGATCAAAAAGCAACAGTTACAGTCAATCCTCAGCGCAATGACTCAGCGCAATGACAGATTCACCAATTTTTGTTTTTTTTTTTTTTTGCCTGAAATTAAAGATATATATCTGGATGATGTATGGTTTGAACAAGATGGGACCATAAGCACATGGGACCAATAGCACAATTAGGGCTTTATTGCAACAGAAACTTGCAGGACGATGCCAATTAGCCTCCGAGATGGAGCGATTTAACATTTCTGAACTTTTTTTTATGGAGCTACGAAGAAGATCGTGTTGTAAGTGAATAAACCTCAAACTCTTGAGCTATTCAAAACCAACATTCGTAAGTCATGGCTGAGCTAGTGGCCGAGTTGTGCACAAAAATCATCGCAAATTACCTCAAAAGGATTGAGTACTGCAAAATCTCCCTTGGAGGACATTTGTTTTAAACTTATGCTATTGTATTAAACTTGTATTGGCTAATTTGAAATTTGCAAAGGTTCAAAGAAGTGCAAGTCACGGTATTACTGGTGCATAATCTACAACCCCAACTGGTGCTGTAAATGTCATGCTTCACCTCCCTCCTCTTGAAATCTTTGCCGGAGAATGTGCAAACTCAGCAGCCCTCAGACTAAGAGAATCTGGAAATTGAATAGGTAACAACTGCGGTCACACAATTATTCTGAACTCATCTGACCCCGACGAAACAGATTACTGTGTGCCTTGTTTAAATCTTGAAAAGAACTTCACATCCGTTCACGGGTAGACTGGGCTAACAAAATCCCCCTTAAAATAACCGGAATTAAAATGTTTACAGACGGATCCAAGCTTCAAAAACAGGTAGGGGGAGTAATTTACTCACAAGATCTGGAAATAGAAGCTTCCTTTAGACTCCCAAACTATTGTAGTGTCTACCAAGCGGAGATGATGGCTATATATGAAATCGGTAAGATTCTAGGTCATAAAGACCTTAGGGAAAAGAATATTTACATTTTCTCATAAATGCAAGCTGTGCTTAAAGCGCTGAACTCACATATTGACAACTCCAAAACTCTCACTGAGTGCCGCAGATCTCTTAACGAGATGGCGAGGTTATTCAGGATCCACCTCATATGGGTACCCGAACATAGGGATATCGAGGGCAATAATTTGGTTGACGAATTGGCAAGGAAGAGTACGACCTCGAACACTCTCTTAAATTAGGACTTTATTGGTACACTAAGAGAGAAAAATATTAAATTTATTCAAAAAATTTTTTAATTTATCCAAAAACCGAGTCATTTTTGAACCAATAACAGCGCATTTGAATAAATCGACTACGTAAATATTTAAAATTTTTTAAAATACTTTTTTAATTAAACAAAATATGAAAATATTTAAACAGAATCAATAAAAAATATATTAAAATTATGCACTAATTTTTTTTAAATATCTTTCAAATATTTACTATTTGAAAATAAAACCATCGCATTTAAAGAAAATTTATAAAAAAATATTGAAACTAAAAAAACAACATATTTAAATTCAATATGTTGTTAATTGTTTCTTATAGTTCTCGTTTGGTTTTTGTAATGAAAATTATATAGCCTTGATGTTTAGCCAAGATGCTTCGTGAGTACGATGGTTAAGGTTTGGTGTTAACCGAGCTCCGCTAACCCATGATCTGTGGCGGATTTACGTATGAAAGGGCTTTAATCCCCCTTGGAGAATTTTTTGTGTGGGAAAAAAATTAAAAAAGCCCAAAAAGACGTTTCAGCCCCCCTTAGGATACAAAAATCTAGGTGGGAGTGACAGTTCTTTCATATTGCACCAACCCTGATGAAAGGTAGCCTTGAAAACTGGCTATTTTCTAACAAGCTGTGTCCATCTAATTTCACTTGCCTGTATATTGTATACTATATATAAATATATACTATTTTTGACAGTTGGTGCAATATTATGGCATCAAATGTCAAAAATAGTATAAACTAGAGAACGAAAAAATAGGAAAGAAAATAAAAGCAAAATATGGAGACAAATCACATTGGGTGCAAGACACTTGTGAGAAAATATCAAGTTGTCACTCACACCTTACATAATTGCATCATGCGCTCACCCATCGCACTCACGAAACATATTGGCTAAACATCTAGGCTATATAATTTTCATAACAAAAACCTAACGAGAACTATAAGAAACCGAAAGCAATAATCTTTATTCTAAAAATTTCATTGATAAACTGCAGGAACAGAGTGCGATGTTTTTGCTGCTTGTCGGCTATACTGTGTGGTATAGATACAATTTAAATTTAAATTTAGTTTAATTAAAAAAAAAAGAGTTTTAAGAAAAATGTTTGATTTATCCACGTAAATATTTAAATAAAATTTATAATCAGGCGTGGATAATGTTAATGTGCGTTATTTCCCTTAGTGTACTTTCCTACTTTAAAATTATAGCCTTTTAAAACATTGTGGAGGATAAACAATCCCATTTTTAACACATAAACTTGTTTCAACACATGTACTTGATTCACTATTTTAATATCGATTTCCGTGAAAGGATCCTTAACGTAGTCTACTAGTGCAAATAGAAGCACCATGCCCTTTTTTTTAAAAGATGCCAATACTTCTAGTACTATCTCTAAATGAATTTAAAGTCTCTATTGTAAAAATAAATAAAAGTACTTCTGTCACCGTTCCCCTGTCATCCAAATACATTAATGACTGATACATACATAAATAACTACCTGAGTGACCAATCCGTTTTATATGCCCTAGCTCCCGCACTTAAAACTTAACATTTTTAAGTCGTCTGAACCTATTTGCCCCTTTAAAGCGCAATATTTTTAAGCGCGATGAATAAACGAAATACCCAACCTTTTTTGCAACCTCTAATATTTTAGCCAAAGCGCCTCGAGGAAACTCCATAAATTAGTTTGACTTAAATTGTTTTTGTTCGCAAACTTTTTTCAAAAGTCTTGCCGTGAATTTTTTGCAAATCTACATTTTTTTCTGCCTTATTTATTGATATTTCTTGTTTATGCTTTATTCTGCAGCAGCATTCAGCGTCAATGGCAACACTTTGAATATCAAAGTTAAATATTGTAATCAGTTTAACAGTGGATTCAACTCGGCACTTTTTGCAGCAACTAAATTAAGTTTTTTTTCTAAAAGAAGTTTGTGTGAGAGAGGAGAAGAGAGATAAGAGATTTTGTGAGAAGTTTGAAGTTTAAATTTTCAATCGACTTATTTTAGTGGACGTTCAAGACATAAAAGTTTGCAAACTTTTTTCATTTTGACTAGCGTGTCGATGAACACTTAGTTCAGATGGAGTGAAGTTTTGAGACATGATTAAAAATGTAGCATCGAATAACAACTATTTGGTGAAAATCAGAAAAGAGACATAAATATAAAAATAGGTTTTTGTTTAAAAGGGTTTAACAGTTTGCATCGTTCATATGTAGACTTTTTCGTTTTAACAAAATATTTAATTTAATTTATTTAATAAATAATTAATAATTTTATTAATAATATAATAATAATAAATATTAAATAAATAATAATTAATAAATAAATAAATAATAAATAAAATAATAAAATAGTTTAAATATAAATTTTTAGTATATATATAAACTAAATACTTGCACTCAGAAAAAAAGTAGTTCGATTAACAGTGAAAACTGTTAAATTCCATCCAACAGACGAGATTCTTCAATTTAACAGTCTGAAATGTTAATTAACAGTGGACTGATAAAGTAAATTGATTAAGTTAATATGAAAAACTCGACTGTTAGATGGATTTAACCGTTTCACTGTTAATTTCACTGTTAATTTTTTTCTGCGTGTAAAGTTATGGACAATATAATAGATTCAATCAGTAAAATGATTATATTTCGGAAAACAATCCATCAAATAAATTGAAAACCTGGTGTAATAGGTTTTTTTTTTTATTTTAAACTTTGTATTCCAATTATTAACAAAATAATTTTAAACGAAAAAACAAATCACTTATACCAAAATAGGCGTCAGAGCACGTTTAAAATTAAATCTTTAGTTTATGGTTTAATGGGTCCCAGATTTTATTTAACAATCTTCCACAGATTTTCTATCGGATTTAAATTAAACTACTGCTTGGGCCATGTCATAACATCGATTCTATGATCCCGTAAACACTTTTAAAAAAGACCCGAAGTATGCTTCAGGTCTTTCTCGTGTTGGAACTGCGAAATCAAAGGAACATTCCATTCGGCGTAAGGCAGCATAACATCTGCTAAGAATCTGATATAAAGATGCCGGTCCATCCTTTCTTTAATCCAAAAATGATTGATTTTCTAAATGAAAGTTTTTCCTCCGTACCAAAAAACCAAATATCCCCATACCATGATTAAAGTGGTGTCACCTGCAAGTGACACTGGGCATTGTGCAGGATGGCGAGCCATGCCAAACAACCCTTGCCACAATCGATCTTTTGCGCACAAAATTCCCAAATCGTGTTATCAGCCATCTTTGCGATATCAATTGGCCGCCTTTGAGCTGCGATTTGACCCCTTGGGACTTTTTTTGTGGCAAACCTTGAAGGACCGATGTTATGCGAACAATCCGGAATATAATATAAAAATATAATGGCGTCCGTATGTCACTCCATCACTTCTGAACCGTTCCAATGGAGTTGTTCATTTAGGGTATGTTTGGCCAGTCATGGTACGAGTTTTTAACTTATTTGTAGAACATCGGATGAGCGGTTCTCGAGATATTGCAAAAATATTGAATCCACTTTCGCCCATACGATATTTTAATATCTTAATATATATAAATGAATCGTGGTTTGTTCGGATGCTTAAAACTTGAAAATGACTTTTTGGAAAAGAGGGTGTCCATACAAGCTAAATTTTTGATATAGAATATCTTTGGATCTAAATGTTGCACAACAATGTTACTCAGTATGGAGTTGCAACTTGGTGATATCCTTCTACTGGAAAACTGGGACAAGCTTTGGAAAAGAGGGTGTGGCTCCGCCCATACAAGCCAAATTTTGGATATCGAATATATTTGAATTTGCATGTTGCACAACAATGTTACTCAGTATGGAGTTGCAACTTGGTGATATCTTTCTACTGGAAAACTGGGACAGGCTTTGGAAAAGGGGGTGTGGCTCCGCCGATACATTTTTTTATTTATTTATTATAATTATTTACAAAATATAAAATCTTATAAATAAAGGGGGATACGAGCAATAGCTGCCAGGGCTTTCAGCTCGGATATAAAAAATATTTAAAGAGTATTACTAAAATTGCAGGATTTTATATACTTCTCTATCAAAGTGATATTTTCTAATGTTACATTTTTTAACAAATCGGTTGGTAGAGTATTGTTAAAGATTTTTTTTCGGATGGAAATTAAACTTGGACAATCATTAAGAATATGGTTTATGGATGATGTGCTATAGCAAAGTTGACAGTTTGAGGGGGCGTTCCCGGTTAACAGGTGCTCGTGCGTAAGTTTAGTGTGTCCGACTCGTAATCGGACGAAGATTTGGCATTGTTGACGCGTGCATGATGATGGGTAGACAGCTTTCAGTCCGTTTGTATTGATGGTACTGTAGCGATGGTTGTAGGATGACCATTCTGCTACCCGGCATTCTTCTAGATGACAGTTGATCAATCTAAAAATGTCGTCTTTTTCTGCAGTGCTGAAAGAGTAGACTGGTGCATGTTTAGCTGCAGATGCGGCTTGGTCTGCTAGTTCGTTTCCTATGATGCCTGCGTGACCCGGAACCCACATTATTTTTATTTTATTTTGGTATTTAATGCAGTTATTTCTGATTGCTTTTACGAGTTCACTGTCATTATTAACGTTTTGAATGGCTTTTATAGTGGATTTACTGTCAGAGCATATAATAAACTTGCCTTTGTTACTCTTAGCAAAGTCTGTTGCTAGCTTGACCGCAAGGGCCTCAGCAGTGAATACAGAACAATGAGGTGCAACTAGTCCAGAAGATATAAGCATTCCGTTTTGGTGTACTACAGCGAATGTGGTATGATCTACGGTTTTGGATCCGTCGGTGTACAAACAGGACCAATTATTTCGGATGTAAGGTTCTGTGGCCTCATAGAAAAGCTGTTTATAAGTTAACGTGTTGGACGATTGTTTGGGAAACGCCTGTAAATCCGTAATGAAAGATGAAGCTTGTAAGAACCATGGTGGTTCAGATTGTTGTTTAGTGCGATGAGGTTTGATATCTAGAACATTTGATTTAACGTAATCGGCACATCGCTGAATCGTCGATTTGATTTTTTTGGTTCGCTTTTGTTTAATTGCATTGCCTAAGTCTTTTGATAATACCGCATTATTGCTGTAAAAAAGTTTTGGGATAAGATGGTACGTTGTTGTTTTGACTCGCTGAGTTATGGTAGGAAGGCCAGCTTCTGCCAAAATGTTTATAGTTGGAGATGTTGGGAACGCACCGATGCTTCTTCGAACAGCAGCATGGTAAGGCGTCATGAGCATTTTCAAGTTGCTTTTTGCACACCATCCAAAAATTGGGAGGGCATAATCTATTTTTGATAGAATTAATGATCGCGTTATATTGACTAATGTGGAAATATGAATAAGGAAATGTTTGGAAGATAAGTATTTTATAATACTGAGCCTGGCAGCAAGGTTTTTTCTTAAAACTAGACATTGTTGTTTGAAATTGAGTTTATCGTCAAAGATTACGCCTAATATTTTTAGATGTTTTACAAATTCAATATTTACATTATTGTAACTTAGGCTAAATTGAGAACAGTTTCTCTTATTACAAATATGCAGTACCTTGCACTTTTCTAAAGCAAGATTAGCACCGGAAGATGTACTCCATTCCTTTATTTCATTTAGTACTGCAGTGAAAATTTCTTTAATTTTGGTGATATCGCTTACTTTAGAAAAGATGATTGCATCATCGGCATAAATGGAATGATCGACTTTATTGTACTTACAAATAATTTTACTTAGTTTATCAAATGCGGTTATGAATAAAATAACCGATAATGGAGAACCTTGTGGAATTCCATTATAAAGTGGAAAGGTGTCGGAAAGCTTGGAGTTAATTCTGACTCGAAATTTGCGACCAGTCAAAAAAACCTTGACGAAATCAAAGACCTTTCGACCAACTCTCCAAATTGCAAGCTGCTGAAGCACCACATGCACTCCGATGCGATCGAATGCTTTTTCAAAATCTGTAGCCATGATCGTTATATGATTTTTGCTAGAAAGAGCTAATGACGCATAATGTTGGAGATGGAGAAGTACATCATATGTGTTTTGTTTTTTTTTGAAAGCCACTTGGTTTGGGCTCAATAGATTATTTTTGGTTATATACCACATCAATCTTTTTGCAATTATTTTTTCGAGAATTTTCCCCATGCATGGAAGTAGCGATATTGGACGGTATCCACCGACTTCGGAGGCAGTTTTATTGGGTTTTGGTATTGGCACAATTTCAGCAGTACGCCAATTTTGTGGGTAAATACCATTATCAAAGATGTTATTGTATATTTTTATTAATCTGTCTACTAAAACAGGTGGAAGATTTTTCATCATGGGGTATGAGACCCGATCGAATCCCGGGGTTTTACCCTTTGCGCTGTTCAAGGCATTATAAAATTCGATGTTAGTAATTTTTGTTTCAATTTTACGAGCGGATGTTGGGATACAAGTTGGGCTATATTCGGTTTGGAGTACTGTGTTTTTGTTTAAAATAAAATCTTTTGAAAAGTTATTGTCATTTGAAAAGTTTGACCAAGTGGAAGCGAAAAGATTGGCTATTTCTTTGCAGGAAGTTAATATATTTTCACCGCATTGCATGGATTTTATTATTGTTGAGTTCTTTCTACCTGATAGCATATTAATGTCAGACCAAATTTTCTTAATATTCGAATTCGGGTTGATTTTAGATGTTAACTTCTCTAAGCTTTTAGCTTTCGCTAATTTAGCAGTTCTTCGAAACAAAGCATTGGATTTTTTATAATTTACCAAGTTTGTGGTGGTCCTAAAACGTTTGAAAGTTTGCCAAAGAAGTTGTTTGTCTTTTCTGAGATTTTCGAGTTCTCTGTTCCACCAGGGAATAGTGGCTTTAGCAAAAACAGATTTCGTTTGTGGAATAGCAACGTTTGCAGCAATTCTAATAATCTTGCCCAAATTAGCGGCCTCTTTATTGAGGTCGTTGGGGATACTGTATTTGACACTATTTAGCTCGCAAATTTTTGAGAATTTATTCCAGTTTGCCAGGTCAGTTTTAAACTTTTGCCTTGGTTTAAACTTCTCCAATCGAAAATTCGAAAAGAATTCAACAGTGATCGGGAAGTGATCACTGCCGTGGAGGTCCTCGAGTACGCTCCAAATACATTTAGGTGTAAGTTGCGCTGAGCAAATAGTTAGGTCGATATGAGTGAAGGAATTGTGGGTCGAGAAGTGAGTTGCAGTTCCATCATTTAGGACTACAAGATTCTCAAATAATACTACATCCTCAATAATTTTTCCTCTGCTATTAGTTTCAATAGATCCCCATAATGGACTCCAAGCATTAAAATCTCCGGTTATAATATATAGAGTGCGAGAATTTATAATACTAGCTAATATTTCCTGGGAGGAGAAGGTTTGTTGGGGAGGAATATACATATTAAATATGGTGAAGCGATAACCAATATTAAGTTCAATGGCCATTGAAGATATATTTGAATATATTGTTATTAATTTATGTGGTATATGGCTTTTTATTAGAATTCCTATACCTTGTTTGGAGGAGGTGTTAGTTGAAAGGTTGTGGAAATAGCCTTTATATTGCTTGGGTACTATAACGTTGTTTGAATTAAAAGCTAAATGCGTCTCTTGCACAGAAATGATATCTGGATTATAATCCTTAATGAGTAATTTTAATTCTAGAAAATTGTTTGTGTATCCTTTCATGTTCCATTGGACTATTTTTATCGACATAATTATAAAAAAAAAAGAAAAAGATAAGATAAAGGTGCAAATATTTATATTTATTTATATTTTAGTGAAGATTTTTAGTGTAAGATATCTGAATTTAAAGAGAAGAGCTACAACTCTTCTTCGCTAATGCGCTCATGACCATCATAGAATGGGTTTGCCATGGAGGAATCTTCGTTGCTGGAAATAGAGCTATATTCGTTTACATTGTTTATTTGATCATTGGATGTATTTTTTTGCAAATTTGTTGGCATTTGGTTTTGTGTTTGGAACCGGTTTATTGAATTTATGTTTTGACTGAGATGTGTTGAAGGGAGAGTTGTCTCATTTTTATTACTTTTGAGTTCTTGTTTAGATTGTTGTTGTTGATTTGAAAAAGTGTTATTTAAATTAGAGAATGTCTTTGGTAAAGAAGTTGTGTTTTTGGGTACAGAGTTGAGTGAAGTTTTGTGGGTGGGAAGAGCGCTGCTGCTTAGTGGATTTTTGCTGTTTGTTGAATTTATGTTTTGAGTGAGATGTGGTGAGGGGAGAGATGCATCATTTTTTCTACTTTTGGGTTCTTGTTTAGATTGTTGTTGTTGATTTGAATAGGTGTTGTTTAAATTAGAGAGTGCCTTTGGTAAAGGAGTTGTGTTTTTTTGTGATGAGTTGAGTGAAGTTTTGTGGGTGGGAAGAGCGCTGCTGCTTAATGCATTTTTACTCTCCGTTTCTATTTGCTTTGAGTGATTGTCTGTTTTTTTTTGAGTTGTGATGTGTGTATTGGTGGCTGAGCTGCTGCGAGAATTATTGTTTGGCAAAGGGGGAACGGTATTGGATTTTGTTATTGTAGAATAACTGGTGGTTGTGGTGTTTAAGAAGTTAGCGGAGTTAAGAGATCTGTGGATGTTTTTAGCTTCGCGCATTGAACATTTTTTTTGAGTTTTGATTTTAAGAACTTCTCTTTGTTGTATGTACTTAGTACATTCTTTGGAAGAAGCAGGGTGTTCAGCCGCGCAGTTTGCGCAGAAAGTACGGGAGCAGTTTTCTGGAGAGTGAGGGGGTAAATTGCAGTTAACACATGCTGGCGAGTTGGAGCAACGTTTGCCTGTGTGTCCAAGTAATTGGCATAATTTGCAGCGCATTGGGTTGGGTATATATTCTCTTATACGCACTGAGTGCCAAGAAATGTCGATTTGTTCAGGAAGATGGTAACGATCGAAAGTGAGGAGTACGACTCCAGAAAATATGGTTTTACCTTCGGCTAATTTGTTAAATTTGTAGGCACCGATTACGCCCTGGGAGCTGAGTTCTTTGATGATTTCTTCTTCAGGAACATTTTTTAAGCAAGGGGCGTAGACTGTGCCCTTGGTAGAGTTCAAAGAAGTGTGGAGAGAGAATTTAACAGGACAGACACCGAACAATTCCTTGGTTGATAAGAATTTATCAGCAATTGTTTTATTACTGACCAGGAGAAGCAAATTTCCATCTCGTAACTCGGAAATTGAAATAATGTCTTTTGATATCAAATGCAGTGCTCTATGGACAGCAAAGCAAGAGAAATCGGAAAGAGCTTTTTTTTCGTTGGTAGATGATACGACCACGAATTTTGGGTTACGTAATTGAATTGTGGGAAGAGCTGGGTAATCCGTGATGCTGGTTTGACAGGGACGTTTTTTCTTACCAGGTGGACTTTCGGCTAGTATAGAAAATCGATTTTCCCCGAGGTTAGGAGGCCCAGGGGCCATTTTTGCGACACACAACCGTCCAGACAAGTGTTAAATAACAAAAAGGTTACCGAAGAGGAAGACCAAACTTAATATCTTTTATATTAACGGATTTGAAGGAAAAAGAAAAACAGAAATAAGAAATAGTGCAAAGAGCACGTGAGAGGCAAAATTAATAGCGCGATGCTAAAACTATAACTCAGAAGATAAGTACGTCCGCTCGCAGTGAATGATAGTCGACGACTGTCCGCCGATACAATTTAAATTTTTTACATATAATAGCCTCACCATCACCATCACCATCACCATCAACATCACCATCACCATCACCATCACCATCACCATCACCATAACCATCACCATCACCATCATCATCACCATCACCATCACTATCACTATCACCATCACCACCATCACCGTCACCATCACCAACAACAACAACAACGAAAACGGTAAATTGTATGAAAGAGCAAAGCTGAGGTCACTTGATAAAAATAAAAAAAAATTAATGGAGTCATGAGGGCTCTCAGGGAACCCCTTAAATTGAACTTATTGTACCAAATACTGCACGGTGTCGTGTCAAAACCTACGGGTGTGTCCACGATGCAGCCAACTTTTTTTTTTTAGATTTCTGTCAAACGAATAGAAAACAATGGAATTAATACTTGATTTTATTCTATTTTCGCAAAATATTGGATGGCACGAAGTCCGTCGGGCCAGGTTTCCATATAAATATAACATATGAATTCAATCGAATTCGAAAGTGTCTCATTCAATCTACAATTGAAATTATATTAATGCGTCATTTGTTAACGATTGATAATTTTCGTGAATGCTCGAAATTAATTCAATCAAAAAATTTTTTTTGGGCAAATCGAAATTTGCCGGGTTAGCTAGTTCCATATCATGGTATAATAATACATGGTAGCATTGACAACTGCTTATTTTCTCTTCAACAGGAAAACATAAACTGTCAAACACAGCTGTTTGCGAAACGAAGCGAAAATTAAAGCAAGTGACAAAAACAAACATAAAAAACTAATAAGAATATTGTGCGTTTAAATAAACAAATCATAAAGAAATAAACATTTAAAATCATGAAAGTGATAAAAAGATCTTGTGTAATTTGTGCGAAAAGTTTTTCAGTCCGTGATGTTAAATTTTATTCAGTGCCTAATAACGAAACTCGTCGCCAGCGGTGGATTGATGCCTGTGGCTTGATGCTGGCAGAAAATTCGTTTGTTGTTTGTGTTTTCATTTATTAACAATGGCCGACCAGCGAACGCTCTCTTTTTGAGTATATTTTTTGACAGAATAGGTTTTCCCAAGCAACTGTCAATGCTACCGTGTATTATTATACCATGGTTCCATATAACTTTCGAACTATTAGTGACACAATGAAACTTAGTAAGAACGTAATATTTAGTCGTGTCCTTTGATAGGCAAAATTGGACAAGAGGGCGTGGCATCTCCCATACATTTCAAATTTATGGTATCGAATAGCTTTAGAACTAAATGCCGTATAACATTGAAACTCAGTATGGACTTGCCACTTGGTAATTTCCATTTACTAAAAAAATGGGATAAGTATTGTGTAAGGGGGTGTGTTTAATGCAATTAAAATTTTTGATATCGACTAGCTTTGGAAGTAAAAGATACAGTACTTACATTGAAACTCAGAATGGAGTTACTATTTGGTGATGTCCGGCTATTGTAACGGGCAGCGGAGAATGACATTGGTGTCAAACTATGGGTCTAAGAAAAGTTTTTTACAAGTATGTAAACAAATTATTTTACAAGTATGTTTTGTTTATATGTTTGTTTATTGGATTGTTAGCTATAACTTTGCCAAAGACAATAAACCGATATATTTATTTCTGACGGAGTTATTGAAGAAAAACTGATACCTTTTTTTGGCAAAATCACTAAAACCCACAATATAATATGGGCCATAAAAATGAAACGGGCACCAAACTCGCGGAACCGCGCCAGGGTTATACTCACCACTGATCATAGTATCGAACCTATATAGTGGCATGCTGTTATTTTGCCAAAAGTGTTTTTTTGTATCATAGTGTTATTGAAATTGGTGTTTTATTGTGGAAAAAAATATTGACAGATTTAATGGTAAATTATTTTTCAGTGTTGATTTTATACCAGCACTTGCCAAGATGTAAGCCATATAGGCATTTCGTGAACATCTTTCTCGTTCTTTAATGGCAGTAACCACAACGAATCACAGTGATGCAAAAGGGCATGCTAGACGGAAAAAATTCTAAATTGAATTTTTACATTCTGAACATAAAGATCTGTTAAGAAAT
The DNA here is from genome assembly GCA_943735915.1 of Pherbina coryleti. Lineage (NCBI taxonomy): Eukaryota > Metazoa > Arthropoda > Insecta > Diptera > Sciomyzidae > Pherbina > Pherbina coryleti. The sequence continues at coordinate 139,151,267 of OX030950.1, forward strand.
ATCCACTGATCTCCGCTTTCTACAAAAAATATAAAAATTCTTAAAAGTTGATCCAAAAAGGGATATTTTAGTAATTTGAATCATAACTTTTGTTGTTATACTTGATTAATTTTTTGGAGTATTTCCCAATATCCAATATTGGATAAAAATCGACATATGTCATGAATAATATTGAAATAAAATAAAGTCAATAAAGTATCTTTTAAAAAGTTGGCACGAACTTAAAGAACGGTTTTTAATGATATAAATGCGTCAAAACGTGGTGAAATATTTTCAAAAATAAAAAAAGGCCACCTCATATTTGAAAAAATTTATTAATCAATTTTTTTTTTATATTAAAATAAAATAAATATCCTAGTCTTAAGCTGGTATTTTAAATAAATACTTTTAGACAGGATGTTGTACACTAAGAGAAAAAAATATTAAATTTGTCCAAAAACTTTTTTAATTTATCCAAAAAGCGAGCCAGTTTTGCACCAATAACGCATTTGCATATGCACCAATCGACTACGTAAATATTTAAAATTTGTTTAAATACTTTGTTAATAAAATAAAATATTTAAGTATTTAAACAGAATCAATAAAAAATTTATTAAAATTATGCACAAATTTTTTCAAAATATCTTTCAAATATTTACTATTTGAAAATAAAACTATCTCATTTAAAGAAAATTTTTATAAAAATATTGAATTTAAAAAAGAACATATCTAAGTTGAAGAGGAGGAAGAAAAGAGGAAGAAAAACTAAGATAAAAAATATGAAGCAAAATATGCAGGTAAATGACAACCGGTGCAAGATATTCGTGAGAAAATATCGAGCTGTCACTCCACCCCATGGTATAATAATACAAGGTAGCATTGACAGTTGCTTGGGAAACCATCTCCTGTCAAAAAATATACTCAAAACAAGAGCTCTCACTATCCACCATTGAAAACACAAACAATGTTGAAAACGTTGAATTAAAAAAAAAAAACAACAACCACAGCAGCTGCAGATGTATTTCCACAAAAAGCTGTTTTTGACAGGAGATGTTTTCTTGTAGAAGAGAAAATAAGCAGTTGTCAATGCTATCTTGTATTATTATACCATTACTCCACCCTACATGGTTTTATCATGCGATCACCAATCACACTCATATATCATATAGGCCAAACATCCAGGCTATATTTCCCTTGCAACAAAAACTAAACGAGAACTATAAGAAACCTGCAACTGCAAGAAATAAACTACAGGAACAGAGTGCGATGCTGTTGCTGCTTGTCGGCTATTTCAGTTGTATGGAATATGTGTGTAGGTGTGTGGTATAAATAAAATTTAAATACGGGAAAAAAATGTGTTGTAAGGAAAATATTTGATATATTCAAGTTATAATCACGTATTTATTCACGTATTTGATTATTATATTCTCGATTTATTCACGTGAATATTTAAATAAAATTTATTCTCAAGCGTGAACAGGGGCGAAACTAGCGGGGAGGTAGGCTACCCCCCTTACTTTTTTAGAGTCGTTAATTGTTATTTTTTACTGAAATTTGTTTAAAATATTGATATGTATTAACAATAATTTTGAACGCATCAATGTCAGTCGCACCTTTTATTTCCATTTTCATAACAAAAAGCAACTTTAGTTGGCTATTTCATTTTAAGTCATACCCAAAACTATCTTCAGTCGGCCAATTCACTTTTAGTCGTACCTTAAACGAACTTCACTCGGCCAATTCACTTTTAGCCGTACCTTAAACCAACTTCAGTCGGCCAACTCACTGGCGTCGTACCTTAAACGAACTTCAGCCGACCAAGTCACTTTAAGTCGAACTAGCGTTGAATTGTTGTAAACGAATCCAGTGTTCCCTTGTGACAAAATTCAGAAAAGTAGCATAAATTTTGATAAAAAAGTACGGAAAGAGTAATGCATAGAAATGTTAAAGGGAGCAGCGGACCAAATGTCAAAAATGGAGCATTTTTATTCCAATTAGGCAACCGTGACCTTGATCAAAAATAAAAACCGAAAATAATATTTTTGTTTGAGCAAAATAATATTAATCAAAAAGCGATTTTTATATAAAACTAGCTTTTCCCGGCGCGCGTTGCTGCACCCAGCAATTATATCGCAACAAAATAATTATATTCGAAACTTTTCTTAGACCCATAGTTTAACACCAATGTCATTTTCCACTGCCTGTTACAGTTTCCCAGTTACAGTTACAGTTTTAATAGTAACTCCATTTTGAGTTTGTATGTAAATACTGCTACTTTTACTTTCAAAGATATTCGATAATACAAATTTTAATTGTATGGGCGGAGCCACACCCCCTTATATAATGCCCGTCCCAGTTTTCTAGTAGATGGACATTATCCAGTTTTAGTACAGTTGCCGACAGTGAGCATACAAACTAAATTACCAAAATGTAGCCAAATCGACGAAAACCATAGGAAATATAGCATTTTTATTGATTTGTGGGCGGTAAAAGGGGGTGTGACAGAAATTAAAACCATCTTGTGCTTGAAAAAAATGTACTGCCAAAATTTCAGTTCTATCGACTCAGCAATTTTGAAGTTTCCAGCCAACACATCATTTTGCTTTTTGTATATATATTTTGAATAAAGATTATTGGCTATAACTTTTGATTGGTAAGAGATACTGAGATAATTTTTTTTAATAAATTATTATTTTAGCTTGTAAATTTATTCAAAAATATAAAACCACAATATTGGAAAAAAAAAATTTCTTCAAAAAAATCAAGGGGTAGGCCTTGTTTTTTTAATCACAAAAATGGTTTTTAATTTTTGCGTAAAATTGAAATAACTTTTGCTTATAAATGTTATAATTTTTGAATAGAGTTGAAAAGTTACGAATTTGAATTTAAATTATTTTTACAACAAAAACAAATTTTGAGCCTTTTTGTGAGGAAAACTCCAAAATTTCAGACCTTTTTTGAAAAAAATATTAAAAATATATATACTCAACTTACGGTATTTTTGCAATAAGATTTTCATAGTACTTTGATGAAGCTTTAAGACGAAAAAATAATTTAACAAAATGTATACAAAAGCAGCGGAGATATTTGACTCGAAAGTCGCAAAATTAAATTTCTGATTCTTTTTTTATCATTTTTGAGCAACGATGTTGCATTAAATATATCGTTGTAGTAAAATTTTTCATAGTTTTCAAGATATGTTCATGTTTTTGATGTCAAAATAACGGAAATTTCTTAAGTTTTACTAAATTTAAGAAATATTTTATATTTTGTAAATATTTGTGTATGTAACCTAAGAAAACAACTAAAAATAGGCGATTTTGTAAAAAATTTGTACTACAGCACCATCTGGTGTCCAAGGTGGTTCAAAGAAGATACTACTAAAAAACTCATCGTACCTGAAAACTACTATATACCAATTTTTATTCTAATCGCATGAGCAATTTGGGAGTTTTAGGTGGTTTTGTAAAAAATTTGTACTATAGCGCCCTCTGGTGTTCAATATAGGTCAAAAACGATAGAAGCACAACACTCAACGTATATGAAACCTACTATATACCACTTTTCATTCTAATCGCATTAGCAGTTTATGAGTTTTAGGCAGTTTTGCAAAAAATTTGTACTACAGCGCCCTCTGGTGTTCAAGGTGGATCGAAATTGATAGCCCACGAACACGCACCGTACCAAAAAACTTCTATACACAAATTTTCATGCTAATCGGATGAGTAGTTTAGGAGTCTATTGCGGCCTTACAAGCATAAGCTCCTTTTTTATATATATAGAAGATAGAAGATAGCTTTTCCCGGCGCGCGTTGTTGCACCCTGCAACTATATGGGAACATAATAGGTGTATTCAAAACTTTTCTTAGACTCATAGTTTGACACCACTGTTATTTTCCACTGCCAAATAGTAACACCGTGGCGTCCGTGGCGTAGTTGGTTAAAGTGCGTGGCCGCTATGTCAAAGAACCTGTGGAGACCCAGGTTCGAACCCCAGCAGCGACAGAAAATTATTTGAATTAAAATAATTTTTCTGTACGGCCGCCACCTCTCTGGAGACAATGGCAAACCTCAGAGAGTAATCAAAATGCCATGTAAAGCTTCTTGAGAATAAGAACATTCCGTTCATCGCCGTTCGGAGTCGGCGTTAAGCCTGTAGGTCCATTTCTCGGTCAATTGTGTACAAACTTAATAACACGCACAACACAATTGATCATAAGAAGCTAGGTCAAAGTCCTTTCAAGGGCTGAAATGGCCAGTTATTTATTTTTATTTTTAAATAGTAACTCCATTTTGAGTTTGTATGTAAGTATTGCTACTTTTGCTTTCAAAGCTATTCGATAATACAAATTTTAACTGTATGGGCGGAGCCACACCCTCTTATATTTTTGCAATAAGGTTTTCATAGTACTTTGATGAAGCTTTAAGACAAAAAAAAATTTAACAAAATGTATACAAATGCAGCGGAGATATTTGAATCGAAAGTCACAAAATTAAATTTCTGATTGTTTTTTTTTCTCATTATTAAGCAACGATGTTGCATTAAATATATCGTTGTAGTAAAATTTTTCATAGTTTTCAAGATATGTTCATGTTTTTGATGTCAAAATAACGGTAATTTTTTAATTTACTAAATTTAAGAAATATTTTATATTTTGTAAATATTTTCACATGTAACCTAAGAAAACAACTAAAAATATGCGATTTTGTAAAAAATTTGTACTACAGCACCATCTGGTGTCCAAGGTGGGTCAAAAGAGATAGTGCTGAAAAGCTCATCGTACCTGAAAACTACTATATACCAATTTTTATTCTAATCGCATGAGCGGTTTGGGAGTTTTAGGTGGTTTCGTAAAAAATTTGTACTAAAGCGCCCTCTGGTGTTCAATATAGGTCAAAAACGATAGCAGCAGAACACTCAACGTACATGAAATTCACTTATACCACTTTTCATTCTAATCGCCTTAGCAGTTTATGAGTTTTAGGCAGTTTTGTAAAAAATTTGTACTACAGCGCCCTCTGGTGTTCAAGGTGGATCAAAATTGATAGCCCACAAACACGCACCGTACCAAAAAACTTCTATACACAAATTTGCATGCTAATCGGATGAGTAGTTTAGGAGTCTATTGCGGCCTTACAAACATAAGCTCCTTTTTTATATATATAGAAGATAGCTTTTCCCGGCGCGCGTTGCTGCACCCTGCAACTATATGGGAACATAATAGGTGTATTCAAAACTTTTCTTAGACTCATAGTTTGACACCACTGTTATTTTCCACTGCCAAATAGTAACTCCATTTTGAGTTTGTATGTAAGTATTGCTACTTTTGCTTTCAAAGCTATTCGATAATACAAATTTTAACTGTATGAGCGGAGCCACACCCTCTTATATTTTTGCAATAAGATTTTCATAGTACTTTGATGAAGCTTTAAGACAAAAAAAAAATTTAACAAAGTGTATACAAATGCAGCGGATATATTTGAATCGAAAGTCACAAAATTAAATTTCTGATTGTTTTTTGCTCATTATTAAGCAACGATGTTGCATTAAATATATCGTTGTAGTAAAATTTTTCATAGTTTTCATGATATGTTCATGTTTTTGATGTCAAAATAACGGTAATTTTTAATTTTACTAAATTTAAGAAATATTTTATATTTTGTAAATATTTTCACATGTAACCTAAGAAAACAACTAAAAATATGCGATTTTGTAAAAAATTTGTACTACAGCACCATCTGGTGTCCAAGGTGGGTCAACAGAGATAGTGCTGAAAAGCTCATTGTACCTGAAAACTACTATATACCAATTTTTATTCTAATCGCATGAGCGGTTTGGGAGTTTTAGGTGGTTTCGTAAAAAATTTGTACTAAAGCGCCCTCTGGTGTTCAATATAGGTCAAAAACGATAGCAGCAGAACACTCAACGTACATGAAACTCACTGTATACCACTTTTCATTCTAATCGCATTAGCAGTTTATGAGTTTTAGGCAGTTTTGTAAAAAATTTGTACTACAGCGCCCTCTGGTGTTCAAGGTGGATCGAAATTGATAGCCCACAAACACGCACCGTACCAAAAAACTTCTATACACAAATTTTCATGCTAATCGGATGAGTTGTTTAGGAGTCTATTGCGGCCTTACAAACATAAACTCCTTTTTTATATATATAGATTTAAAAGATAAAATCAGATTATTTTTTTATATCTGAGCAAAAACTTGAAAATCATAAAATAATGATTAATGCTTAAGTGTTTCGATATTACTTAATGATAACAGTCCCTGATACAAATTCCTTGTCAAAAAGTTGAAAAAATAAGTAGAATAAAGCAAGCCCAAACGAACAAAGGTGTACTCAGTCACCACACACATTGCCCTTTTTTCAAAACCTAATTAATACATTTATGCAATACAGCCCTTTTTGAGATTCAAATTTTTATTCAGAAATTCTTAACATTTTTTATAAAACCGATGATCGAAATCGGCCAACATATTTAAAGAAATTTTCTTAGCTCAAGAACTTTGATATAAAAGCTTTTATTTCATAGACTTAACATATTAATTTAAATACAATTATAATAAATAAATAAATAATACATTCTAAGAATTTAGTCAAACTATTAAACAAAAAGGTCAGTTTTAGCTCTTAAATTCGATTTGATGGCAAAAATGGCATCATTTTTAATCCTGGTGCTCTTTTAATTTTACTGCACCTCTATGTTATTTAACGATTTTGTCATCCTGTCGCCTTTTTTGAAGTAATGACTTCTACAGCGATAAGTGTATGTGATATACCTACTTTTAACTATGTATATTACTATATTACTCTGTCATATCACTATGCTACATAAGCATATACATAATACTACTAGTATTTTGTTAAAGAGTAAGCAAGTAAGTAACTGGCCATTTCAGCCCTTGAAAGGACTTTGACCTAGCTTCTTATGATCAATTGTGTTGTGCGTGTTATTAAGTTTGTACACAATTGACCGAAAACCGGACCTACAAGTTTAACGCAGACTCCGAACGGCGATGAACGGAATGTTCTTGTTCTCAAGAAGCTTTACATGGCAGTTTGTTTACTCTCTGAGGTTTGCCATTGTCTGCAGAGAGGTGGCGGCCGTACAGAAAAATTATTGCAGTTCAAATAATTTTCTGGCGCTGCTGGGATTCGAACCCGGGTATCCAGGTTCGTTGACATAGAGGCCACGCACTTTAACCAACTACGCCACGGACGCCACAGCCATTCGAATGCCAAAGTAAGACCTATTTTTAGACAACGTAGCTCAGTCAATTTAAATCACATTTTATTAACGAAGATATCAATGGAAAAGTTATCTCCTCTATTTTAAGGATAAGATATAAATCTCTTAAAACTAGTAAGAAATGATCTTCGACTGGGCCGAAGTTAAAATACCCCCACGACCGAACCAAAGTATATTCAAAGTCTTAAGCAATCAATAAAATATGTTTATCTGTAAAAACGTTTTCGTTATATTTTTAACAGAAAATATTCGCTTTTGTTTTTTGATAAAGTCGCTTTGTATGGGAGGTGGGTGTGGTTTTCACTCAATTTGGTTGAATTCCATACACATAGTATATGTTATATATCAAAGTTCATATGCAAAATTTCAAGCCCATACATCAATTTTTGTGGATTTTAGAGAAATTTGACCTTTTTGATAAAGTCACTATGTAGGCGTGGTTTTCATCCGATTTGGTTGAATTTCATACTCAAAGTGTATTTTGAACATCAAAACTCATATGCAAAATTGGAAGTCCATATATTAATTTTTATTGAATTCTAAGAGATTTTACCGTTTTGATAAAGTCACTTTGTATTGTTCAAAGTTGAACGCCATGCCAACAACAGACGCTATAATTTTTTTTCAGTTTCTTTATTTTTGTTTTTTGTACGTTTCAATACCTTTCCAACGATATAAAATAAAGGTGTGCTCTGGAAGGGTTCAGAAGTTATGGCTTAAAACATGCAGCGTTAAAGAATTTTCAATACAAATTCTTCTGAAATTCTTTTGTATTGATACTTTTCGATACACCCGAATTAACAACTCATTTTTGAAGGGGAAGTTTCTTACGAAACTAGCTCATTGACGCATAGTACGTGAAATTCCTATACGAACAAAACCAACACCTTAACGAATTCGTTATACATTCGTTTGGTTTGCTGCGAATATCGGAATATTAAATAAAACACTGTTAACTAATGACTTTTAGAAACTTTTTCAAAAATTTAAATCCTGAAATTCGCAAAAGAACATTGTTGCGAAAAAATATTTAAAACCAACTTCGTAAATTGCACAAAAAAACAAACACTAAACAATCGGAAAATACTGCTTATAGGCAAAAACTCTCATAAGCTGACTTAACGAAGCTTGTAATTGAATAATGCTATTAAACTACTTCTTCCCATGATAACTACGACTTTTAATGCAAAAACAAAAAAAAAAAGAAGAAAGCATACAATAAGTAGCAGATTCAAGAGTAGAAAAAACGAGCACGTGTTTGTTTTTCGCATTTTTTCTACATCATTTAGAAAATTGCAAGACAAAAAATAAAGACGGTAAAAAAGTAGGGTACTAAAAAAGTTACGCCCGGCCGCGTACCTTACCAAGGCAGCAGCTAAAGCACTTCATGCCACAGCAATACGCCTCAATGAGCGATAAACGTTTGAAAAATGAAAACGTCATCAAATTGTTAGCAAACAACATAAAAAGTGAAAAAAAAATAGTAATAGAAGTCATGAAAAGTAGTGAGGCAGTAAGTAGGAGCTGCTGAAGGGCGGCTAGAATATTGGAAAATTGCAAAGTACAATTGTGAACACAGTCGGAAGGTTATCATACCAAAGGGTTTAGTGCACGTATTGTGGGTGTGAGTGTGCATGTAATAAGAGTCAGAATCTGGATAAAAAGTCCTCACTATGCTATTTTGTTGGCTGCGTGCTTCATTTGTCTTCGAAATCCTTTTTTGATGAGATCAAAGTTTTATGTGTTGTTTTTTTTTTATCTTGTATTTTTATGTGAACTTTAAGGTACTACATTTAGAGTAGAGTTTAAAATTAGATGATTAAATGAAATTGGAAAATTGGATAAGTAGGTTAGTCGTATTGATAGTCAACATCGATGGAGAGCTAAAAAGAGGTAAGAACAAATTTGATAATAATGTAGGCTAATGTATTAAATAGAAATACGTTTAAGACTAAGCCCACAAAAGAACATTTTTATCAATCCGATAAGGACAGTGTTCATGGCTGGGTGTTAAGCTTAAGTGCTGTATTTTCTTAAGCTTTCTAAGCAGTTCGGTTTCAGGATTTTTGCACTTTATATTTTGATAGCTTTTCTGTTTTATTTTTCCTATTTCTACTTTAACCGAAACATAAAAAGTTAATCGTTTTAAGCTAGGCTTATCATGGAAATAGTCTTATAAAATCGAACCCAAAACTCAACCTTAAAACTCTGAATAAATACTAAGAAGGACAATAAAATTTTGTTGAACTTAAATTGTAGGATGACGTATGTCTCTTTTTGTAGTATGGATAACAATTTTTAGATAGAATAAAATATATTTCAATATTCAAATACAAATAATTTTTGTTATTTTACTCGAAGGAAGCTGCATCAGCAACGAAACTGCAAATTTGTTACATGCACATTTGCTAACGCGCTATGTATACACTGTATCAAAAATTTACTCGTATAGTAGGGTAAAAGAGGATAATGGGAGTCACTTAACCGAGAAATAAAATAAAATCTGAAGTTTTTATCAAATATTTATTGCAACCACGTAAACATCAAGTTTACTTGTCTAGCTATTAGCTACGACCAGTTTTAAAGACTTTAGTAACCATCTTTGGAAGTTATAACAGTTAAAAAATAAAGTTTTGACTCTCATTGCATCGACATGGGGGCTCAAGAAAAATGCTTTCCATAGACGTTTTATTTTCACTAGTGTCGCCTTTGGTCGAAATTCGACCATTTAAGAATTGATTTTTTTTTTTTTTTTATTGAAAACAATTTTTTTTTTCGTCACTTTGACTTTCTTCACAAAATAATAACTCCATTCTGAGTTTTCATGTTCTGTTACTTTTACTTTGAAAGCTATTCGTTATCAAAAATTTGACTTATATATGTGGAGCCACACGTTACATTTGCTTTTGCTTTTTCTTTTGCTTTTGCTTTTGCCTTTCCTTTCGTTTTTTCTTTTGCTTTTACTTTTGCTTTTGCTTTTACTGTTTCTTTTGCTTTTTTTTTGCTTTTGCTTTTGCTTTTGCTTTTGCTTTTGCTTTTGGCTTTGCTTTTGCTTTTGCTTTTTCTTTTGATTTGCCTTTCCTTTCGTTTTTGCTTTTACTTTTGCTTTTGCTTTTGCTTTTGCTTTTGGCTTTGCTTTTGCTTTTGCTTTTGCTTTTGCTTTTGCTTTTGCTTTTGCTTTTGCTTTTTCTTTTGCTTTTGCTTTTGCTTTTACTGTTTCTTTTGCTTTTACTTTTGCTTTTGCTTTTGCTTTTACTGTTTATTTTGCTTTTTCTTTTGCTTTTTCTTTTGCTTTTGCCTTTCCTTTCGTTTTTTCTTTTGCTTTTACTTTTGCTTTTGCTTTTGCTTTTACTGTTTCTTTTGCTTTTTCTTTTGCTTTTGCTTTTGCTTTTGCTTTTGCCTTTCCTTTCGTTTTTTCTTTTGCTTTTACTTTTGCTTTTGCTTTTACTGTTTCTTTTGCTTTTTCTTTTGCTTTTGCTTTTGCTTTTGCTTTTGCTTTTGCTTTTGGCTTTGCTTTTTCTTTTGCTTTTGCTTTTGTTTTTGCCTTTCCTTTCGTTTTTTCTTTTGCTTTTGCTTTTGCTTTTGCTTTTTCTTTTGCTTTTGCTTTTGCTTTTGCTTTTGCTTTTGCTTTTGCTTTTACTGTTTCTTTTGCTTTTACTGTTTCTTTTGCTTTTTTTTGCTTTTTTTTTTGCTTTTGCTTTTGCTTTTGGCTTTGCTTTTGCTTTTGCTTTTGCTTTTGCTTTTTCTTTTGCTTTTGCTTTTTCTTTTGCTTTTGCCTTTCCTTTCGTTTTTGCTTTTACTGTTTCTTTTGCTTTTACTGTTTCTTTTGCTTTTTTTTGCTTTTTTTTTTGCTTTTGCTTTTGCTTTTGGGTTTGCTTTTGCTTTTGCTTTTGCTTTTGCTTTTACTGTTTCTTTTGCTTTTTCTTTTGCTTTTTCTTTTGCTTTTTCTTTTGCTTTTTCTTTTGCTTTTTCTTTTGCTTTTGCTTTTGCCTTTCCTTTCGTTTTTTCTTTTGCTTTTACTTTTGCTTTTGCTTTTACTGTTTCTTTTGCTTTTTCTTTTGCTTTTGCTTTTTCTTTTGCTTTTGCCTTTCCTTTCGTTTTTTCTTTTGCTTTTACTTTTGCTTTTGCTTTTGCTTTTGCTTTTACTTTTGCTTTTACTGTTTCTTTTGCTTTTTCTTTTGCTTTTGCTTTTGCTTTTTCTTTTGCTTTTGCTTTTGCTTTTGCTTTTGCTTTTGGCTTTGCTTTTGCTTTTGCTTTTTCTTTTGCTTTTGCTTTTTCTTTTGATTTTGCCTTTCCTTTCGTTTTTGCTTTTACTTTTGCTTTTGCTTTTACTTTTGCTTTTGCTTTTTCTTTTGCTTTTACTGTTTCTTTTGCTTTTGCTTTTTCTTTTGCTTTTGCTTTTGCTTTTGCTTTTGCTTTTGCCTTTCCTTTCGTTTTTTCTTTTGCTTTTACTTTTGCTTTTGCTTTTACTGTTTCTTTTGCTTTTTCTTTTGCTTTTGCTTTTGCTTTTTCTTTTGCTTTTGCTTTTGCTTTTGCTTTTGCTTTTGCTTTTGCTTTTGCTTTTTCTTTTGCTTTTGCCTTTCCTTTCGTTTTTTCTTTTGCTTTTACTTTTGCGTTTGCTTTTACTGTTTCTTTTGCTTTTGCTTTTTCTTTTGCTTTTGCTTTTGCTTTGGCCTTTCCTTTCGTTTTTTCTTTTGCTTTTACTTTTGCTTTTGCTTTTACTGTTTCTTTTGCTTTTTTTTTGCTTTTGGTTTTGCTTTTGCTTTTGGCTTTGCTTTTGCCTTTGCTTTTGCTTTTGATTTTGCTTATGGTTTTGCTATTGTTAATGCCTAATGGCGACGCGCAATTTCGTCATGAAGTCAAGAAACCAACCTCTACTGTTGTTTCCTTACATTTACCGATTTGAAATATAGCCGTAGGAATTTTTTGAATGGTTGTATCTTTAAAGATACACTTTACATTTAAGGGTTAACATACGAGTAGCTACTAGAAAGAATTTACGGTCATTAGAAACGTGGACTTAAAATTATAGAAACAAAAGTACGCCCTATTTTCTAGTAATTGATATGGATACCAACATCTTTGCTTGTTTTATAGTTACTAACATTTGACTTTTGAGTTTTTGATAATAACAGACTTTTTTATTAATTTTTTTTAAAATTTGGATAATGTTTCATTTAAAATATTGTTGGTATTTCGCCAAATTTTATTATTTTAACGTATTTTATTGAGCTCATATTTATTTAAGCTCTATCTGTTTGCTTTTGTTTTAACTTGAGCGCAACACAGGATTTAATTTTTCCATCCCGGAAGCTATTTGATTTTAATTTCAAATGAAAACAATTTTAATCTTTCGCTATAATCTGTTTGTAAGCCGTATTGTTATAAATTAAATTTCAACGCTTACACACACTCACTCACAGATTTACTTTTAACACTTATATACGCGCAGATATTCATGGTAGAATAAATTAGAATATATTTGTGTGAATTTTGCACGAAAATATTTTGGGCTTAAATGCTGCGAAGGGCATATTTTTCAGACGAAACATCAAAAGAGTCCCAATAAGCAATTAAACTAGGCATTTTGAAGAAAGGATTGCATTTACTGCTACTTAAGCTACAATACCAATGTTTTCCCTACAAATAGTGGTTCTTCTTATGTTTCGGGGTAGCTTTTTCGCTACAACGATAAAACATATATGACATGAGAATGACCTTGACGACTTCTAGATCAAAGACTATAGATTGTAAATAGTCTGATAAAATAAAATCAAAGAATGTATGAGGAATAGATCAAGGCTAAGGATTTTAGGTGTATTTGAAGCATTTATAGGATGTTGTAAGCGAGGTGGAAAGCCACGTGTTATGCCTTTACCTCGGTCAATTCAATTTATAAGGCAATCTCATCCACAAACTTTTCTACCACCAACTACAACTTCAAGTCGTCAATATTGATGGATTTTCAAGATGGAAAATACGGAAATGTTAAAGCGTAAGATTCGAATTAAAAACCTCTGCCATTGCCAACTAGGTTAAGTCTTAATCTGGGTTAAGTCTTAACCTGAGTTAAATCGTTTTTTTTTTTTGTGAACCTTTTAACTTTGTTGTAATTATTTCTTACTACCTTGATTTATATCTTAGTATTAAATTAAAGTAAATTTATGGCCTACGTTTCTCATATCCAATTTCCATAAATACATAAAAATTAACACTCGGAAATTTCTGCAAATTAATAATATGGGTCTTTATGTTTTTCCTGGAAAAGATACTTTATGTTTATTCTGATAAGAAATCCTAAACAAATATTTAATATTTATGAGAATAAGCGTTATATTATTCACTAACACACACACACATACACATAGCACACTAAGCGTGTGTCCTTCCATTGCTTCCATATGTCTTAACAAAAATTTCCTTTTTGAGAGTTACGCAGACACCTGCCGTATGAGTTTTTTTGCAAAAATTTAAACACAGTACTATATTTCATGATAATTATAGCCTTCGAGTGATATACGGTGATATTTACTAGATATTTTCTACTAAACTTAAACTAAATTCAAACTCCTTCAAGGATTTATAGGCACACTTCTACAATTTTTTATAATTTTTTCAGTATATATCTTCTTTTATTTTTTTATTACAAAATTTCTTAAGACCTTAACAAACAAAAAAAAAAAAAGATCATATCAAAATATATCTTTTGCTTTAAATTATAAATATTTCAAGTTTTCCTTAATTTTTTGCATTGAATAAGCTAATTTTTTTTTGGAAAAAGTTTAAACTTTCACGAATTTTTAAAAAAAAGTAATGAGACTATGAAGTTTTTGGCATAAGTTTTTTAATGTTGAATTAATTTCTTGTGAAAATATATTTTTGTTTTATGAAATAAAAAAAAAAATAGTTTGTCATCCAAAATCAAAAAATGCGCACTGTCCACCAATTTTAGCAAACAATACACAAAGAATGCAAATATGCAAGCAATCAAGCCAGAGATATGCAACCAATCAATTGTATTGTATGGAAAAATACAAATTTTTGCATGGAAAAATACAAGGCCTCAAATTTTGCCAAAAGACTAAATTTGTAATTTTTAAGCGGAGCCCACACAACAAATTACTTCTACCATCTTCACTTTAGACTTTTTGTCCTTTGTAAAAATTTACATTTGTAAATCACTGGAGAGAGGTCAAGAGTAAAACGTTCCACAAAAATATTTTTCGGAAAATTTCATTAAGGGCCACCGAAGACAAGTAATCTCTAGGAGTAAGAGGTTACTCTTAAAAAACGAAAATAAATTATATGAACTTGATTGACTTCAAATTCTTATTAATTTATTTATTTGAAGGGACACTTTGGAGTAGTATCGAATTTCATATTATTTCCATATCATTATCTATATATTAATACGCAAACAAAAAAGTTTGTGTTCCCTTTTTTTCTGTTACCTTCAACATATTCACATATTACTTATATCGATGGATAGTAGATTTGCACAATATAATTTTTATTCGAATATGTTGTCATTAAGATAGGTAAAACTGAGCAAATGTAAAACGCTTTTTTTACTAATGGGACAATGAGAAACTGCAAAGCGACAAAGCTCTGTTGAACATTGCTGCTGTAGCTTACAAAAGCAAGAGTAGAATGTGGGAGTGACGGGAAAAAACAGTTAAACTGCTGCTTGCTTCTATTCTCTTGAGAATTAACATTTATCTTGATTTATTTGTTATACTTTTCTACCGTTTATTTACTTACTTTACTTTTAATTTATTTATTTACTTTAAATGAATATTATATGATGAATAAATTTTTGTTACTGACGCATATGCTTCCTTTTTTGTCCTTTGTCCACTATTTTCATCATAGCGTCAAGGTAAGTATTAAGAATTTACATGCAAATTAATAACAATTCATTGTGTGAAAATCAACTTGAGTTTCGTTACATTATAGAAACAGATGGTCGAATTTCGGCCACAGGCGATACTAGTTATAATTACTACAACTACTTGTTGGAATGGTTACATCACAAACGCAGATCAATTCCGTTTGGTGTTCCTAGTGAATGGATTGACCCTATTTAACATGACAGCCCAGAATGCAAAACATGCAAAAGCGGCCAACGAAACAGCCTGTCTAGTCGGCTGTGTGATTTGCTCTCTACAGAGCCGTTGTTGTTTTTGTTGGTTTGTTACCTTCATTGTCTTAATGTTGTCAACATACTTGGCCTAAAGCTCAATTTTTATTTGTTTTATTTCAGAAAGAAATCCTACAGCGAATTTAAAAACACCCTTTAGAAGTCTAAATGAGTACTTTTACAAGTAATAGTAACTAGTAAGAAATGATCTTCGACTCGGCCGAAGTTAAAATGCCCTCACGTCCGAATTGAAATATATTCAGTCTTAAGCAGTCAAAAAAAATTTTATTTGTAAAACATTTTCGTCACAGTTTTAACAGAAAATATTCTCTTTTATTTTTTGATAAAGTCACTTTGTATGGGAGATGGGTGTGGTTTTCACTCGAATTGATTCATTTCTTACACAGTGTACATTAGAGTGGGTCGAAAAAAAAAGTTTGAAAAGTCCGCCCCTTGTATGAAAGCTTACCTCGAGAGTGCTTCATTGCTATAAAAATGTTTTCGTAGGCACCCTGTAAAAACCGTCAAAATCGTTTTTTAACCATAACTTTGTATTTTTTTGTCCGATCTTCAAATGCAATATATCGTTAAAAAGGTATTGATGAGTACTACAATTCTTCCATAGGTGCCATCGACCTAAAACATCAAATTCGTTTGGTGATATCAGTTACCCAAATTTCTACCCCACTAAATTAAAAAAAAATTTATACGAAAATTAAGCTCACAAAAAACTAACATTTTAACAACTAAACATAAAAAACATTTTCTGAAATTTCAGAAAAATCGTAAACACTTATTAAACTCATATAGTCAAATAAAATCTTTGCGAGATTCGAGTTGGCTATAACGCTCACGGCTTTAGTTTTGCAAAAATGTGACCCATTCGCTTTTTATCAGTGACAGCAAGTGCTGATGGCCCTTGAAATCACTTTGACGGAAATTCTTACGATCATATTGTGTTGTGCGTGTTATTAAATGTTTATGCACAATTGATCGAGAACTGAACCTACTAGTTTTATGCCGACTCGAACGGCTAATGTGCATGTTCTCGAGAAGCTTTACATGGCATTATTTACTCTCTGAGGTTTGCCATTGTCTGCAGAGAGGTGACGGCCGAACAGAAAAATTAATTCAATTGAAAAAACTTTCTGTGTCAGATGGAATTGAACCGGGTTCTCTGGCGTATGGGTCACGCACTCTACCCACTGGGCCACGGCAGCCACCTTTTAGAAGTGCTGTAAATTATATTTTAAGCTTTAATAAAACTTCTTGATAGGAGCTTGCAGTCTTGATAGGAGCTTGTGTGCTAGTTAAGGATTATTTAGACTTAAGCAGACCTTGACGTTAGGTTATTTTCACTTAAATCAAGCATATAAATTAGAAAGACAGGTCAAAAAGACTGAAAAATAGAAAAATCAACATATTGAAAATATGTCAACAAACATCAAATAGCGAAGAACGTAGGCCTAGCTAAGATTAAATGCATGTAATGTTATGATAATATCATTCAAGGTCATTTTAAGCCTTTTAAAGGTCATGCTGTTATTAAATTCTAATAACATCACTCAAATGCGGCAGCATTATAAATTTCCATTCACTTTTTCTTGCCACATTGTTCAGTATTCTCTGGCCAACCCTCTAGCTGCTGTACCCGCACAACTTTATCCGGCTTAATTTGAATTCATCTCATAAATCATCATTGAAATCCTTCGTCATCTGAAATGAATTTCATGCTGCTTGCGGAGAGAGTAAGCTGCGAGGAGCGGTGGTGGGTACGATTTTCACAAGGATAATAACTGTGCAAGGCATTGCATATATTTTGACAAGGATATCTTTGCAATGTTCCGACTTGCTTGTATTGCTCTTGTTCCAATACTCTGATTTTTGCAAAAATTTTTCTTGTTTTTTGTGAGAATAGTTTTTTATTTTTTTTTTTTTTTTTGTTGCGTCTCTTTTCATTCTCTTAAAGGATATGAATTTAAATGATTGCAGAAAATATCATTATTCTTTGCTTTCCATGCAATAGTTGTTGCTGTTTTCGTTTCCACATGAATAAAAATACTGTTAAGTGAATCCTGCTGCTGCTGCTGCCTACTCTGATCGGCGCTACAACGCTGCATTTCCGATTTGGTGCATTCATCGCTGCGGTCTTTATTGCAATATCCGGTGATTCTTAGCATTGTATCCGTTGTACTTATTACTACAAGAAATGAGCAAAGACAATCAAATATTTTAAAGAATTGAAAATAATATGAATGCAGGAATAATAACAAAATAGCAACAAAAATAACGATGATAACGATGATAACGATGATAACGATGATGATGTAGATTATGCTGTTGATTGTTAGGATGTTGTTGGTAAGTTTGACTGACGTAGAGTCATCAGTTTAAAGAAGTTTCGGTTGGTCATTAAACAGGACTCCAAAATATTAATGTAGTCCTTTTTGCATCGTTATTCTTCGAGATTAAAGTTTAAGATCAGTGATGTGTGAGGAATTATTATATTTTTTTTAAAGAATGCTTGTTTATTCGCTTGTTGTAGTATTCTTGATGATTCTTTGTGCATCAAGGGAGTAAAATATAATTTATAAAAAAAAAATTTTACTTTATCAATAATGATGATTTAGAAATAACTCAAAAGCTAAAACATCCTATTCCAGCCTTAGCATGAAAATCCACTATCTTTTAACCTTGTAAATGGATTTTTGAACAGTAAGTGTACGAAACCCATCGTCGATATCAGTTCGACAGCAGGTTCGAACCCCAGCTGACACAAAAATTTTTTTCTATAGAAATTAATTTTTCGGATCGGGCGTCCGGTCGGGATTTCTTTGCAGACAATGACAAACCTCAGAGAGTAAAAATGCCACGTGAGGCTTCTTGAGAAAATGCACATTAACCGTTCGGAGTCGGCATAAAACTAGTAGATCCAGTTCTGGATCATTTGAGTACATGAGCATTTCATAACACGCACAACACAATTTGATCATAAGGACTTTGACCGAGCTTCTTATGGTCAAGGACTGCAATGGCCAATTTGTTTTTTGTTTTAAATGAATTTTCTATTTGCATAACATAATTTAAGTTAAAAAAAAATGTTTCCTTAACCTTGCTAAGATTTCATTTTGACCTTTTAAACTAATTTCCATAATAAAATTTAAGTAAAAAATCTATCCTTAAGTTCAACCAAAACATTCGCCAAAAATAAAACAACAAAAACTAAATACATTCTTTAAAATTATATTAAATTTTTCTCTGTCTGCTTATCCCCTAAACCATGTTATGTAAACTTTTCTAATCTCTTTCTAATCGACATCCCTTTCTAGGCGACAACGTTCCAGCTGCAATTCTTTATACCTACCACCATTTGTTACCGCAATTTTACTACCGAGCTTTAAACTTAATTTTGGTACTTTCAACAAGTTTATTGAAGTGTTCAACTTTCACTTCCATTCAACAACATTTCGCTTCGTCGCTTTCCTTATCCTGCCTGGCTGTGCGATGGCCAAGTGGTAGCCATAAATTTTAAAAAGTTTTTGATTTAAATTTCCAGCCAGTAGAGCTCGCCATACTGAGGGTTCTTCTGTCGCTTGCTTTTAAGCGCTCTTTTTCCCTACTTCTCTCTCTAACCACATTTATTTGCCTATTTTGACCGGAGACTTGCAGTTAAGCATGCAAAAGACACTCGTTAATAAAATTGAGAACACAAAAAATAAGAGAAGACAAAAAAACAGGAACAAGGACATGGCAGTATCTTCGTACAGCAGGCTCTTTCTAAAATTAATGCCTGAAGGTTCTTGAGGCTACTGGAACGAGAACTAAATACGTTGAGCGTATGTGGGGATGGTCCCAAGGAGACTTTACTTGGTTTCGTTCTCATATGTTTGTGTTCTTACAGTGTTAATGCATAATAAATGGAGTTTAAAAGTTTTATGTAATTAATAATGGTTTTTATGACTGAATAAAGATATGAAATCCAGGAATATTTAAAGAACATTTTTTATGATTTGAGAAAGCTGCATTTAAAATTTTATTACCCGATAGCATTTCAACACTCTTTAAATAATCGGTAAAAGGTTCGAGTTGACAACGAGTTGAGGGAGCTCCTTTTCAAACTCATACTGTTTCGAGTGAAAGATCTACAGAGTTTCACCCTTTAATTAAAGAGTTATGAACAGTCACGAAGCCAAAATCGATTTTCAATACTTTTTCAGGAAAAAAGTAAACATTATTCACAAATATATTGTAACTTTTTACTTTACATAGACACTTTTTATTTGTAAAAATAATTATTTTAAAAGCTGTTGTGAATCTTTGGGAGCTTCTCCAAAAAAGGCGTCTTGTGGTAAGCACGACATCTCTGGACTGGATCATCTGAAATAGAAAAACCAAAAAAATTCATTAACACATGATATTATTTAGTATTTAGTGGAAGGGATATATTATTAAGCCCTAAATTTAGCCCTTATAAATAAGAAATAACTTACCCATTTCAGCCCTTAAAAGGACTTTGACCGAGGTTCTTAGAATTAAATTGTGTTGTGCAAGTTTTTATAGGTCACTTTCCGTACTCGTTTCAAGTAAGAGCCCGAAAGAAATCCGCCACGGAAAAACGCCAGAATTGAATAAATTTCATTTTTTCTCTGACGGCTGGCAGATCTCTTTTTGAGTGGCGTAAGTGCTGCCATATTTTAGCTAAGAATGGTCTGTGTCATGGTGTAATAATAATAAGGTGTTAGTGTATTTTTGACAACACCAATAATTGGGCCTATTCTGCGCAATCTTTTATGAAAAAATTCTGTTATTCTGTTATGATTTCCCATACAAATTTTTTAGCTGTCAAAAAATCTGCTATGCGTTCTAAATTCATATTCTGCACGACAAAATCTGTTATGAAATCTGTTAAAAATCATAACAGATTTTCGAACTGTCAAAAAATCTATTCCAAATTCTATAATTGGTATTCAGCGCGACAAAATCTGTTATGAAATCTGTTAAAAATCATAACAGAATAACAGACAGATTTTTGAGTCTTTTATCATAACAAATTCTATTAAAGTGACATTTTATTTCTGAAATGGATATTTATTTGAGAATTTCAATAAGAAATTCTGAAATAAGGCGAAAAATGTAAGTAAATTAATTGTTAAGTATAAATATATGCATATGTTTATGTTCAATTTAATGTTTTAGACGAAACCATCGAGCAACTCTGCTTGAGTTGCGGCTTCAAAGCAATCTATTCGAGCGTCCTGATGTGCGCTTCGTGCAGCTATTTCGTTTGGACAAGGTGAATGCTCGACTGCTCATGAACAAATTGGAACCAATCGCGGAACATCCAAAGTCTGTGATGACGAAACTCGATATTTAAGCTTTTATCTTTATTAATGTGTTTTTTTTTATTTTTATATCTTTATTAATATGCACTTAACTTGCAATTTTGCATATGAACTTTGATATTTAACATGTACTTCGAGTATGAAATTCAACCATCGAATAAAACCAAAACAAAAGCGAGTATTTTCTATTAAAACTATGACGAAAATATTTTTACAAATAAACATTTTATTGGCTGCTTAAAACTTTGAATATACTTTGGTTTTTTGGCCCAGTCTAAAATCATTTCTTACTACTTTTAAATATTTAAGTTCTATAAAAACATTTTATTCTTCAACATGTATTTATAGTGTTAACACTGATTAAACATTTATACAATTTAAGTATAAAATACCAAATACAAATGCTTTAGCCGACACCTATTGTGTTGATCTGCAAACCTTAAAAAATTTGTTTGCTTGTTTGAGATCACAACAGGTAATGCGTTGGAATCCTTGGGCGTTCCATAGCTGCCATTCGAAATGACACGTAAGACGTACTGACCAGCAAGAGTGCCGTGCTACAAATCGTGCATATGATTGCAAGCAGCCTTAGCGGCAGACATCCTACGTGCGGAAATCACAGCAGCGCCACGCTTTTGCACCGTCTCATCAAATTCTCCTTGCAGTAAGTCGGCATCCCAGACTGATTTTGTGCACACTGTCTCATTGCTAGAATAAGGGAATTTAGTCGAAAAATTCTTTTTTTTTACAGCAATATGTGTACCTTAACATCCTTGCGTGCATGTAGATCCACCGCCTGGCCCTGCATCTTGGAAATTTTCACGTTCGCCGAGAACAAATCCTTGCGTTCCAAACCCTTCTTACATGGCATTGAACCAACCATGAAGGCAGCGGCAACATCCTCGAAGCCCATAGCTGGATCAATTGTTGGTACAACTTGCCGTAGTAGAGGTAGTGCACAATCGGCTAATTCCATAACGACACCCTCGAATACACCAACCAAAGGAGGAATATCAAGCAAATGCAAGATGAGAAGCAATTTGACCGGCAGCGCCGTTAACAACATGAATTGGCTGCATTTTGTTAACTTGTGTTTTTTTTTCTTCGATTTGCTTATGAACGTCAGAGTACCAGCAGCGAACTTAAAGACGACTGAAATATACTGAAGAAAATAAATTGTTTAATTTATAATAAGCTTTTGCATAAAACAACCCTTAACTTACTTTTTCGCTCTGCATTTTGTTGACTATGAATAAATTTATTTACAACAATCAGCTGTTTCATAACAGAAGTTAACGGAATTGTAATAGATTCTTATTTTCGAAGATTGATAACAGGTTGCCATAAAAGTTCGATATACTGAATACCAATTTTAACAGATCTTTTATGATCGGCATCTGTTACGATTGATAACAGAAAATGCGTAACAGAATAACAGATTTCGCCGAATAGGCCCAAATAGCTTTCTTTCTGTCAAAAAATTGAGAGCGAAAGAGAAGAGCCGTTGATAGTTGTTTAATTGTGTTATTTGTTTGAGTTGCTAGATGATGATGTGTTATAGTTTTTATAGGTTATTGTGCGCATAAAGTTTAAATAAATATTTAATTCAATTAATTGTGCCGTGTTGTGTTTACAAAAAGTTATTGCAGTTGTCTTCGCCCATTTGCCAAGTTTTGTCATTTTATCAAAAACGTGCGCTGGAAGGTGCCACCGACATAAAGCTTTGGCCAGCATGCAAATTATCTTGCATTCACATCGACTGCTTCAAGAATATCGAATGCCATGAAAGAATGTTCAATACCTCAACTGATAATAGCCATCAAAAGAAGTGGACATGGCATTGAGCTTCGACCGACTGCACGTTAGCTGATTTATTTTCATTCCAATCCACCATCAGCGGTTTTTGACAGGAGCGGGGCGAAAAAATTTATCATTCTGAGAGAGAAGTGTCAAATCCACTAACACCTTATTATTATTACACCATGGTCTGTGTTCAGTGCTATTTTCTTAGTTTTTACAATGATACAATTACAAGATAGGCTCATTTTAAAATGGCTGCTCATTTTTGAAATTTTGCAACAATAAAGCTGTATAAACCACAAACGTCAAACGACAAAAGCGACAATTAGAAAAACTCAAAATGACCAGCTGATTTTGACAACTAGCGCACCCTGCTCTCCAATATGAGCCTACCTTGTAATTTTATCATTTTTTTTACCAACCAAATTAACCTTGGCGATTGGCTTGACCTCAAGTGGAGCTCCAGTTCGTTTCTCCAATCTCCAGTGCTGGATCTCCACTTGAGATCAAAGCCGTTCTCCAGGGAAATGGTCCTTCGATCTCCAGTTGAGATAAGGCTGGATCTCCACTTGATCTCCAAGGTCTTTCTCAAAGCGATCTACAACCCAAATCTACAATTTGCTGCACTTCGCGCTTTATTCTCTTTCTCATCTTACCTTTTATTATTTGAATATATTTATTTATTGAAGCGATTTGGTACTTTCTTTTGTTGCAATTAGTTTTATTTGACAAATGTTCACAAATTAACAAAAAACACATTAACCAAAAACAATCTAGTGTTGCCACATACAAAAATAAATTATTTTTTTCTACACTTAAGTGTCATTAAGGTGAATTCAACAGTACCACTTTGAAAACTAACACATCTCAACCCAATTTCCAGTTCAACTCCAAGATGTTGGAGTTGACTTGGAGAAATGAGTTGGAGATCAAGTGGCGGTTGAACCCTTTTTTCCAAGCTTGAAGAAAAGTATTTTTCTTGCTTGTTGGGCATGAATTGACGTTTTGTTTTGTGTGTGTGTGTGTAGCATTCCATGAAGTGACGTTTCGTTTTGTGTGTGTGTTGTGTCTGTACCAGAGGTCTGCAGCGTTACACTGCAATTGCTTTGACACTCAATTAATACTGGGTTTTTGTATGACTCAATCTTACTGATACCATGCAATGCATTCTGCGCTATCGAATTTACTTCCAACGCAATTATTTTGCAGTAGCCGATCAAACCAATGCCAAACACTATGCTATGTTTGCTTCGATTTCAGCAGTACATATCGGTGTTTGTATAAAACAAGTATGAGTATACACTGCCAAAGCATGAGCGCAATGAATATAAATATTAGCTCTTTTGAGTAATTGAGTCGTATACCATTGCATGTTGATTTGAACTTCGGCTAAGCAGTGCTACGAATGATTGCTTACGAACAGTGAAACAGCGCAAACACTGCAAATTGACTGAATATTAAAGTAAATTTTGCAGTATATGCGCTGCTTCATTGTTCGTTAGCTTTAATTCGTAAGTATCACTGCAACTTTATCAATTTTTTTAGATTACAGCACGGAGAGCGTAACTAATTTTTATGAGGTCTGTTCACATTATCCAGGCTGTCACATAGGATGTTATCGAATGTTGATATCTCAGTTTTCAACTGATTTATTTAATATTTCTAAATATTTTCTATTTTATTGTATATTGTATTGTATGTATAAAAAAAAAAATCATTTGGTGATATGTATTTGAAAATTCTTAGATTTTTTCTTAATTATAGCAGAAAATTACTTGAAATTAATTGCATTACAAATTGCTTTAATACCCTTTAAACCCGAACTTTGAAGGTCTTTTGTGCAGGGATCGTAGTTATTATAAACGATATCCAAAAACTCAAAGTTTAATTATTATTTTAAAATTGTTTCTCAATTTTTATTTTTTATAGAAATAAAAGTTACTTCTTCATTTTTATTTTTTACGCTCAAAAATAAAAATCATTTGTCCAGTTTTATTTTTTTGTAGGTAGGGAATAAATATATAAAAATCATAAAATTTGTATGGGTACTTCCTTATATGATTTTTTGCATTTATTCTTACACCTGAACAATGGGCTTTAAGGAAGGGCCGGAGAGGGTTAGTAAGTATGACAGACCCCCATTAATTTTGCAAAAGGAACATTTTTTCCTTGGGGAGCTATTTCCACCTACCACTCTTTATGGTGGCTCTTATACATAGTTTATGATTTTTATATATCGCCATTTCAGATTGAGGTGACCTATCAGTCGCACTGACCATCTGCGATTTTGCTCAAAATTTGTTTTTAGGTTGGTTTTTGTTAAAAAAACCAATTCCGGAGTTTAAAGTTTCAAAAAAGTTTTTTTGCGGAGCCACAGCCATTCGAATGCCAAAATAGGGCCTATTTTAAGACAACGTATTTCAGTCAACTTAAATCACATTTTATTAACCAAAGTAAAATTGGAATAGTTATCTCCTCTATTTTAAGGATCAAATATAAAACTTTTTAAAAAATTTCTGTAAATTGACCCATTGTTAATTTCAAAGTTTAATGTCATGCCAACAACAGACGCTATAATTCGTATTGAAAATTCTTTAGCACTGCACGTTTGACGCCGTAACTTCTGAACTCTTAAAGAGCACACCTCAATTTTATATTGTTGGAAAGGAATTGAAACGTACAAAAAACCAAAATAAAGAAACTCAAAAAAAAAATAGCGTCTGTTGTTGGTATGGATTTATACTTTAAAATTAAGAATAGGCCAGCTTACTGCAATTTTTCTAAAAGTTTTATATCTTTCCCTTAAAATAAACGAAATAACCTTTCCAATGATATCTTATTTACGAAAATAGGATTTAAATTGACTGAGCTACGTCATTTCAAAATAGACTCTATTTTGGCCTTGAAAATTCGTTCTAAAAATTTATAACTTCGGATTTGGTTTTCTAAGTAATAAACCAATCTAGAAACAAAATTTGAGCCAAATCGGAGATGGTCAGTGCGACTGATAGGTCACCTCAATCTGAATTGGGCGATATTTATTCCCTATTGCTTGTGATCCACTGCAAAGTAACTGCAAATATTTTGAGCTTGACGAAAATAAAAGCATTGATTATGCAGTGTTTGCGGAATGCAGTGTTTGCGGTATGCATTATTTGAGCTGATTGCCTTTATTTCGTTTCTTGTGAGCAATCATACTCAAACCTGCTTACCAGATGTTTGAACGAACTTGCGCTGGTTATCAAACCAACTACTACCAGCGCATTCGGGTTCGCAGGCGGCAGTTCGTTTGATACAACATCGCAATGCTTGCGATGTGCGTTCATACTTGCACTGCATTTGGTGTGAGTAGATTGCAAGTATCAAAAATGGTATCGCTTGCAGTTCTCTGATCTGTACCATTCACACACTGAAAAGCAACGCTGATCCGACAACCGTTTTTTTTTCTGGACGTGTTCTCAGCGGATTTCCCCCAAAAAGGGCCACCAACCGACAGCCGCTTTGGTTCTGTTCGGGCTCGAACTTGAAGTTACTTGAAAGCGTTTCCGAACACATTTTTCCATCACAATCTCGAGCTTCAAACAGTGATAAAATTAAATTGTAGTGAGACAATTTATGAAATTGGTTAAAAAATTAAAAAAAAATGTTTCACCCCCCTCGTAGTGCATTTCAAAAACGCTCCCCTTCACCTCCATAAAGTAACGTAGTATACGAAATAAAAAATTAATTGATTAAAAACTATTCGAAAATAGAAAAAATAACTGTCGAAAAGCAAGCAAAGAAAAATTATGCCCTTACTACACTTGCCAATAGTTAACAGTCAATTTAGACAGTCAAATATGAAGATGTAAGGAACAAAATGGTTTGAAATGTTTGGTTGTATTAATTTGAATTTTTTCGAGTTTTTTTTTTATTTTTGGTCACATTACTATATCTGAGACCCCTCAGTATATATTCGTTACTTATCGTAGTACATTTTAAAACCTCTTTCTCTACTAAATTGGTAAGGTAATTTATTATGACCCCATATTTACTGCTCAAATTTGAGCTCAATCGGCTCAGTAATTTTGGAGTCTATAATAGCAGCGTTCTCAATTGTAAATTTTTTGCATTTTTCATTTCCCAGTAGCAGGATATTACCAAGTAGTAACTTCATTCTCACTTCTATGTTCTTTGTCTTTTACTTCCATAGCTTTTCTGTGTCATAAATTTGGCTTGTATTGGTGGAGACACACCCCCTTGTCCAATGCATGTCACATTTTCTAGTAGAAGGACATCACCAAATGGTATCTACATTCTGAGTTTCAATGTTCTGTGACTTTTACTTCTATAGCTATTCTGTATCGTAAATTTGGCTTATATGGGTGGAGCCACGCCCCGTTTTCGAATGCCCGTGTCAGTTTTTCAGTAGAAAGACCTTCATTGTTATACGACATTTAGTTCCATAGCAATTCCTGTGTGGCCAAATTCTCCCCTGTCTAATGTTCGCTCAAATATATAGTAACTGCCTGTCGGCCCATAGCATCTACATATCAAGTTTCACTATCAAAACATGTACAACTCAGGAATAATGATTTCTTAAAAGTGGGCGCATATACATATATAGTTAGACCACCCCCATTTTACCCCATATTTAGTTGCCGACAGTAACCATACGAACTTATTTACCAAATTTTAGTCTAATACTACTAAAACCGTCTTAAATATAGCATTTTTATTGATTTGTGGACGGTAAAAGGGGGTATGGAAAATTTTTACTATGCCTATAGTTTTCGCGCAAATGCAAACTAAAGTGAGACTTGCCAAATTATTCCAATATTCCATTTATTTCCAATTTCCCTTGCAAATATTTCCCCATATACACCATATGTGCGCACCTGTATTTGTTCACACTTGTATTTTGTATAAGTTCACTAAAATCCCTATAATTCATGAACCAATACACTTACAAAGACCGTTTATGCATAAAAACCTTCGTATTGACGTCACTTTTCATGGGAAATTCCAGAAACAAAATCGGTTCACGCATAACAGAGAACATTAATTTCATACACAATGCAACTTATTTTTATATATATAGTTTTATATAGGAGTTTTCCATTTTCGTGATTCAAAAAGCAAGGCCTATCCCTTGATGTTTTCGAACAAAATTTTTTTTCCAATATTGTGTTTTTATATTTTTGAAAAAATATACAAGCTAAAAAATTAATTTATTAGAAAAAGTTAATTAGTATCTCTTACCAATCAAAAGTTATAGCCAATAATCTATATATGGATCAATTGCAAACAAAAGGCTCTTTTTTTGTCCCCGCTCTTTTAACTCTGTTTTTAGGTAAAAACAAAAAGAAAAAAAACAAATAAAAAATGAGAAAGTGATCACTGAAGAATAGTTATTGATAAAATATATTTTTCAGAATCTTAAAATTGTTTGCATATTTGTTTTGAAGAATGTTATATTGGTCTCTCGTACTCGCTTCATACAAAAACATGTGTCCCCAGTTACACTTTTTGATGAAAAACGTGAAAAAAAAGTTGAAAACAATGCAAAAATTTAACAAATAATAACTGTTTTGTAATGATAGCATTTATTTCTTATGTTTTATTTTGTTGTTATTCTCAAAACAATGTCATCGCGAATTTGGCTTTCGATTTACATTTAGTCCCCAAGCATTGTATTGAACGTCACATTTTTTTTTAACTTCGTTAGTTTTCATTTAGGAGTGGTATAGATGACAAGTAAGTTATATTAAGGAAGGGCAGGGATTAGTTCTCATGAAATTCTAAAAATTAAGATGGTTAAATAATATTATGGCGTCCGTGGCTTAGTTGGTTAAAGTGCGTGGCCGCTATGTCAAAGAAATTTGGAAACTCAGGTTCGAACCCCAGCAGCGACAGAAAATTATTTGAATTAAAATAATTTTTCTGTACGGCCGCCACCTCTCTGCAGACAATGGCAAACCTCAGAGAGTAATCAAAATGCCATGTAAAGCTTCTTGAGAACGGGAACTTTCCATTCATCGCCGTTCGGAGTCGGCGTTAAGCAAGTAGGTCCGGTTCTCGGTCAATTGTGTACAAACTTAATAACACTCACAACACAATTGATCATACGAAGCTAGGTTTCAAGGGCTGAAATGGCCAGTTATTTATTTTTTTTTTTTTAAATAATATTAAAGTACATTTTTAAATACAATACAAAAATACAAGTTTAAAATCATTGTTTCATTGGTTTTGATTAATTTCCTTGTTTTAGTATATTTGCAAAATAAAATTCCTAAGAAAAAAAACTAAAAAGAGGTAAATGTATTGAACGTCACTTTTAAGATATGTCAAACCACCGACTGAAGTATTAATTTTGTATTTCGTTTTTGTATATTTAAGAGTAAAATAGCAAAATTAACGCCTGCTGAAAGAGCACGAAGATATCGGAAAAAAATAAAGCTAGATAAGGAACGAAATGAAGAATATAAACGAAAGCAAAAAGAATGGTACCTATGTTTGACTTTGACCTGATTTTTATTTTTACTAACTGATATCGCCCATTTCACATTGAAGTGATCAGTTGCGCTGATCATCTCCGATTTCGCTCAAATATTTTTCGTGTATTGGTCTATTGATTTGAAAACCAAATTCGAAGTTATAAGTTTTTAGAATAATTTCTCGCGGCCAAAATAGGGTCTATTTTGAGACAACGTAGCTCAATCAACTTAAGACCGATTACCGGTAATATAGTATCATTGGAAAAGTTATTTCATCTATTTTGAGGAAAAGTTCAAAACTTTTGAAAATATTGCAATAAGTTGACTCATTCTTCATTTGTTTAAGTTTAATACCATGCCAGCAACACGTGCTATAATTTTTTTTCTTTTTTATAATTTTCATTTCTTTACGTTTTTACGTTAGGTTATACCTTTCCAATGATATAAAATGAAGATGTGGTTTTAAAGGGTTCAAAAGTTATATTGTAAAACGTCAAGTCTTAATAAACTTTCAACACAAATTAAACTAGCTATTGAATTTTCAATTTTTTGTAAAAAATAAAGAAAAAAAATTGGATGATAATTTTATGTATAGCTGAATTATATACTTTATATTTACTTTTTGTTGTTTTTTTTTTTTAAAAGACTAAACCTGATTTTTGTTAAACTCACAATTTGATTTACATTATTTGGTTAAGCGCAACAAAATGTATTGAACGTCACAAAATGTATTGAACGTCACCCTGTTGTTTTTCAGAAATTGTTTATTATTTAACAGTTTTTTATTATTTATTGCTGCAAGTCTACTACTTTGGTAACCTCTATGTTGATGTCTTTTTGGAGAAAAATTTTAATTTTTTCCCGTTAAAATTGTAAAATGTGTAGGTATTACTGGTAAAAAAATATTATTTCTGTAACTGGAATGGTGATTTTTGCAAAAGCTGATTTAACTTATTAAATAACTTAACAAGCATCACAGTAAGCTTTAATTTACAACATTTTTCAAATTTTTAGTGATTTTTCCCGTATATCTGCTATGTGACGTTCAATACAAAAATCGTATAAAAACCATAGAAAAAATTATTTTTTGCAAGGCCTAAAAACAACTTAGAATTCTCCATTATTTTTCACTTAATTTGACTACTCTAACGGGAAAATTTAAAAAACTTTAAAAACAAAAAATGAAAATCTTTTTGTGTATGTTTTTTTTTTTAAATTGACCCAACTACAAAAAGCAAAACGCTGTCTGTGTGATGGCTGGAAACTTCAAAATTGATGAGCCGATAGAGCTGAAATTTTGGCAGTACATTTTTTTCAAGTACGAGATGGTTTAAATTTCTGTTACACCCCCTTTTACCGCCCACAAATCAATGAAAATGCAATATTTCCTACGGTTTTCGTCATTTTGGCTACATTTTGGTAATTTATGGTAATTTATAAATAATGTTTGTATGCTCACTGTCGGCAACTGTACTAAATCTGGGTAATGTCCATCTACTAGGAAAACTGGGATTGGCATTATATGAGGTGGTGTGGCTCCGCCCATACAATTAAAATTTGCATTATCAAATAGCTTTGAAAGTAAAAGTAGCAATACTTACATACAAACTCAAAATGGAGTTACTATTTGGTGATCTCCTGCTACTGGGAAACTGTAACGGGCAGTGGAAAATGACAGTGGTGTCAAACTATGAGTCTAAGAAGTTTTGAATACACCTATTATGTTCCCATTTACTTGCAGGGTGCAGCAACGCGCACCGGGAAGAGGCTAGTTGTATATAAATAAAAATGTAAATGTATGTTTGTACAAAATCTTTAATCTCCGGAAGTGCTTCACCGACCACCTTGTAATTTTGGCACAACAGTGCATTCGAATAGGGTCGCGTAGTGCATAAATAAAATCAACGTGTTGTAAAATCATTTAACTTTATTAAATTAGTATTGATAATTAATAGTTGTAGAGTCCGCGTTAAACGGCTTTGCTGGAAAAGGAGCTGCAGGAAAGCTAGCATGTCTCCAGCTTGGAGGTGGTGTCGCTGTTATACCAGCAGGAAATGGTGGAGGAGCCGGAGTACTACCAAGCTGCCAACCAACCGGCGCAGGAATCATTCGTGGTGGTGGTGGTATACCAACAGGTGGTGGTAGTGGTGGTTGATTTGCTGATATTGGTGGAAGTGGTGGTGGAGGAATACCCGATGCAAAAGCTCCTGCTTGCGGCGGTGGTACGAGCGGAGGTGGTGGTATTGCACCAACTGATGAGGCAGCTTGCATTGCTGGCGGTGGTGGAGGAGCCATAAGCGGAGGTGGCATTATTTGTCCCGGCATAGACGGCATTAAGCTTGAAACGGGAGCATCTGCAAACAGTTGATGGGGACGATCCGCATGTGCGGATGGATTTTGGGCAGCTAATAAGCGTTCAGCAGCAGAGCCATGACGTTCTCCCTTCGAATCTTTTTTAAATGCATACGAAACCGAAATAGGGCGATTACATAGATACTGTCCATTCATTGCATCCATTGCTGCGTCTGATGCTTCAAAGCTGGCAAAGTTTATAAAAGCAAATCCTTTAGAATTTCCAGTCTCTGGATCACGCATTATTTTTGGAGTTTGCAAAATAACACCAAATGCGGAAAATGTATCATACAAAAGCTTTTCATCAACTTCAGGGTCCAGATTACCAATAAATATATTAGCTCCTACATCCAAATTCTTCTGATGTGCCGATGCTTTATTTACTCGTATAGGTTTACCATACAACTTTATCATATTCATTATTTTAATCGCATAGTCCGCATCTTCTTCACTGAGGAATTCCACAAAACCATAGCCTTGGTGCATTTGTGTTACTCTATCCTTCGGCATATGAACATTTACAACTGGTCCTGGTTGCACAAATAATTCCCAGAGTAATGTTTCGGATACTTTGTCGTCTAGACCTCCCACATAAATGGTCGCATCTTGATTTCTTTCAGCTATGGGCCCGGCAGCCATTATTTGACATAAATTTTGATATTTATTAAGAAAATAAATTAAATACTGGAAGTTATTTTTTCACTATTCCGAACTCTTATTTTGGAGTTTAAAAGGTTAGAAATTATCCGCGACTACAAAAATAATGTTGATTTTGCGAAAACACTTTCCGGTGAAATTGTGATGTTGAAAGCGGCTTGTCAAATCCGCTAACCCGCATACCTTAGGAACTCTGTCTTTCGCAAATATATTTTCTCTATAAATAATTATATTAAATTGCTATATAATATATAAATATTTATACAATTTACATATTTCTCACTAATAAACCTTGGAAATTTACGATGAATCGATAATTAATTAACTTTCAATTAAGATCAATTGAAATCGGTGTCTCGCGCCATAAAAGTACTCGTACTCGTAAGACACTAGAATTAGCTTCATTTTTTTTTTGTTTCTCACCTTGACATCTGTCAAATTTCGTACCAGTTGGAATAGTGATGTCAATTTATTATTTAGTGCTGCCAACCTACAATAATGATAACATGAAATTGAATTGGAAGTGAGGTGAGTTAAGGCATAGTTGAATAAATAAAGTTGTCTCGTGGCGGATCGTACGCTCTTTACAGTACCTACCCATAATTGTCAAAATCAATGAAAAGCAACAACAACAACTTCATCGGCTTTTCATGTTATCAATTTTCGTTTTCAGATTTTGTATGAGCTGTCAACTTCGAATTGACATTTATGGGAACTCGCTCTCACCCATGCGACAACCTTATTTATTCAACCATGAGTTAAGGGATGTGTGAAATGCTTTTAAAGCTACATTTTAGGGGTATTCACGATGGGGTGTATTTCTGCTATATATGTATTAACAATTAACAACATACATTCAATATAAATAAATACGTATGTTTTTAAAAATAGTTTCTTGCCAGAAAAATGTTGCACTGATAAATGTGCTGTTTTTCAAATACAAAAAAATCTACATACTAGGATTTTAAATGAATTAAATGTTTTATATTAAAAACTCAAAGTATTTTGTTTTATGTGGATGTTGAAAAATTTTCCACATATTAAAGATAATAGCGAATAAACAATACTAAGCAAATTAACCCCATTGTGAATAGCCCTAGTATATAGAAAAGATTATTCATGGTGTAAACATATTGTATTTCTTAAAATAAATTATATAATTTTGTGGGAACAGGAAATTTATAGAAAATTTTATAGGCATTCCTTTTATTGCAAAGAGCTTTTTGCAGCTTTTCGCGATACAAAAACCAACAACAAAAACCAGCAAAAAGCAACTTTTATTCTGCTTTTTTGTATGTGTCATTCTGTGTTTCATTGATACTTCAGAAATTCGAAGTTAGTTTTGCAACAACTTACAATGACTGCGTTCAGCAGATATAACTGTTATGCAACTGTTGAGTGTGTGCCTGCTCAAAGCTTATGTAGCAGTTTCCGATCAGCTCAACATGTATTATGAAAATTGTTAGCCTTTGGTGAACATGTTGTGAAAGTTGTATGTCCTTGGTATATTTTTATTTTTCTAGTTCATTTACTCAACGTGTTCAGGTCAGCAATTGGGTCTTCTGAACGCAGTCAATCTTATATGTATCCAAGATCCATCTTCGAAACAAAAATGTCAAAATTTAAGCTAATGATGAATTATAGTCAGCATGAACACAGTTCGAAAAAGTAAGTTCGAAACATCAAAAATCAGCTTTTTGCTTCACCTTTTAGTAACTTGAACACTCTGTTGCATGGTGTAATTAACAAGGTGATCGTGAATTTTTAGCTTATCTCAAAAAAATTTTACCCACGTTTGTCAAAAACAGCTGTTCGTAAATTTCAAGCAAAAGTTGCAAAACAATCTATTACAATTTTTTATTGAGTGCAAGCGATTTGACACTTTTCCGCAGCTTGTCTCTTTTTTCCTTACTTTCTCAACATTTTTTGACAACCGAAGGTAAATCAGTAAACGTCACGATCACCTTGTTAATTACACCATGCTCTGTTGGTATTCTGCGACCAAGCGTTGCCGGTGAATATTGTTACCATCTCTTTAGGTGGTAACAAGCAAAACAAGACATTTTTTAGCTTGCATTACAAAAAATAGCTCGAATTTTGAGTAATTAATCTAATTTTAAAATCCTCAAATTGAAATCGGAGCAAATTAAAATAAAAAACGATGTTAAATTCATTGTTGCTGCTTCTTCAGCACTTTTCAATGATAAAAATTTATAGCAATTCACTGTGTAATATTTATTAATTTACATAAAATTAATATTTAAATTAAATATAGATAACACCGCAGCTGCGCCGGCGTAGTGCGTGCATATTTCCTGCCAAGAAAAACAAATATTATGTAAAAAGTTAACATAATGCAAATAATTTTATGTATTTACTTCTCACTTTCCATTGTTTATATTTCACCACACAAAAGAGCGAGCTTCATTTCTATAACGTGAGTTTACGACGTTTGACAGCGTTACCGAGTGCACAGAATAACGATTTATAAGACCGGTAATGAGTTTTGGTAACAATATTGCTATTACCGGTAACGCACAGAATCGATCTGTTAGAGGCTATATAATTTTAAACAAGCTTTAAACAACAAAACTTTATTCATTAAGATATTTCCAGCTTGTTTAAGATCTGCCGAAATATGCGTTTAAAGGCTGCGTTTGTTTATGTTTTCATTTAAGGTTGATGTTGATAAGAATATCAAAGACATACTCCATATGCGGCCTTTGCAGCACTTTTCATAACTAAACAAGCAATTTAGTGATCTGACGCAAAAAGTATAATTCGACTATTTATTTGTACTCATAAATAAAAATATATAAAATCTTTATTTAAAGCTGACGAAATTTTCTTTATTTATGCTTAAAAAATAGCATGAGCTATCTGAGCCAAATACCTAATTGGATCCTAAGAATTCAATATAAAATATTTCGTACATCAGTAATTTTCAAGTCGTAAATACTTATTTGTATTCAATTAGAGACGGATGCCAAAAATAAAGGCAAGCTCTCGCAAAATTGATAATTTTTGCTTAACACGTTTTCCGGCAGTTTATATTTAGCTTATGAAATCTATTCTTTTGCTTCCTGGTAACAAGAACAAACAGCTGATTTTGACAAACAAGACATACTTCAATAAATTTTACAATAAAAAACACACCACATCATGAACACACCACGCATTCAAAAATACTTAACTGTACAAGTGCACAAGTCCCCAACTGCACTGGCAAGTGCATTGAATCGTGAATACCTCTTATTACAAGTTAAGTTAATTTTTAAATGGCTGCTCAAATGTGAAACTATGCTGATTTTGATATTTAGTTTACATTCTTTATATCATGGGCTACAGTAAAAATGAAAAGATGCAGATTTTTGACGCACATGTATTTTGTTTTTGTAAAGTGAACAAGTCCTCAAGAGCATAGGTAAGCGCACTGAATCTCGAATACCCCTTTTGTATCGTGGTTAAATTTTCATGAATTGCTTGCAGAAATATTCACCTCGCAAGTCTCGAAAGCATGGTGTATAAATGCACAGAGTTTAGAAACATCTCTATTATTTTGACATTCACCTGATAACGCATTTAATAATAGTCGGTTATTTAAATTATTTGTTTACGCCGAAGAACTAAGATATATATCTTATTTCTATGGTTTACGCACATATCGTTGTTCCAAGTACTACATATATTTCTTTTAGCTCATGTTTTTGCACAGTGAAATAAAAGCAACAAGCACAATTAAATAATCTTGCCAAAACACGAGCACATGTTATCTTCACTGCTTGTTCGTCGACTAAATCTCATTACAAAAACTAGCTGGCACCATATTACTCCAAATTTGTTCATCATCCATTCCCACAAGCTACATACGCCTACTAAAACTGCCGCCCACATGTCGTTGAATGAAGCAAAACGTATCGCTGCTCATCGCGCAGTCGACGAGTGGATTCGCACTGATACCGCGGTAGGCATTGGCAGCGGCTCTACTGTAGTTTTTGCTGTAGAGCGCCTAGCAGAACGTGTACGCAACGAGGGGCTGAAGGTCGTATGCGTACCCACTAGTTTTCAGGCACGTCAACTCATTGTTGAACATCAGCTGACGCTGGGCGATTTAGATCGAAATCCGGTGTTAGATGTTGCAATTGATGGCGCAGATGAGGTAGATTGCGACATGGTGCTTATCAAGGGTGGTGGCGGTTGCTTGCTTCAGGAAAAGATTGTTGCTTCCTGTGCACCAAAATTGATTGTGATCGCGGATTATACGAAGAATTCACAAAAACTAGGTGAGCAGTACAAAAAGGGAGTTCCGATTGAGGTAGTACCTATGGCGTATGTGCCCCTAAAGGCGCGTATTGCGACCATATTTGGTGGACAGTTGCAGCTGCGAATGGCTGTGGCCAAGGCTGGACCCTGTGTTACCGACAACGGAAACTTTATACTTGACTGGCATTTCGAAGAGGCCCGCAAATACGACTGGAATGAAGTTAATCGCGAGCTGTTGCAGTTGCCGGGTGTAGTTGAAACTGGCTTGTTTGTGGGTATGGCTACAAAAGCTTATTTTGGTATGAAGGATGGCAGCGTTAAGACGCAGGAGAAGTAAAAAAAAAATCTTGATGGCATTTTGTTTGTAAGTTAAGCGGATTGTGGGGAAACTACGAGTTTAAATATGCAGGTGTTTGTCTTTATGTAAGCCTTATCTTGAGTTTCTTGATTTAATAAAATTCATTAAGTCAGTTTTATTAAAGTTTCTCAATAAATATTACTTTTATATAGAGCACAATGTGATCTTTATGGGTGCATTTTGAATATGTTACAACTTTGAGAAAACCCGCTTTTTAGCACATACAAAACTTTTGAGGCAAAATTCCGTTTTTAATCATTCAAATTTCCTACGTCTTCGAACGCGAGTATTATACCAAAACATAAAACGCTTAAATTTAAATTGCTTTTTTCCTGCATGTTATGCAATTCTTACAACAATGTATACACTTATTTTAAATGTAAAAATAATTTATATATCTGTGGGATAGTCTTATGGGAGTGAATTTTAATAAAGCTAGTGCTTGATTTTTAGGTGCACTAAAAAGACTTCTTGCTTCGTGTCGGTAGCAGCGAATCCTTGGCGTAATTGAAGAGTGAGAGCAGACCCTGCTTTTTACCTCGCGAAAAATAGTTCGAAACAACATCGTGATTGCCTGCAACAAAAAATTAGAGATTATTGTAAAATCTAGCATTTTTCTTTTTTATATGCTTCAAACTATCTATTTTGAACACACCCATATGCTGACTCTGTTCATTCACCGTGGGCAGTACATTATCATTGGCACTAAGCGACACAAATAAGGCAAACGGCACCATCCACAAGCATATTGTAAAGTAGGCCAAAACCTATTTGAACAAATCATATAATCGGTAAATAATTGTAACAAAACATATGCTCTATAATAATTGCCTGCGTAAATGGATAGTAGATGCTTGTAAATTGCTGAAACGCCAAAAGATGATTCACCACCAGCAACAACAAAGCGCCACAGAAAGAAAACGACAAAAAGCGTATAAATGGAAAACTTTTCATGATTGCGCCATGAAAAGCCTGCGCTGCTAGCCCACATAACACCATACGCCAGGGGAGGTCATCAAAGAAGATGAAAAGGACGTAAACAAATGTCGTTGCACTTATCATCAGTATAATAATCCTCCGTGCTGTTGCAGAGTACTCCTCCACCAACTCTGCTATGTAATACAGACCCGCAGCTTTGTAAACAAATTGAATTATTTAAGTTATTATTTTTAATAATCTATTAATCTCACCAATTGATAGCGTTATGAAGCATATCTGTATTGACAGAGATACCCAGCTAAGTATGTAGAGCAGGGACATAATTTTGTTAGATTTTTCTTAATTAATATCCTTTATTGTTTCTTATATGTTTTTAGTTAATTGCATAGTTCTTGCTTAGAGAATGTTATTAAACACTAAATAACCCTTTTTAATAACTTCAAATTAATATTTCGGTAGTTTAAGATTGTGTTGAAATTTGTTTGCGATTATTAATAATCGCTAGCGACGTTGTATTAATGTCATATCAGCGTAAAACGTCAACATCCATAGGATGTTTCAGAGGCACTTTTTTACAATTAAAAAGTTTTAATTTGTTTTATAAGCTCATAACAAAGAGCTGCTTTTTTATTTTTCGAACTTGCTTTCGAAGTGTGTTCATGCTGGCTATAATTTATCAGTAGCTTTATACTATATTCAGACTGGGAGCTAAATGTGAATTAGGCCATATAAAATTCTGTCAAGTAAATTCACATAAATTCTACTTCAAATGAGCATTTAGCAGTTTGCGACCCTGTTTTGAAGCTCGAATACCTTTTACTCGTTTGTTTTGACAGTACTCGTTATTAAATTCAATCAGCTTGAACTATTTCAGCAAACTTGAACTATTTGTTGTTTTTCGTTTTCTTAATTTTATTAATTAAATACACAAAAATAGCCCTGTTCAAAAATAGATAAGAAGGTTTCGTTGACTAAAACCAATTGCAAAGGACTAGCCTGAAAGTTACAAATTATCGGAGACGTGCGCCGCTGCGTGGGAAAATATCATCACATCTTTGTCTTTCAAGTGCAAAATATGTGCAATATTCTGCTGAATGATCTACGACAAAAATAGAAAGCAGACTCAAGATTTCTCTTTGGTAAAAATCATACCATGCAAATAGTTTTGGGACGCAACAAATCTGAAGAAGTTGAAACAGATTTCCACAAGCTTTCCAACAGACTTCGCGACAGGATGGTCTGCCACTGAAACGCCAAAGCAAGAGGTGACTGGACAAAATATTACTGAACGGTAGAATATGCTCGCAGTGGTTTTGTAGCCACAGAAACAGTGGTATTTAAAGAAGGTCCACTCGAAGATTTTGCACACTCGCTGGAGCCACATTTGCTTTCACATTTGCCTACCAAATTGCAAAGGGAATTCTAGCGTTCTATAGTGACTACACCGTGTGCGAAGAAGGAAAAGTATTGACACCTGCGCAGGCTCGCATACTCAAGCTAATTGCAAATCATATAAAAAAAATCGTTTGGGTTAATTGTGAGTTTTACTTAATTTGTCAATGATACATTTGTTTAATTATTAATATTTATAAAGTTCTTTATTAATATATTAAAACAAAAATAATAAATGTTAACAATTTTCCCAAAATTTTCTGGTTCGTTCCTACAATCATATTTTTGTTAAAATGTCAGCATTTTCACAACATAAAAATAATACTAAGAAATCTGTCAATTTAAATGCGAATTAAGGGCTTCTACATTAGAATTTTCGAACTTCTAAATGCGCATTTAAAACTCAGTCTGAACATAGTATTAAATTTGATGTTTTTGTTTCGAAGATCGATTTTGAATGCCTGCATAATTCTAGCTGAGTTCAGCAGGTACAGCTGTTGTGCAACTGTTGAGCTCAATACGTTGAGTTAATGTACTAGAAACATAAAAAGATACAAAAAACTGGCAATTTTCACAATATGTTCA
Source organism: Pherbina coryleti (assembly GCA_943735915.1). NCBI lineage: Eukaryota > Metazoa > Arthropoda > Insecta > Diptera > Sciomyzidae > Pherbina > Pherbina coryleti. The sequence goes on from OX030950.1 coordinate 139,190,815, forward strand.
CCAAAGACAGACAGATTTGTGTAATTGTTGAGTGTGTGCATCCTAAATGCATAAGTATCAGTTTCTGATCAGTTCAACATGTGCTGTGAAAATTGTTTGTCATTGGTGAACATGTTGTGAAAATCTGTCTTTGGTATCCTTATATTTTTCTGGTACATTTACTCAAAGTGTTGAGTTCAACAGTTGCACAAGAGTTAAACCTGCTGAACGCAGCCAATCTTATGCATGCATCCAAGATCAATATTCGAACCAAAAATGTCAATTAAAGCTAATGCTGAATTAAGCAAGTATGAACACAGCTCGAAAAAGTAAAAAGCATTTAAGAAAAATCATCGCTATATCAGCATGTGTAATATTGGTGTTAGGCTGTGTTTCAACCCATTTAGTTTTTATGTTGTCAAACGTAGCCGTTTTTAAGAGTAAGAACTGTCAAAAATTTGTTGGTATTTATTTTCTAATTCTGTAGTACATTTTGTAGAACAGTAGAAAAATTTGCAGAAAAAATTGAAAAACTTAAATAAAATTCAGTAAATTAAAGCATTTAGATCCAGAAAAGTATAAAATGAAAAATGGACCAATGAAATAAAAATATAAAAATTAAAACAAGGAACCAAAATTGCCAAATTCACAGACAAAAGGGGACACTAAAAAGTCGTACGCAGGTTCGGGCCAATAAAATCATCTCCAGCAGGTGACATAAATCTTTTTTCTTTGTATTGAAGCTAATTTAATTAGTTCATAGATTAAAGCGTTCCTTTAGAAAACGTTAATAATAATGGAGCAAAACTCTGCAGAACCCTTTGCGTCTGAGAATAGCGGAACGGCACGCTTCATTGGGAGCGATTCTGCCATGACCAACTGCACTGGCGCTGATGGCGGAGCAGCAACGAGTAGCAATGCAAATTGTTCCGGAGCTGGTGGAGGATCTGCTGACTTTCAAACAATGAAGCCTGCTAATGGCAAAAATGTTCCATCGACGCGAACGGAAATACCGCATAGCGAACTTGTAAAGATGCTCTACTACTTGGAAGGAGAACTACAGGCTCGCGATGTTGTTATCGCTGCCTTGCGAAATGAACGCGTAAAGCACTACATTTCGCAGCTGCGCACAAAGCGGGTGCAGCCCAATGATCCGTACGCAGCAATCTTTCGCGACAAAGTCGCTCTGGCCGGCAACTTAATATCGCGAGAATCCTCAACTCAGGCAGCTCAGGCTGAAATGGAAGTTCGTCAAATTATCGAGCAGCAGATGGAACAACAGTATCAAATGGTGAGCAAGCAACGAGCAACGCACGTGCGTATGGTTAGCATTCTGACCGAATCGCTTGAAAACAATCAGCGTATGCTTCAGGAGCTCGAAGAGGAGAAGCGCAAGCATGAGCATGATACAGCGCAGGGAGATGATATAACTTATGGACTAGAAATGGAACGTACAAAATTAAGGCAGGAACTTGAGTCAGAGCGACAACAACTTAAGAAGTTGGAAAAAGATTTGAAAAAGCTGCAGGAAACGCTCGACTTTGAACGCAATCGACAGAAGCAGATTGTGCTGCTGCTTATTGCGGAACGCAAAAAAATTTCAATGAAATATATTGAAGAAGGTAATGATGCCAGGTTCTGGGAAGTTAAGATTAATTGAATATCAGCGATCAAATGTTTTTCATATTTTAAAACTTTTAACACATCTTGTACCTAGGTAAACGTTCAGAGGATTTGGCCCAAATACTTGCCGAAGAAAAGCAGCGTTCTGATGCTATTGCTGAGGGCCTAGAGGAAGAGAGCAAAAAGTCGCTGCGTATGGAAGAAGATCTCGAAAAGCAAACGGTAGCCTTTGATGTGGAACGCAAAGCTCTCAAAACGAACTTATCTAAAGCAGAGCAACGGTTTGTTATAACTTGGCAAATAATTTCGTTTATTTCCAAACAACTGCCTTTTCTATTGCAGCATACAAGAGCTCGAGCAAGAGCTATCTCAAGTACGTGCCGAGCATGAGGCTTTTAAAAAGCAACAAAGCACCGCAGCTGTTGCTAATGTTGCGGCTGTTGGTGTTAATTTGGGTGCCAAAAATCGGGTCTTGAGTGGTAAGAAGTTTGTGTACATGTCTTAATTCAAAGTTTTTTAACTAAAACAATTTTATTAATAACTTAAAATTTGTTTTTGAAAAGCTGAAATATTTTGCTAAATTTGTTCAAATAAAAACAAATCTATTCACTCCATCCTCACTCCAAAAGGTGACACAATAGTTTTTAAAATTAGTCTCAAAAGCTATTAGAGAATTATTGAATTCGTTTGAATTGAACTTGAATGCTTTTTTTTTTTGTCGCTTCAATCATGGTCAGCACCTAGGCTCAACATGGTAAAATACATGAGTGCATCTCACTTGAAGCTGAAAGCCAAATTATTTTATTCTTTCCAATTTGGGTTTGTTACTCCTCTACACGTTCCTAACTTTTGTGCAAAATTTTAGTTCTTTGTAGTTCAAAATAAATGTATGACTTTTCGAAGACGTACTTCGAAAGAAATTTTTTCGATACCTAAATTCAAAACGACTAAAGCTTTTTGGTATTTTAAATTCTCAATACTCAGTTAAATTAAGTACAATTAATACAAGAAAATAAAGAAGTTATTCCATTAAATAAACTTCAATAAAAAAATGTAAAAATAGTCGTTTCTTAATGTAAACAATTAAATTTAGGAACATATATAAGAATGTTGTCCCTCAATTGGGCATTTCAGCCCTTGAAAGGACTTTGACCGAGCTTATTATGATTAAACTTTGTTGTGCCTGTTGATAAATCTATATTAATAAAAATCATTTTCTGTTTGTTTGACTACTATACAAATCTTAACGGCTGAACGGATTTAACTCAAACTCAGCTCACATATTACTTGAATCCTAACTTAGGTTATGGCATACTAAGTTTTGACCACGCCTCTTCCGGCCCTTTACAAGTACCGCAAATCTAACTACTAGCGTATTTTTTTCAAGCGAAAATGCTCGATTTATTAATTTTAAGGAAATCCTGTTATTTTGACACCAAAAACATTCACATATCTTTAAAATTGCACAAACTTCTGGTATAACGTCTTTTTCCAATAACCTTAGAATAACAAAAAAACTATCAGAAATTCGTATATTTTACTTGCGATGCAAATAACTCCGCTGTTTTTGAATATATTTCATTCAAATTTTTTTCGTTGATTAACTCAATTCAAGCACTTAATAAAAACAATTTAAAGGATACCTTATCTTAGCAGATATATTTTTAATATTTCGTTCAAAAAAGGTCCAAAATATTGACTTTTTACTCAAAAAATGACACAAAGGTTGTTTTTGTTAAAATAATAAAAACTCAAAATTGCATTTTTGACTACCTTTTACATGACATAGCGTTTAATCGCAAAAATGCTTCCAATTTTACAAAAAAATTTATTAACTGTTTCTGTCATCAAAAACATGACCCTATCCCCAGAGATTTTTTATATAAATTAATTTTTTTCAAAAGTTGTTTTTATTCTTTTTACAGAATAGTTAAGCTCCAAGAATAATTTATGACAAAAAATTATACCAATATCTCTTTCCGACCAAAAGTTATCGCTATAAATCTATTTACTCGGCCCCTCGGTATCGCCTTATTTTCAACAGATAGAAAAAACATGGATCTCTAATATGAGCTTGAAATTAATTTAATAATCAATTTAGTTCAGCTTATATCCCATTATTTGGATTTATAAAAATATTAAAACGAGGACTATAGGACCGAAATAAGACTGGGTGTACCAGCTAGTGTTTGTATAAAAATGATCAAGAACTGGACCTACTAGTTTTTTTATGTCGACTCCGAACGGCTAAAGTGCATGTTATCCAGAAGCTTTACATGGCGTTATTTACTCTCTGAGGTTTGTCTGTATAGAGGTCGCGTCGATCAGAAAAATTAATTTTAATTGAAAAAGTGTTCTGTGTCAGTTCCAAACAGGTTTGAATCTGGCCTTGAATTGGTATCGAGTGGTACATTCGGCCACGGCCTTTTTGTATAAAAGAATATTAATTAAAATAATATAATTATCATATTACAACCGGTACAACAAAAAATCGACATTACAACAACATTCAATATAGCAGCGATATCTGGTGTGTACAGGTGAAAGTCCCCACAGCGCGCACAAATTGAATTGTTGAATACATAAAAACAATAATAGCGCATTCTTTCTGACCTGAATTTACAGAATGTTGACCTCTTTTGAGCTGAGAAAAGAACAGAAAAAATGCAACATTTTTTTTTTTAATATTGTCTGCACTGTTGTCTTGATTTCTGACTAATTTATTATTGATTATTTATTTATTATTTTATTCGTCTTCCGGTGATGAAGATGACGCATCGAGCAATTCATTTTTTATAAAACTAACGACTCTAATCAACAACATATTGGAATCAATTTCAGACATTTTTCAAAATTAGAAATCTTTGCTTATCACAATTTTCTTAGCACAAAGTATGAGTTGTCAAAATTATTTTACTTTGTTTTAATGTTAGTATTACTAGCGGGCAGAATACAGAACCGTCGAATTTTACAGGTCAGAAAATTCTGCATTTGTTATACTTTTGCGGTCAACATTTTCGAGAAAAGAACACGTTTTATTTTGAGGTCAACATTTTTTTTTAGAAAAGAACAGAAAAAATGCAGAGTTCTTGAAGAGGGCAGAAAAAATGCAGAATTTTTTTTCAGAAAAGAATGCGCTATAACATTCAATATAGCAGAAATCGATGTTCAGTACATGCAACAACAAAGCAGTAAGAAGCAAAATGCAAACTGAATACGGAAAATTACAACAAACATTAAAATATTGGAGTTGTTATAAAGAAAAAAAAAAAAAAAAAATCGAAAGGCACTATTATGACATAATTTGCTGGTAAGGAGTGAATAAAATTAAGCTTTACGTCCATGTAAAAAGTTAATTTCATAGTTAGCATACTTACTACTTACAGTGTTGCGCAAAACAATAGCAACAAAATCAGTGCGCTGTTACAAAATCGTGTATCTTTTTTAATATTGGGAGCACACTAAAATTATTATAGGAACCAAAGCACATATTCATACATCATATAAAAAACAAATGATATTCAAATTTGGTTTTGTTTTTTTTTTATTTAATTTAATATTAATGTGACTACATTCAATTTGTTTGAGTGCAAAACAAAAGCAACAATACTTAAAAAATGTAAAAAGAGAACAGAAGTTCCAAAAAACAACGGTAAAAGTTCTTTTATTGTAAAGCACATGTTTTTTGTGAGTCATAAACATTTAAGCTTAGATTTGTTTTTGCCCTAATTGTGCCATTGACTGTTCCATTTATAATGGCACGTGATAAATACTGTAAAACTCTAAAATAACAAATTATTTCTGAATATAAAATGGAAAAATCGCAAATATCTGTCGCGAAGCATTTTAATATTAATCGGTCAATAGTTTGTAGATTAATAAAAAAGTATAACATCACAAAAGACGTAACAACGGTATATTCAGGAGGGCGCCCGCGGAAAACATCGCTGCGTGATGACAGGAAGATTTGTGGCGTGTTCAAGCGATCTCCATTTGCCACCTCCAAAGAGGTTGTTCGGACACTTGATTTAGATATCCATCACAGCACTATTCGCAGAAGAGCCGTTGAGGAAATTTTAAGGAGTTACAGACCGGCAAAGAAACCTTTGCTTGCAGCTAAACTTAAACAAAAACGGCGAGGTGCTATAATTTAAACAATTTTGCATGAAATTTTGACAACGAGTTGCAATTTATTGTTTTTTAGACTCAGTTTTGCAAAAGAGCACCTAAATTGGACCGTTAAAAAATGGAAAACCGTTTTGTTTAGCGATGAATCAAAGTTCAACTTGATTAATCCAGATGGGATGTGCACTGTACGGCGCACCCAGGTACACAACTTGAATCCCGAAACTGCAAAATTGATTTTAAGCACGGAGACGATGGTATTATGGTCTGGACTTGTTTTTCCTATTATGGAGTCGGACCATTTCATAAAATCGATGGTATTATGGATCAATTTGTATATAAAGACATTTTAGAAAGCAAGATGCTACCATATGCAAAGTGGAATATGCCGCTTCAGTGTACGTTTTAGCACGTCAACGACCCGAAGCACACTTCAAAGCTCATCAAAGATTACATTACAGACAATGGGATTCAAGTCCTTGATTGGCCGGCACAATCACCAGACTTGAATCCCTTATAAAATCTTTTTGGGATTTTGAAGAAAAGAGTTTCTGGTCGAAGGTTTTCCAATAAAACTGCACTGTGTGAAGCCTTGAAACTTAAGTGGGAACAAATACCTAATACCACTATATCTAATTTAATAGAGTCGATGCCGCGCAAATGTGCAGCGGTATTCAAGAATAATGGGTCTTACACCAACTATTAATTATGTTGCTATTGTTTTGCACTCAGACAAATTGAATATAGTCACATTAATTTTAAATTTAATAAAGAAAACAAAACCAAATTTGAATATGATTTGTTTCTAATATGATGTATGAATATATGCTTTGGTTCCTTTAATAATTTTTGTGTATCCCCAATATTAAAAAAGATACAAGATTTTGTAGCAGCGCACTGATTTTGTTGCTATTGTTTTGCGCAACACTGTATGTTTTATTTATCCTGCGCAATACCGGGTACAATAGTTATCATTTTCTGTTTGTTTGACCAGAATGCAAATCTTAAATTCGACACACATATAACTTGAATCCTAAACTAGGTTATTGCATAAATAGTTTTGACCACGCCTATTCCACTCCTTTACAAGAAACGCTAATCTCCATATAAGCGTCCTTTTTTTAGCGAAAATGTCTAACTCGTTTAAAAAATAAGTCTGTTATTTTGACACCAACAACATTCACATATCTTTTAAAATTGCACAAAATTTTAGAAAAATAAATTATTTTTTTTCAAAAGTTGTTTTTATTCTTTTTATAAAAAGTTAAGCTACAAGAATAATTTATGTGAAAAAATTATACCAATATAACTTTCCGATGAAAAGATATCGCTCTATTTTCTCGGCCCTTTATCGATATTTCCTTATTTTCAATCGATAAAAAAAACGTGGACCTTTAATATGAGCTTTAAAGTCATTTAATTATCAATTAAGTGCAGCTTATTTTCATTATTTGGGTTTTTAAAAATATCAAAACAATGACTAAATATCAAAATTTTACATTTTTTCACCCGGGTAAAACCGGGTATATCGTTTGTCTATAAAGCGAGAAGCCAATTCGAATTTCCGAATGAACTTTCAAAACGAATGATTTGTAGAACACCTTTATCTATTCGATATGTTCTTTAATATCGAAATTGAGGCAATTTCGAGCAGAATAAATAGCCTGATTTACACATGTCCTTATTGTGATTCTTATAACAAATTGGATTCAGTCCTTATATTATATTTGAAAATATATTGATTTTAATAAGAAAAACACGGTGCAACACTCAAAAAATCCCAAGGGGTTTCTCGATGGTTTCTAAAGGTTTTGGGTCCGCTGAATCCGAATCTGAAGTCAGAATTTTCGGGTCACCCTAGGTTTTCGTGCTACAATGAAATTAATATTTCCTACTTAAGGGTGGACCGGAGAGGATAAATATGAATGACCGACCCCCATTACTTTTTGAAAAGAAACATTTTTTGCTTTGGAACCCATCCCATTCGGCTCCTTCTTATGGGGGCTCCCATACAAATTTGATGATTTTTGAACATTTTTAATATGAAATTTATTTTATATAAAAAATTTATTTTACAATGTTAAAAGTTATTTAAAAATGTTCTTTGGCAACCTCGGTAGTGGAAAAGGTAGCGTACTTGACTGCCACCCCAAAGGTCGAATCTTGGCCAGGCCGAGGTACTTACGCTGTAACCTATTTAAATTTCATTCCTCATTTCCAATCAAGTGAAAACTAAAATGCAAAATTTCATATAAAAAATATACATAAATAATTTGTATGGGAGCCCTCATAAGGAGGGGCCGGATGGGATGGGTTCTAAGGCAAAAAATGTTTCTCTTGAAAAAGTAATGGGAGTCGGTCATACATATTAACCCTCTCCGGTCCCCCCTTAAATAGGAAGTATTGATTTCATTGTAGCACGAAAACCTAGGGTGACCTGAAAATTCTGACTTCAGATTAAGCGGACCCAAAACCTTTAGAAACCATTGAGAAACCCCTTGGGATTTTCAAAAACTTAAATTTTGTTGTACAGTGTAATTAAAATAAAATTAAACTTTTTTAATTTGTACCATTTTAACATGTTTTTATTAGCTTAATTTCTTTTGTCTGTCTCGAAACAAATTTTTATAATCCAATTTCTATCCAACTTCCCGGTGAGTTAGATATTTTAAATTGAAAATGTAGCTTGGACTTTTGTCCGTTTATTTGTTTGACAAAAATGCGAGTTTATTTGATACATACCATATTTAAAATTATAAAAAAAATCATTGATATTTTTGACCCTTGAACTCACAACCCACACAATTGTAAAGAAAACGTTCTTCTGAATTTATACAATAAAAAATTTTACCTTAAAAAATGTTCTGCGAATGTGTCATATTTTGATTACTAATTTGATAACTAAACTTTGCACAGAACCAAAAAATCAGGAACTTGTAGAGGTTTTGCATTCCTCATTCAATCCAAATATTAAATTTTTAAAGGTCGTCCGCTTCACGTCAAATGCTCATTTGATATTTCATACAACAGAGCTATTTGGATACACTGAGTAGAAGTGAGATGCTTGAAAATAGTAATATTTAAAAATTATATGGACGCATTTGATACTGCTCCAAGATTGAATTCTTATTCTTATGGAAGTATTATAGACATTAGTGTAAGATCTTATTTTAATCTCTGCATAGATAAGCTTTTGTAGATTTCGCCTGGAGGAGTACGTACACATCATTTCATGCTGGCACTGGCATGCATTTAGTTTTTGCATTAGACACCCAAAATATCTAATTTTTTTTTGTGCTAAAAGAACCAATGTCTTAAAAAACAAACTCTTAAAAACTACTAATTAACCCTTCTAACTGTTCGTATTAAAAGCTTCCCTCAGCAAAATGCGTTCAAAAAAAGTAAACTTGAATTTTAAACACAAACTTAACAACTAAGAACTTATTTCATTAAATTCTTCAAATATGTGCTTGCAGATGATGTCGCTTGTGTTACGCCCATGGTCAATATTGCCAAGATAGTGCAACCAACTGCAACTGTCTCGAGTGTACCAGTCTCAGGTCCAACCACTGGTATTGCACGCTCTATTGCACCCGGACAGAACCTACGCAGCATGGCAACAGCACCAATTGCACCAGCGTCAGCTATTGCTCCAGTCGCAACTCAAGCACCAGCTACGGCTTTAAGCCTAACAGCCAATGATATCATCACAACTAACAGCCCCAACATCATCACCGCTACCGTCGCCGCTGCTGCTGCTGCTGTACCGTCACCAGCTAAAATGCAGCCCACTGCTACCATACAGCGTGCTCCTGGTGGAAAATTCTCGGCGTTAGCAGCAGCTGCAAGCAATGCACAAGACCAGCCACATGCTGTACCCATAGCGGTGCCACCGGTAACTGTACCACCAGCTGGTGCGCGCGGTGTACCACCACCGATACCACCCAATAAACCAGTTGTTCCACCAAAACGCGAACCATCACTTTCGCGTCTTGGTTCCATCAGTGGTGCAGCTGCTAATGCGGCTAGTGCTGGTGTTGCAACAGTTGCTGCTGCTACTACTGCTGCTGTAGCAGCAACAACAACAGCTGTTGCTAATGCACATGTTAAGTAGAACAATTTTAATTTATATATTTTATAATTGCTAGTGTTTAAAGTGATAACAAAAACAAATTTCCAATTTTTATTTTAAAGGCAATAATTATTTTTCCGACTCGAATGTGTAACTTCGAACCAAAAAAAAAATAAGCTAAAAAAAAACTACAGTGTTAGCAAGAAACTTAGGCATCTATCTTACAATTTGGTTTTCCTTTCATCTTATATGCAAATTAAATAAACATAAAATTAAGAATACTCAACGTTTATTATAACATTTATAAATTATGGCCATATATAAAGTCAAATAAAAGTATGTATTGTTCGAAAAAGCTTGACAAATGTAGCAAACTTTGTGAATTTATTTAAATTTCTATCGAACTCGAGTCGATTACCTTGTATTCAAAATACCAAATTTTGCAAATGCTTGGAAAATGATTTTGATATCTTCAATCAAATTTTTATTTAGCCCATAGTTGAATAAATAAGGTTGTCTCGATCGTACTCTCTTCACAGTACCCATAATTGTCAAAATCAATGAAAAGCAACAACAACAACTTCATCGGCTTTTCATGTTATCAATTTTCGTTTTCAGATTTTGTATGAGCTGTCAACTTCGATTTGACATTTATGGGAACTCGCTCTCACCCATTCGACCTTATTTATTCAACCATGATTTAGCCGATTTCGAACTGCTTTCAACATTAAAAAGTGTCGCATTAGCGCCAGAAGGTCTGGATAAAACAAAATCGAGATGGGTCTCTCGGCTTAATTTATTACTAAACTAGGTGTCTGACAGCGGATTACTTATGAATCGATTTATTAGAGACTTATAGGAAATGTATCTATGCTAGGCAAGAGTTCTATGCTGCTGTCCTATGCTGATAACAACGATAGCATTCGCCATAATGCACGTGAGAACAGTGCATCATTCTCCATATTTGAAAAACAGTCAAATTGAATTCATCTTGCAGTAAACGCGCTTGGTATCAACAAACAGTGTTAGCGTCTTGGAAACCAACCACGTCACTTCGTCTACCCGGCATTTATCATAAACTCCCTTGATCATCATCTTGAGATCAAACGAAGGATGACTCTCGCCAACTGATGATTCATTTAGTTTTAAAAGATAACTAATTTCGGAGCAAAGCTCTCTCTCGCCAACAAAACTCAAACTGAATAAGATGAAGCCAGGAAGTAAAATATATAACATTCATAGTTAAATATTTAATATTCGAACAGGTTCTGGTTGGTGATGAAAGACGAAGCTCTGGGACATTTAAATCTCCGCTTGAAGCTTATTTATATACATATGCATTAGTCCAATGTCGTCATTTATATTTATTTAATTCTTTCTATCATATAAAAACCTTGTGAAGTTCTTGGTACACAGGTTGTTCAGTATCAAAAGGACGATCCTGCGGCAGTTGATTCCTTGGTTCAAGACAAAGAAAAAAATTGTATAGAGGGTTCATCTCCCCCTGATTCACAGTTATAAGGGAAAGTTTACTTAAAATCACTTAGAAAGGTTAAATACTTTAAAATTAATACAACTAGAAAAATATAAAAAACCATGTTGGAAAGTTTATTAAATAGATTTGTTTGCATTTTGATAATTTTATTCAGCCAAAATATAAATAAATAATATAAATAAATAAACTGCACATTTCAGCCCTTAAAAGGACTTTGACCGAACTTCTTATGATCAAATTGTGTTGTGCGTGTTATTAAATGTTTGAACACAACGATCGAGAACTGGACCTACTAGTTTTATGCCGACTCCGAACGGCTAATGTGCATTTTCTCAAGAAGATTTACATGGCATTATTTACTCTCTGAGGTTGGCCATTGTCTGCAGAGAGGTGACGACCGAACAGAAAAATTATTTCAATTGAAAAAATTTTCTGTGTCCGATGGAATTGAACCAGGGTTCTCTGGCGTGTGGGTCACGCACTCTACCCACTACGCCACGGTCGCCACTTCAGCCAAAATACTTTTCATAAAATAATATTTTTTTTTTTTTTTGAAATGGATGTTTTAATTTTTTTTTTTATTTCAAAATCGATTTGCGCGAAAATTCGTCCAAGATTTTATTTTTTCTAAACATGCAGTTTGAACCAGTTTCGGTATGATATGATCCTGTCTGATCCTATTTGCCAGATTTAGCCCTCTCGGATTATTTTCTGTTTCCAAACTTGAAAAATGGCTCGGTGGTAAAAGATTTGCCAACAATGAAGAAGTGGAGTCTACGTTTGATGGCTTTTTTGTGGAGCTCGACGGTTCTCTCTATAAACAGGGTATCAACGGGAGACTGTATATATGAAAGGAGACTGTGTAGAGAAATAAATATATTTTTTCACAAATTTTTCGTTTTGCTTAATAGGCAGGATCACAGACGTCCGCAGTAATATGAAAATGATGATATGAAAATGTAATATATACACATAGAAAATATATATATAACATTTTTTCATTCCAGAGGGGGCGGTCAAGTGCCCCTGTGGACACCCTTGGGCAGGATACTTCTGGGACTAACTTCGTAAATTTCATACATGTATTTTTTTGTAAGTTTCGATTAAATGCATAAATAAACATTATAAAACTAATAAATAAACACTATTATGCAATTTTTCAAAATCCAATAAAAACCACGCCTACCTCCAATACAAAGTGACTTCATCAAAATCTTTAGAAAAAAAAATAAACCTTTGTTATTTTGCACATGGGCGGCACTGCACTTTTCTCCCTATCGACGAATATTTTTGGACTAAAATGTCAGGGACAAATTTTGAATAGTTATATTTTAATAATGTAAAAAAATTTTTGGTATAAATAAAATACAGCTTAAAAAAAATTTAAATTCAAACACCATATTAAGGCTAAAAGAGACTGTTTCAATTTGAAAACAAGAAAACTTATTGGTTATTAGGACCTCAGTCTGAGTTGAGCTTTAAATTCTTTGAGAATTTATAAAGCCATACTTTAACCTATTTGGTCCTACGAGATCAACTCAAATATAGAGATATTGGAGCGTTACCAGTAGAAAACTTGCAAAAGCACTATTGTTCGTCACAAATGAAGCAATTGACAGGGATCTTAACGTACCAAAAGTGAAACAAGAAATTTTCCGATTTAGTGTGAAGTATCTGAATCGACTGAGCAATCACTTCAACGCGCTGGCTGTTTCTTTGCTGTATAACACCAACGAAACAAGAAGACTGAAGAGACATCATATCCTTGATTTGCCGTTTAGATAAGTCAACTTGCTTGACGTTTAACTTAATATAATTTATTTTTAATTATTAATTTATTCTTTTAATTTCATTTTGTTTTCAGAAACTACTAGCAAAATAATGTATACGCATATATAATGATATATGTATATAATTTTTTTTTTCTGCTGATAGATTGTATATAATAATAAAAAAAAAGTGTAATTTTGTTTTCGAAAAACTCCCGGAGGCCGAATTTTTTGTTTTTAAATATTTGTATCTCGTATTGGATAAAAGTTATAGATACAAATTTATTTATTAATCATTTGCAAAAAAAAAAAAACAAAAGATAGCATGCATTTGGAACACATAATTCGCAAGATAGTGTTCAAAGTGTTGATTTTATTAAAATTTCTTTGATTGACGTAACAAAACAATTTTTAAATTTTAAATGAGACATTTCATATATATGTCTCATAGACCCTAGCCGAGCACTGTATTCTCTATAATAATAGCACGTGATAAATTTCGTGCACAAGCTAAACGCAGAAGATTAATAATTTCTTCAATATTTTCAATGCGATAATCCTTGAGTATATTGATGGGTTCCTAAAGAGATGAAACTTTAGATTAGCAGACAAAATATTTAATTTATTGTATTTAATTGAACATACATCGGGAAACTTTTCCAGACGTTGCTTTTTCTTCTCTATCAAAGGCACCAGCTCCGATTCCAAATGTTGTAGAATGGCACAAGTTTCTTTGGACAAAATTTTTGGATCCTTGGATTCGAGAAGTGGTATGGAATCAATTAGCAAAGAAGGCCAAAAGCTGTATAAATTAAACAAAAAAAAAAAATTTTTTCTTAAAAACATGTTTCAAAATATGAGTTAAAAAAAGAAAACATACTATTCTGGCGTTATTTTAGACTCCAATAAATTGACTAACAGTTCGGCAGCAGGCAAAAAATCACGTTTACGATAAAATTGATAAAAATCAAAATACTTGACCAAAAATACTAAACGTGGCGAAATAAACATTTTAGCGCCAATACTGGAAATAACATCGGGGCAGAGCATATCGCCGGTTTTGGAATAGTTCTGCAAAAAATAATTCATTAAGGTTGCGAACAAAATTTTCATTTCGATCTAAGCTGTTACAAACATTTAAAAGAAAATCTGCTATGGATGTGACATAAAGCGTATCCTTCGATCTAATTGCCCATTCTAAGGCATTTCCGTGGCGCCCGTCATCGAATGATCTTTTCGACTGCACTTTGCAAATTTCCTCCTCTAAACAAACAAATATTTAAGACAAGTCACTTTTCTGATAATCTCTAAAATATTACCTGCATCCACGAGTCCTTTTTTCTGTGCTATGCCTATAATTTTTAAAGCCTGTCTCTCTGTGCGTATTGGAATTTTAGTTAGCAATACTTGCATAGCGCCACGACCTAAAGAGGATATAATTTTTACAAATAAAATAACTAAATTAGCACGAAATCAGTATCAACCAGTGGGTCACAAAGGTTCTATCGAATTTCATTGTTGTAAAAGTTGATTTTAATTTGATAAACATTAGTCCATTTATCAACCCACTGGGATGACTGCAAAAATTATCTAAATCTAGTTCGATTATAAACCTTCTTCGCCACAATAGTCCAAGTAATCCATGCCAAGCTGCCAAAGTGAATTTCGTGCCATCAAGCAGGTTCCAAACTCAAACAGCAAAGAGTTGCGCAGCTTTACACATTCACTACAATCGTGACAAAAATAAGCAAAAGCAATAAAGCTTCAAAAGTTGCCATAAACTTACTTTACTTGGTGATCACCAACAATTTGCAGCTGACCACAATTAAATAACAAGTCGGTGAGATGTGTCACGAACCATTGATTGTCGGCCATCAATTGTATGGCGTGTATAACTTGATGCATATCATTTTCCATCAAGCTGAGTATAACGCGATCTAAATGCTTCAGCTGCAGCTCTGTGCTTTTAAGGCGTGACCAACGATTAAGCCATGTATTGGCCAAATTGCCTAGTTCGAAATGTTTGCAGGCAGGATTTGTATAGAATAGAAAGCCAGGTAGGAATTCATACCAGTAATCTGAGGATTTTATTTGGTTGTTCCATATCTCTGTGTCACCTGTAACAAGCTACAAACAAATCAAAAAGTAATGAAATCTTATTAAAAAAAAACAAGCTATTATATTATTATTATTGATACAAGCTATTATATTAAAAAAAATTACTTGAATAAGCTCCTCTAGCTCTGGTTCAACCGAGAGAATGTTAGCTGCCAGCTTGCGTTCCGTATCAGTGAGCCAGTATTGCCATTGAGAACGAAACTTCTGCATGGAGGAACCGCCATAAACCTTCAAATAAAATTTTATTATTTTTTTATACTCGTACATATGCTCCAGCCATTCTATTCAACTCACGCTATATACTGGCATCGCTTTAAGAATTTGCTCAGCCATTTTAAAAACTGAGCTTTCAGACTGCGGATGCAATTGCAGTATGGCTCGCGCTACATCAACTTGACCCTGCATTATTAGCCCCTTTAAGGCCGGCCAATAATCATCGTTATCGTTAGCTTCACGACCCATAAGTAACAAATCTGTAGCCATACGCTCGGAAGCAGGAAAATGAAAACGTATCCAATCAAGCAATTGCGGTACAACTACATTTGATGGCGTCGGATCCAAAAAGAGAATCTCACTCAAATGCCAAACGCACTCAATGGAATAAAATATAGATATATAGTTCTGGTATTTGAATTGCTCTTCGGACTCATCTATCTGAGCGGCAGCTTCATCCTGTAACTTTTCTAGGCAGGCGCGTACAATGCTGCGATATGTGCGCGAAATTTTTGTGTAGTCAGCCTTGGAGCCGCGTTTCTTTAACGATTGCAACGCAACGAAAGTAGCATTGGCTTCTGCAATAAGACTGCGCAATATAGGATCATCAAAGATGAACTCTGGCTGCAGATGAAAAATGTGAACCGCATCCTGATTAGCATACTCAGTGGGAAGATCGCGGGTATTGCTGCGAGGAGGTAAATGATAGCAGAGTATTTCAATGAATCCTTGATTTATTTAATAGGGTTTCTGTATTACCTAGTTATTTGTCTGAATGGCGTTAGAGATATTTTACTTCCATTGACAAATGTGGCGCGGAGTGTATTGCCATAACGTGTGCTCAACGGGTCCACGATTCCCTGTAGTAAATACCTTATTATTCCCTCAGTTAAGATAAACCGTTAAAACTTACAAAAACTGGCGTCTGTTCTTCTGGCATTGTAATTAGTTCTCTTTTAAGAATTAATTTAATTAAAATAACTTAAATGCAAACAATTCACGAAACATAACCGGCGCAGAATGTTTTTTTTTTTTTTTGATCAGCTAGATATGTCAAAATATTCAGAGTTGCATTCTGCCAAACAACTTTTTACAGTGCTGCCAACTCTGGTAATTCAGATTATAGTACAAAAACGTTTTCTTGGGTGCCGAGACATGTTTTTTCTTTTTTTGTTCAGAACAACAAAAAATCAGTACCTCAACTAGTAATCGAGTCATCGATTTCTAATTTTTTTTTGCCAAAAGATCTGTTAAAAAAGACATCTATATCTTTGCCATTATCCAATGGAACCAATGGAACTAGAAAAATTACAAATAAATAACAAGAAAAGGGAATAATTCTACTTTAGAGCCCAAGCCCAAATATTTTATTTCTTATTTTTATTACATGTATATGGGTCTCCTAAGCCTAATGGTGCAATAAAATTTTGTCGGTCTCAAATGGCTTAGGAGATAAAAACCGTGAAAGTTTCAAAATTCAGTGCAAATTTCTAAGTGCGTGGAAGAGGGCCCAAGACCAAATATTTTTTTTCTTATTTTTATTATATGTATCTGGTCTTCCTAAGCCTAATGGTGCAATACAATTTTGTCGGTTTCGAATGGTTTCGGAGATAAAAATAATAATGTATTATTATGTAAAAGGCCAAATTAGCTTCCACGCACTTAGAAATTTGCGGTGAATTTTTCAATTTTCCCGATTTTTATCTCCGAAACCATTAGAGACCGACAAAATTTTATTGCACTATTAGGCTTAGGAGCACCATATACATATAATAAAATTAAGAAAAAAATATTTGGGCTTGGGCCCTCTTCCACGCACTTGGAAATTTGCACTGAATTTTGCAACTTCCCGATTTTTATCTCCTAAGCCATTTGAGACCGACAAAATTTTATTGCACCATTAGGCTTAGGAGACCCATATACATGTAATAAAAATAAGAAATAAAATATTTGGGCTTGGGCTCTAAAGTAGAATTATGCCAAGAAAAGATTTTTTCAAAATTATTTTTGTTATTTATTGAATCATTTACAAATTTACTACAATCATTTACTACAAATTGTAGAGCAACTTATTCGAAATGGTCACCATTTGCTTTCCAGCACGAGCGAAGTCGATCCGGCGAGTCATCATCGATCGCAGCACGCACGACATATATAGGAAATTTTTTCACTGCTTGGACAAGAGCTATACCCTTTAACACGGTCCAGAATTTGTTATCCAATGCGTTCAGGTCTGGTATTTCAGTACATTGTTTTTGTGCCACTCTTGAGTCAATTTAGCTTTATGGGCCAGCGCAGAATCTTGTTGAAAGGTCCACGGCTTGTTTGAGAGGCTTCACAACCAATTCCAAAACATCGAATTTATATAATTTCGCCGAAGTTTTTATTCCTTTTTTTACAAGAATGGAGCTTGACCCCATAATAGGCGACTCCCCGTCGAACCATCACAGGAGCTGAGTGGTGACCTCTCTTAACTTTCGGAACGAATGCTTCTGCATGTCGTGATGATGGAGCATACACTCTATCATTCTGTTTATTTAACGATTTTGCTACGATGAAAATTTTTTCGTCAGTAAACAGAATTCGTCTGTGGGCTTTATCCATGTGCTTGATAACGCTTTCGATTTTTGCTTACGTTGTTCTTTTAACGCTACCGTGAGAAGGTGCCCGGTGTATCTTTTGTATGCTCTAAGCCTCAAATCATATTTAGGAATGCGAGAGATTGATTGCGCAGAGATATTCATCTCCCGCACAAGATTTTCTGCTTTTGCAGCGGTTTTCGCTTCATTCGAGACTTCACCGCCTTGATGGCACGTGGTGTTCTTACAACACGCGGACGGCCGGATTTTGGACGCTCGATTATTCCACCAGTATCCTCAAACAACTTCACACTACAATGAAAAAAATTACGAAAAACTCCGAGTGGTCGCAAGGTTCCAAAGATATCGCCTCTTTCGACAAACTATAACAACACGATTATCGAGTAAGTTCCATTTCATGATTATAAACAACTGCCGCCAAAAACTTTTTCCATGAAAAAGAAGTATAAATGCTAAATGTCAAATAAGCCCTAACCAAAATAGGCGAAACGAGACGATTGCAACTTGCCGAACGTTTGCGATCGTTACGTCTGTTTTGACATTTAATCCAAAATGAAACAAGTTCCTCCAATCGTCTGAAAAAAGAATAAAACTACTCTGCACAGCAGTTGTTGACGAGTTGAGACGCTAACAGTTCGGTTGTTACGGAACAGAACGTCTCGTCAAACCGTTTCGTTTAGTTTCGATAAGTTTACGTTTGTTCATTTTGGGTTATTACATTGAAATGCATTTAAGCGAACATTTTCGTCTTCACTCGTTACGGAGCAAATCGTCTATTTTGGTTAGGCCTATAGGCGTCAAAACTAAGCGAGTGTATTCAGTAGTTCACTCACAGTGAGCACGTTCAGTCGTGTACCAAAACATATGAGAGTATTAAGCATTTTAGGAAAATTTTGAATTTTATAAGCGATTTCATGTCATGTTTTGTGGTACATAGTATTTGTCCCATTGCTAAGAATGTTCATGTATTGGAGCTGTCGATTTGATCATGAAACAGCAATTTAGCAACAATGCAGCCTATGATCGACGTTGTTAGAAACTGTTGTCCTGATATTTCAAGAAGTTTCCAAATGTAAACAATGTTTGAACAAATTATTCCTTTTTGGGTAAATGTCCAAAGTCCCTGCCGCAGTATGTGAAGAAAAAACCTCGTCCAGTCGGTCTTAAAAACTTCGTTAGTCTGAAAAACATCATTTGGAATTGTATTGGATTTCGAGATATATGGCGCGATGACTACTTTGGCAGATCGATCTTTGGGTTAAGTTCCCAGTCTAATATTACGTTTATGCAAAACTATACAGAGATATTCTTATTTATTCTTTGATCGGTACTCTATAACCATACCATTGCTTAAATGTTTGCAATATATGGAAATTTATGAGAGAGAAGCAATTCAGCTAAATCGAATAAAAAATGTTGATTTCTAGTCAAACAAGTCAATGGCACTAGAAGAAATCTCTCAAAGAGTTGGCTCTAAAGATAAAATTGCTACAGTGAAATGTAAAGATACCAAAAGTGTGCTGTTGGCATCATATTGCATCGGCAAAGATTCTTGTATAACTGTTACTAGGTGGAGCAAAAACTGCAAAGTATGTCCAGCTATTTTCGCCGAATATAACCATAATTTTGGGAGGTGTTGATACTTGCGGCCAGTTGATGAAATGCTACATGAATTGGATAAAAAGTAGAAAGAGGGCTTTTAAGCGGCCTTAACTTTTCTGGACTTAGCAGCAGTAAATAGTTGTCTGCGGTATAGAAACGATTGTAAATACAACAAACATCAAAAAATCAAGATTTTAGATCATCTGTACTTACGTCGTGAAATCGCAGAAGCTCTTTGTGCAACTTACAAACGAAAACATATTCGTCCGAAGACGAATGCAAAAAAAAGTGCACGACTTTAATGTGCTCCAATCCCTGATAAAATCAAGCAAAGTAACTGTTTTACTCATTGGCCAGTAGTTGAAAATCTAAAAACTGCAAGAAAATGTCGCTTTGATAAGAAAAATGTAACGTATAAATGTGCCTTACCTAAGATAACAATTGTTTCAAAGCCTTTCAAAACTGTTGTGTGACGAAAAAAAATATTAGGTAAGATTTCTGTAGAGCCTTGCAATTTTTTAAAATATATATTTTGCTTCTTGTTTTCTATAGAGGAAAACTAAAGAAAGTATAATCTGCCACTATTGTTTTGTCGAAAGCATTCATCTTGAATTTCCTATGTGATTTTATGTCAATCCTAATCAAAATTACTGACAGTTTATGTTTTTGCTATTAAAAATTAAATAAATTTTAAACTTCATACAATTTAGAACTCAATTTTACTGTCTTTTCATCGACATAGCATGTCTGTGAATATAATTTTTTTAAAATTCCAGTTTTTTTACTTTTAGACTTTTTGCTGTGTCGTTATGTCATCGGGATATGGCAATATTGATGATCGTGTCTAAACGCGTTAGCGTGCATGTATCGTTCTATGCCAACGAACCGGGATATCCCCGGTTCAAATCCTATCTAATATATATTGAACATAAGAAGTTCGATCAGAAGCCATTCCAAGGGCTGAGAAAGTCAATTGGTATTTTACTTGAGACAAATAGATAAAGGTCAGAATCATTTATTAATTTACTAAAGAGTTGTTAAGGATAAGTCTTAAGTCTTAAGGATTATATTAATTCTATAAGATAAATATTCTTTAAAATCAATTTTTTAATAATAAATATTTAACAATAAAGTAAAATCTTTAATAAATTTAATTTTTTAATTATTCTATACAACAATGTTTTAATTAATAAGAAAAATGCAATTTTTGGCCACCAACTTTGATTTTTCGATTTCTTCAGTATATGATGTCTAAAATAAAAATAAATAAATAACTGGCCATTTCAGTTCTTGAAAGGATTTTGACCTATAATCAATTGTGTTGTGCGTGTTATTAAGTTTATACACAATTGACCGAGAACCGGACCTACAGGTTTAACGCCGACTCCGAACGGCGATGAACGGAATGTTCTTGTTCTCAGAAGCTTTACATGTCATTTTGATTACTCTCTGAGGTTTGTCATTGTCTGCAGAGAGGTGGCGGCCGTACAGAAAAATTATTTTAATTCAAATAATTTTCTGTCGCTGCTGGGCTTGAACCCGGGTCACCAGGTTCGTTTGACATAGAGGCCACGGACGCCACAAGATGTTTATGATGTCTATCTTAATACGGTAAGAAAAACCTGGCAGCAAGTGCGGTCAAGATATCAAAAGACATTAAAATAACTTCAGGAGTATCCGTAAATGCAAGTAAAAGCAACTCTAAAAAGTCATACATTCCTAAATGCAACTGTGTAAACTTTGGCGATATCACATGTCCCAAATTGTATCGCGAAAGTTATCGATGCCGAAAAAAGCAAACTCCGCATCGCTAAGGTTTGTGATGCTTTGTCATTTGATTTGCAACAATGGCCGATATCGAAGAATAAGATTGTATTTTTGCAGTTTTTGAGGTATATTGTTATATAATTTATTATTATAAATTTTAATTTCAGAGTGAAAAAAAAAACACTTTGTACAAAACGTATTCTAAACCGTTAAACTGTATACCATTTTTTTTTTTACAAAGTTTACGTAATGTAGGATTACTTTGCATTGATAGGATAGCTAAACCGCATCATTACAAAGTATTTTGAAGTTTTAGAACTCAGGCCAATTTTATTGGTACAATAATAATGATGTACATTAGGCCGTACCTCAAAAAAAAAAGTTCGTCGTATACCACGAATATGACGTATTTTTGCAAGACAATTACGAAAAAAATTTTCTTTTTTTTTTTGAACGAACGTAGGGGTCGCGCATTGACATATAACTTCATATCTCTGGTGTTTACATTCGGATTAAAGTTTGGTATATCAATGTTTTTGTCTTAAAGGGACCAATATGACCTCTATAGAGGTTATTGACCTCAGGTGTACCGTTCTAGTACTTATCCTCCAGATCTCAGTTTCTACCATCTTAATGTGCCACCATTATGTGCCATTAAGATGAATACCTTAATGGCACGGACCTGTAGGAATATTTTTTTTTTATTTTGGAGAAAAAATAATTGGTCTCTTTCAGACAAAAACATCGATATGTCATTCAATATGATCAGACTTTTACTTCCGAAGATATGATGAAAATGAGAAAAGGGAGCCCTACGTTCGGCAAAAAATTTTCAAAAATTTTTTAAAAATACTTCCGCTGGAAATATCGATATACTTCCTGAGCAAAAGATTAATGATATTTTAAGAGCTTTATTTTTTAATGTTAAGGTGGCACATTAAGATGGTAGAAACTGAGATCTGGAGGATAAGTACTATAACGGTACACCTGAGGACAATGACCTCTATAGAGGTCCTATTGGTCTCCTTAAGACAAAAACAATGATATACCAAACTTTAAAATCCGAATGTAAAAACCAGAGATATGAAGTTATATGTCAATGCGCGACCCCTACGTTCGGTCAAAAAAAAAAACAACATTTTTTTCGTAATTGTCTTGCAAAAATACGTCATATTCGCTGGTATACGGCGAACTTTTTTTTTTGCATAGGAGGTGGTACGGTCTAATGTACATGGTGTAGTTCCACGACAGAATTGAAAATTTCTAAACTCAATCAAACCCGACGATTCCTTTAAACCTAGATGAATCAATGCGGAAGAGACTGACAGCAGTCATAAATCAAAAGATGAGCAAACGGAGTACCGACGTGTTTTGTTCAATTATTTCTATGAACTATAGACTTCTTTGACGTGTAATATACATATGATATTTTTTTTATATTGTTAATATTAATTTTTGATCGTTTAACCACGCAGATTTCTAAAAAAGTTGAAAATATCATTTTTCAAAATGCTTCGGCGTTCTTGGAACTTTTACTCACTGAATATAGGTACTATGGTAAAAAATATGGTACGACAGTAAAGTATCATTTTGTTGACCATATGACAAGGTCTGGATAAGGGAGCTGCTTAAGCAACGAAACTGCAAATTTGTTGCATGGAATTATTAATTGCTATGCGCTATGACACCAAGGAAGCAACCGCTTGGCCCTTTATCTGATAGATGGTTCCAGCCAGACCTTTTTCGTTTTTAATCATTACTTAAATATATATCTAGTTTATCTATCGATTTGGGCTTTCAAGTACCTACCTAAAATTTCATTGGCTATCGATCTATGCACATCACAATAAAGGGCAAGTCCTTGCAATGTATGAAAAAAGACGTTTTGAAATCTCACCTGCCATATGGTGTCTTAGACTCCGCCTGGTAATAAATTTTGGCAGGCCCAACTTGGAAGTACAAAGGTGGGTCTATTGAATAAAACAATAGTAGTTTTACGCCTGTGAAGCAGTAGCAATGATGCGATTAAACAATTTTGTAGCATGGGAATAGTAATCCACTTAAACTAATCACTGAAATATAATTTGCATCAGTATTGGTGAAAAAAAGAAGTGGAAATCTGTGCCAATGTCTCCGGATATTCGAGGAAGAAATAAAAAAATACAATATTCGTTGAATTTCCTATTCTTTCGGTAACTCTGGAACACCAGAAGAATACTCATGGGTACGCAATCTAGTTTTCACACAAAGTTGTGCTAACGAAGATATGTTACGGAGGAGTACGTGTATAACCAGTATTTTATTCTGTTATTCTTTTTACTACGTTTACTTTGCGTAAACATATACAATTTAGTGACAAGAAGTCGCAGTTAAATACAAATATTCTTTCTTGAATTGATGTTCAATGGTATTGATGCGATTTTTATCTGTGAAACCTTTTGCCGGGATGACTATTGTGGGTTGGCCCTTCGAGGAGTATCGTGCTGGCTGTGGTGGCTGAATGTCGCGAGCATGAATTAAAGTGGTCGGCATGGAGTTGCGCTTGGCTACAACCGGGTGACAATGCCCATAAATTGTCAGAGATTTTAGATCGGTCTCGATTTCTACCAATAAAAGTGGATGGTGGTAACACTAAGCCATTCACAAATTGGCACTATGAGTTTCTATGCTGAGATGTACCCTGTATAAAATATGAATTTATTTAATATAAGGAATGAACTCAATACTGTAATTCACAAAATAGGGTGATTGTTACACCTGGTATTAGGAAAATGACACCAAGAAAGTGGTTTGACGGAAGTTTGGAGTACATGAACAACCAACATCCTAACAACAGTTTGAAGGGATTATGACACTAACAACCTTAACTCTTTTTCTGGGTGGTAATTTCTTGAACATGCGACTCTTCGCCATGAAGCATGAGTATTAAGTCCATAGATGGTGTCTGGCTTGAGCCCATACATTTTGTATAGAAATGTATGGAATATGATACATTTTGCTGATTCCGTTTTTTTTACTTTTATGTGTGGTTCATGTAAGGCACTGTCAAGATATATTTTTGTCAGGTTTTATACAGATGGTGCGACACCTTTTCTTCTTTGGATGAAATCTAATGTAATGTAAAATCAAAATCGGAAAATTAAAGTTGGTGCCAAAATGTGCAACGAACCTAATACCATCATATTTACAATATTCATAGTTTACCGTCAAACACTTATCACCAAAAAATTTATTAACTTTTCAATAAAGGCGATATCACTTATTGCCTAAGTGATAAAGGCGATATCAGCTTTCAACCACTAAGTACAGTTTTGTGTGTTCGTCAACACTTATGCGTTATTTGTGCACAAATAAATCCAAATTTTCTCACGAATTGTCTTATATTCTAGCAATAGACCTCATCGCGTTTATGTGGTAGAGCCCCTAGTCATAGGTGCGCCGGTACTCATAAGCTGACGCATTGTTTGAAGTTCATCGCGTAAAGCCATTACTTGTGCTCTTAAGATTGAGTTTTCCTGCTCCAATAAGGCGGCACGGAAGGCAATGCGATCTTCACGAATCTTGCGGGCGTCCCTTGATTTCTTCGCTGCCTCATTGTTGCGTTTTCGTCGTTCATAGTATTTATCATCTTTCTGCTCGTCGGGTATGGGTCGTTTTTCACCACGTGGACGACGATGCATAAAGCCAGGAAACATATTACTTCCACCCATACTGACACCAACACGGTTCAATTCCATTAGCGGAAAATCATTCGGTGACACATGATGTTGCGTTGCTGGTGCGATATACTCAAAAGCTGGTAGTGGAGATTTACTGTGGTTGTGATTATTCCCAACAAGCGGTACCATATTTCGCGTTGGTGGAAGTCCAATGAACGTAGTTTGATGCATTGGAGTAGGGGCATTTTTCGCTGGCTCCAGCATTAAAGTGTTTACATGACTGTTTGATGTGCGATCCGCTTCAGTGACTTCTGTTCTCAATGCAAGCAAAGAATTAGCTTGATTGGATTCTGGGCTTTCGTGAAGGTTATGTGGACTGCTGCTGTCAGTTATCTGTAAATCCTCATCGGTTAACGGTATAGTTTCGATAACATCGAGTATAGGCGACTTAGATGCTGCATCGCTGGGATTGTAAATTTCTGAAGAGTTATTTCCAATAAGATTGGATAAGCCAGGCATATTTTGCGGACTAAGAGTGCTATTGCCATTTTCTCGGACAATGTTGTAGTAGGTTTGTATGTCTATATTGTAAAAAAAAGAATTCATATTATTTTCAACTTAATATCATTCATCAACTAAACAAATGCTTTAATGCTAATTCTGTAATTAAAAAACTGTAATTAAAAGCATTTGTTACAAGGATTAGGAAAGGACAAAGGCTAGGCGGCATAGGTGGGACAAGGATTAGGAAAGGGATTCGAACAAGGATAGTGTCAGGAATTTTGACATTATTTAAAGCAAGAGTTTGGACAATAAGTTGTGACAAATATAAGAACAAGGTTAAGAATAAGAACATGTTTGGGCACAAAGGAAAGAATAGGAACAAGAATAAGGCAATGCTAAAGGATGGTTACCGTAGGCTTTACTCTAACATAACCCCAAAGCACGAAGTTTTTTTGCAAAAATTCATGTTTTCTAAGCCTCAATCAGAGGACGTACAGCACTGCTGGTTATTCGCTGGCTGTAGTTTTTGAGTCAATTGAACCTTGTACTTCTCATACAGAGTCAAATCTTTTGTTAATATTCGCTTCAGTTCAGAATGAACGTAGAACGGTTGAGTTCTTCACTACGTTGGCGAATTGAGGTGCTTGGTTAATTTTTTACACTCTCCTTCGTTGCGTGGATATTTTCTGTCGTACGTCAAGGGCGAGGTCATTTCGGTGTCTTCACATCTTGCACTAGCTAATAGTCGGTTGCAATTTTTTGATTATTGCAATTTACATTTCACTTTATGCGGTATCTCAGCCTGTTGATGAACTTTGGGGTTCGCCTTATGCTGAGTAAATGTAAGTGATTACTCAGAACCTGAAGTCGGTCGCCCAATCTGGGAAGTAGATGGGGCCGTTGATGTTACAACGGTAGCCTTATGGCTGTAAAGCAGTAGCAATAATGCCAAAGAAATTTATTAGCACGTGAATAGTCTTTGGCTAACGTGAACATACTACCACTGCCACATTTGCATGTCGTCTCGATTTTTTAAGGGCTCGTTCATAAACTACGTTACCAATTTTTTTGTTTTTTTATCCTCCCCCCTCTGTTATTGTTTCTTAGTACATTTCAAGCACCTCGGTTAGTTATCGTAGTGCTTTTCAAAACCCATCCCCCTCTTAAATTGGTAACGTAGTTAATGAATGAACCCTAACTGATGGTGTAAAAACAAAAATGGTGTATTGAATGAAAAACTACCGAATGATGTCTGACGTCCTAATTAAGATGGATGCGATGGAACAAAAAAGCTCACTATAGTACTTTCGGAGTGTTGAAAGGCAGGAAAATACGATGGAACGAAATAATTTGATATAGTACTCTCGAAGTGTCGAGGGGATGCGATGCGACGAAATAGCTTGCTATAGTACTCTTGGAGTATTGAAAGGATACGATGAGAAGAAATAGCTTGCTAAAGTTCTTTTGGAGCGTCAGAGAAGATGCAACGAGATAAAATAGTCAATTCTATAGTATTTTCGGAGTGTTAGAGAGATACAGTATAGTGTTAGTATAAGGGCAGGGACTGCATGGTCTGGAAGGACTGTTGGATGTTGATTGATGGCTCAGAACCAAGAATGATAAAAAAATAGATTGTGCAGATCGTAAAAATAATTTTCAACAATCTGCGCATCTACGTCACGATAGACTTACGATATGAAATTTCGATATCGCTCTCTGTCAAGTCTTGTTCAGAATGTGAACAAATATGAAGCAATGGCAAAAGATTCAAGAAACAAACTTGGTCTAGCGTGACGTCATGATCGTAAAAAATCTCTTGTTCGTATCTAGAAATGTCAAAATGAAAAGTAAACAACATAACGGAGCTGCGCAATGCGTAATCTATTTTTCTATCATTCTTGGCTCAGAACTGATCTTGGTGTACATAGTGGTGAATAAAAAAAGTCGTTACAGTCATGTGTGACAATGTTGGGTGTCAGTGGTGTTGAAGTGCTGTGTTAAGGTTAAACTATTCGGGGAGTATCGTTCTAGCTGTGGTAGCTCAACATCGCGTTGGTCGGCGTGAAGTTGCGCAGTAGTACAAGCGGGTTGCAATTCCCAAATATTTTCAGAGATTATAGATCGATTTCGATATTTGTTAAATTAAATATGTTGTGCATAAGTTTGTGTATATCCGGTTTGAAAATGTCTATAATTGGGCGTTGGTCATGTCTGGAGCCATGGAAGTTACGCTTAGAAGATAATCGGAAGGACGTTAGAAAGAAATTAGTATAACATTACTGTCTGGAAGATTTATGTGTTAGGCATCAATTCCTTGAATCTTAACTTCTCGCCAAGGGGTACCATAGAATCGTACTATATCTGTAAGAAGCGGGGCAAACAGAAAAATCAGTACATATTTTGAAACCTTTACGTTGTTGTCTAAGCCGTGCGACTTGAGTTTTGTTGTGAAATAAAATATAAAAAACAGAGTGGAAACGAAACAAAGCGACAGGAAATCTTAGGTGTCAATAAGATCAAGTAGGCGCTAGATGTCTTACTTTTCAAGATCCCTAATATCATCGAAGAAAGGGCTTCCTAAATGCTTTAGTAGTCTAGATTGTTGCCGGTGAACCACCAGTAGAACTGAACGTTCTCTGATTGGGTCCTGGAAAACATGAATGGTGAAAGTGATTTTTGCAAAAAGTCGGATTTTTTGATGAAGCTCGTTTAAACGTTGGCGGCTAAGCTAATAAGAAAAACTGCAGCATTTGGGGATTCAAACACTTGAGTAATTCTAGCGATACCAATGCGACTGTTCGGTGCGCATTATGGGCCGGAAGTGTCATAGGGCCGTATTTCGAAAATTACGCCATTACAATCAATGGAGTGCGCTACAGAGACTAGATAAACAATTTTTTGTGAACTCTACTTTTAGTAGGATGGTGCTACAAGTCACGAAATCATCGAGTTATTGCGCACGAAGTTACCTGGTCTCGTAATTTCGCAAATTGGCCACCAAGAGCTTGAAATTTAACATCATTAGACTTATTGCTTTGGGATTATGTAAAGAATAAAGTCTACGCTAACCATCTGCAAACAATTCCGACTTTCAAAGCGAATATTGAAATTGTTATCGCCGAAAAATAGGCTCTACTATGTGGAAAAGTCATCGAAAATTTCAAAAAAAGTCAAGGCAAGCTAAACCGAGATGTTTTTTGAAAGATATTGTATTTCATACACAATCATACACTTGCGCCAGTAAGTGCAAAATAGAAATGGCTGGCGCAAATTCTTGAATGTGGTCAAAAGCGATCAACGGTTGTAAGTGCCAGGTTACTAACTAGAATTCCCGATTTTCAGTTGGAATCATGTTATCTCAGTATTTTATTTCAAATCAAATCAAATCAAAATCTACACTTCAGAAACTTACACTGCTATTTTGAGGGAGATTTTAAGTAATGGGTGTGTTTTTAGAGATAAAGAATTTCCTAAATGGATAGCTGTCAAAGTAAGCACATGTATTTGTCATTTATGTTTATTATACTTTGGCAAATTACCATGCAAAAAATTACACCGGATCAACGTTCACAAATCGTGGAAATTTATTTCCAAAATTCGCATTATGTGCGGTAAACTAACAGAGCACGTCGCTCTGTGTTTTGAGTGAGAAAAATCCTGAAAAGACTCTCCAGGCTCCCTTATGCCATGTCTTCACAGAGAATTTAGTCTGAGTTTAGTTTGAGTTTAACCATACCTGTTCACACAGAGATGCGTCGGCAGAATTGTGTTTAGAGTGACATTTTTTTGTTTTCTGTTGTGTTCTCATATTTGTTCGGCACATTCACCATCGTAACATCAATTCCACTTGAGGACAAGGCTGCAGACATCTTTGCGTACACATACGGGTTCTGCGAGGCCCATATTGATATGAAAACCTCATCTTCTCCACTTGCCCAAGTTCTTTTCTTCGCTTGGTTTGTTAATTTTTTGCAAATAGTAAATTTTAGAACAGCTGTTTTTGATATTTCTCACCACAAAATTGTTCAACATACCTTGTCATCTAAAAAGTTACATCTGAACGTACCTTTTAAGCGAAACATAGCACACTTTCAGGCATTTATCGCATTGAGTTTTGATAAACACAGAAAGAAAGTTGAGTTTGGTTGAGCTTCATCCTGGAAAATTGTACTGGGGAACTCAAGTGTTTATTTTGCGTTCAATGGCCAAACTCAACTTTGTACTGGAAACTCAAACTAAACTCTCTGTGTAGGAGTGGCATTACTTCCAGAAAAAGTTACTATCTGTTGTGCTTTGTATGCCGTAGGCATGTTTGTCCATAATTTTTTAAAACTGAAGATGTAGCCAACGTTATCGCCAATGGTGAGTGCAAATGATTTACAACTAGTTTAGTTTTCCAAGTTAATATCAATCATTTAAGAGGTAAATGGTTCCAGCAGGATGGTGCAACAAGCCATACAGCGGGTGAAACCATCACTTTATTGGGACGAACTGGTGACCAAGAAATGATATCAAGAAATGAGACTGTCAATTGGCCACATAGGTTATGTACCCCCATAATTTGACTCCGTTAGACTTATTTTTATGGGGGTACGTCAAACCACTGGCCTATGCTGATAAGCCAGGTATGACTGACCAATTGGAAATCAACATTCGGCGCTCTATTGGCGAGACAAGACCGACTATGCTGGAAAAATTAGTGCAAAATAGTGCGTCGCGGTGGCTATATGCCCGAAAATGTGTTCAAGCACTAAATGCCATAAAATTTGCGAACAAATAAAGGCAAAATATTGACCATTTCATTAATCTTTCTGTATTTGTTTGAAAAAAAGTTGTATTCATCTTAAAAAACACCCGTTATTTCACTACGATGCTTTTATACCGAAACAGTTTATTTTCAGGATATACCTTTTTTTCCTTGTAAAACTTAGATTTTATTGAAAAGGTTTTTTCAAATTATTCTCGAGGAACATTTTCCACTATTACCTGATGAAGGCAACATTAAACGATTACACGTGCGCAAAAGATGAAATGTTGAAAATGAAAACGGATCCACAACACCATTAAAAGGACGATGATGCATCGATGTGTTGCACATTGCACTTTTTATTGTGTTAATCGATTTTAAGAAGTTTGTTTTTTTTTTTTTATCTCAACCGTATTTTTATTCCAAAATTGGCTTGCGTAGTGCCAAGTTTTACGAATTCCGGCCAACTAAACGGTCCACTGTGTTCACATAGAGCTTTATACACACATCAAGTATCCTTAAAAAAAGTAACACTAAAACTAAAACAACAATACAAAAAAGAGACACTTTTAGCTGTTATTAGTTTCGTCAACCTCATTATAATTATATTTTTACGAGTATATGTCGTAAAGCTTTGTAGAGAAAGTCTAACCGGGACCATGCTCAATCCACTATTTCGTCCTTACTAACACAGCGATAAGCTAAACTTTAGTATTCTTTGCTAGATTTTTTCTAGAAGTGAGTGACTGCTTGGGCGCTCAAAGGGTTGGTTGGAGCACGGGCCTAAGCTGTAGCAACATATTCTAGCGCTATGATTCAACCAATCACGCAATGTTGGCGGTAATTATCCGTCCGCATTTATGAAGTTCTTTCATGTTGAGTGACATTTATTTTTCTACGCGATTATAAGGACTTCATATAACTGGTTATACGTGAAATTATAGACCAACAAACGGGCAGCGAGCAAATCTCCGTTGGGGGCTACCATGGTAGGTCGAACAAGAGTGGGCCAATAATTATTGTCTATTTCAAGTTGGAATTCGTTTGTTGCTGTCGTGATTGAAATAACGTTTTTTTATACATTCCAGAGAATGTTTGTGTTCCGCCTGGTTATATTAGATGGGAGTTTTTGTTGTTGTTGTTGCTTTATTATTATTTCTACCCATACATAAAGTTTCAAAACAATTACGCTTAATATTAGCTTAACTGTTAGATGTAAAAACCATGCTAAGGGGAGGTTTACAAATTGACCAATCAGAAAAAATTATGTCCTTTTGAATTTCACGGTTTCATTTCTAATGGAATTTTTGTTTTATTTGAGTTATTTAATGAAAAATGTGCTGAAATTTGGAAATAAACATGAGTGGAAATTTAAGTTTGTGAGGAATATGAACACTGGCTGACCACATCGATGATCACTCAATTAAATGATATCCATAAGTAATTGACAGTAAAGGTTTCTTTGACTTGATAACGTTACATTTTTCCGCGCATGTTTCCAAAAAAGTTGAAAGATGCATTTGATTTAACTGCATCGGCGTTGCATCGAATTGTTACTCACTGAGTATAGGTGCTATGACACAACTAATGGTACGACAGTAAAGGCTAATCCTTTGACTTTATGAAAAAAATAAAAACAAACTTAAAGTCGTTTTTGGGACGCGGAGGGATCTGCCTAAGCAACGTTACTAAAAATGTATTACATAGAATTATAACACATTATGTATGGGTGCTAAGGTTAAAAATTGTTATACATACGTCATTATAAGCTGGTACCTAGCTCTTACGACAATAATAGACGTAAATTCACGATGTCATAAGGCCGCGAAGAGGGCCGCTAGAAGATTGAGAATGCAGCTCACATGCAACGGTGTTACATGGAACTATTACTCGTCGAGTATAGGCGCTACGGAAAATTTTATAAAATCCAAATAAAGAATTTGTTCTAACGATAAAAATTAAAAAAAAAATTATGACGTGGTTAGGTCGAGGACATAGAAGCTTGTGCAACAAAATTCCAATATTGTTGCATACAATTATTACTCGCTGAGTAGAAGTGTAACGAAAAATTTTAATTTGCGATAGCAAAAAATGGTTCTTTGACCTCATAACAAAAATGGAAAGAGATAATTTTGAAGCCATGACACCGCTTTGGTAACCGCTGAATGCATTAAAAATGCAACAACAATAAGAAAACGTTGCAGGCAATTATAACTCTGTGACTATTGGCGGTACTGTAAGTTTTATGGAACGACGAGTAAACTTGAGGTTTTCGGCCACACGATAAAAAAAAACATAAATGAAAGGCGTCATAAGGCCTTTCAGAGAATCGCTTAAAGTAACCTATAGAAATATCGTTGCATGAATGTATTGCATGAAACTAAGGTAAATGTGAATGTACCACACAAAAGCAAAAAAAAAATAAAAAAAAATTATAAAATTCAAATTAGGACAAGTATTAAAACAAAAATGTTGATATGGATGAGGACAAAGTTTACAAAAAGTATGGTAAGATAAAGATTTGGACATAGATTATAGCATGGAATTGGACAAGGATAAGAACATGGATTCGGACAAGGATTTGGAAAAGGACAAGGACAAGGACAAGGACAAGGACAAGGACAAGGACAAGGACAAGGACAAGGACAAGGACAAGGACAAGGAATAGTACAAAGATTTAGGCACACTTGGAGCCATATTTAGGGCAAGATTGAGAAAAGGATGAGGACAAGGGTTGGGATAAGGAATAAAACTAGGATTCGGACACGATAAGGACAAGACTTAAGACTAAGATTGGGAAAATTTATGGGACAAAGATAAAGAAAGGGATTAGAACAAGGTATGAGTCAGGAATTTGAAATTGGGTTTAAACTACAATAATTTGAACGAGGATATGAAAAATTATTAGGACTAATATAAGAACACGGATAAGGAGGAGGACGGTTTTGGGTGCAAAGCATACGATGCCACGTCAAAATCTGCGGGTGTGTCCACAACACAGCCAATTCCTTCTTTTTCATAACATTATCGTAAGCGTTCGTATTTTTATCACCTGTCAGTGGGAGTGAGACATTTGTTTTTTATAGTTTTTTGAATACATTCATTTTTCATAAATTATATATAACAAATTGCAGCAAACTTTTAACCATATTGCATTAATTTTAATATGACGAATTAGTGTAGTCAGGTTGTCCAATACTTGATCCTTGCA
Organism: Pherbina coryleti; assembly: GCA_943735915.1. Lineage (NCBI taxonomy): Eukaryota > Metazoa > Arthropoda > Insecta > Diptera > Sciomyzidae > Pherbina > Pherbina coryleti. Next base: position 139,224,299 of record OX030950.1, read on the forward strand.
ACGGAGATGTGTACACACACATCTTCTGAATTGACCGCCGCACAATGGGGTATTTTATGCCAAAAGTGACGATTAATTGAAAAAAAAACCGTTTAAGGTACATAGTGATGTTAGGTACCCGATAAAAGAAGATAAAATTCTGCATCACTAGGTGAAAGAATAGTTGAAAAATATTCTACCGTTTACCCGCAATGCAGTTTGAAAGTCATCATTTTTTTTTCTTTGAGTGTGCACAGTGACAAACGTGTTTATTCGAAATTTTTAAAGTTTTTTTTTGTGTATTAATTTTTAAAAATTACAAAAAATTACGATGGATCCTTCTTGTTCAGGTATTTAAGCAATACAAAATTAAATTTTTTTTATGAAGTAGTGTTTATATATACATTAATTTATTTATTTTAATTTAACCTTAAAAAGTTGGATTTTTCAAAATGTTAATAGAGGTATAGTTGTGTGTTGAGTGGAATTAAGTAAAACTGTTTTGATTATCATAAGCTATGAACATTCAAGCTATATTCCATAAAAAAAAGGTTGCGTCAATGCTGCGCACTTTCGCGGTATTTCGATTTTTTTACTTTAACTTACATGTCACGAATTTACGATTTTATTTCGAAAAATTAAAACAAACGAAATAAAGTACAAAATAAATGTAAATACTAAACAGATTTTGCTGTTTTTTGTTTTTTTTTATTGTTTACCAGCCCTCTTCTTCACTTTGTTTTTTGTTATCCGCTATTTTTTACCCTACATTATGGAAAGCGGCATATGCAGTGCACCTTTTCACAATTAAGGTAGATAGTTGATGTTTCTTTCAAACACCGGCTTTTTATATATTAAAAGAAGCAGATTAATGTGTTAAGCTATTAAATTAAATTATATTTGTTCGATTTTAACACTTATTTTCTGATTTTGATAGTAGTACAATAAGACATAAATTGTTTGCCCTGCAGTTTGCAGGGTACATGTGAAATCAACATCATTGTTTATGTTTATTAACTATTGTTATTGCAATCCTTTGTTTTTGTATAAAATGTCGTTCAAAGTTTGTTTTGTGCAATTTGTAGTACATAGCTAATGATTACATTTTGAAGCCGCAATTTAGAATTTTAAATTTTTGACTTCGGATTCATGATCAGCGACCCCACAAATCCCAGTATACAAATTTTTACCTCCATTAAACGTTATTTGCAGAACATAGCTTGTTCATGGCCGCCATTTTGAAGCCGCCATTTTGAATTTAAAATTTTTGACTTCAGATTCGTAATCAGCGACCTCACAAACCCCTGTATACAACATTTTACTTCCATTAAACGGTTTTTGTAGAAGTTAGCTTGTTCATGGTCGCCATTTTGAAGCCGCCATTTTTAATTTCAGATTTTTGACTTCAGATTCGTGATCAGCGACCCCAAAAACCCCCAAAAGTACAATTTTTGTTTCGATAAGTGGCCCCTGTCAATTAATCGTCACTTTTGGGATAAAATACTGTACGCCGCTGGTTATCGATATTTTTTTTTTTTTTTCAGTGTAGCGAACATCTCATACAGCTCGTGGTTTCATCGTTCCAAAGCTCCTAAATTTTTCAACAGAACTGCTCAACAACCAAGTTTGTGCTGTATATAAGAGGTCGTGCATGATAAGTGACTTATGGAGCGTCAGTTTTGTTCGTCGAGAGAGAACTTTGCTTCCTAATTGCCTACTGCGCTCAAAGTAACATCTGTTGGTAAGAGTTATCTTTCGTTTAATCTGAATGCTGAAGTCGTTGGGGAATTTTATGCTAGATCCCAGGAAAAGGAAGTCCTAAACAACCTCGAAGGAGGTGTTGTCAACTGTGACGTGAGGTTTCCACACGCTAGAACTGTTTGTTTGCTAATACTAGTTATTTCATCTTATCTTCGTTCACTGTAAGACCCATTCGACTCGGCTCTCTCGGATGATCTTTTCCATTAGGTTGACTACACGATAAGGAATCATCTTACCTAAAATTTCATATAGTATCAAAATTAAGGGAGAGAACTTGCTGATTAACTTAACTGTACCGATGGTGTTGCTCAGTGTCATTCTGCAGCGACGGTTAAGCAGATTTAGCAAATTTATTTGTATGTCGGACCTTATTCTTGTCTAACTCATAGTTCTAATCCATGTTCAAATTCTTGTTTTAATTCATATCCAAACTCTTCCCCTAATCCTTGTACCAATCAATTTCATAATTCTTGTTCCATTTCTTGTCGCAAACCTTGTCCTTATCTTCGTTCTGATTCTTGTTTTAAATGTTATGCAAACTCTTGCACCCAATCCGTTTCTAAATCCTTGTCTGAATCCTTGTCCTAATCCTTGACCAAATCCATGTTCTCGTCCTTTGTCTAATCTTTGTCAAAATCCTTTCAAAGCTCTTATCTTACTCCTGATATTTTTACTGGTCTAAGTTGATGTTCAAATCCTTGTCCTTTTTCCTTTTCATTTTCTAATCATTGTTCTGTTCCATTTTAGATATCCCTATTCTAATATTTGTCCCATTTTAATTTTTTGTTTTTAATTTTGGATTTGCTTTTGTGGGGTACATTAACATTTGACTTAGCGCCAATAATGGTGCATTTACGTTACATTAAATGGTTTACTGCGGGGCATCGTAAAGTCAACAATTTTTTTTTATTTTCTTCATATTGCCAAAAAAAGAGTTGGCTGTGTCGTGGATAAACTTCCATGAAAAGCCTCACGACGCCGTCAATTTTTTTTTTTTTTTTATTTTTATCATGTGCCCAAAGACTTCACCTTCATTTTCGTTCCTTAAAATTTACCGTTACGCCAGTAGTCACAGAGTACAAATTCATTACAACGTTTTTTCATGGATGTATCATTTTTACGGCATTATGTGGTTGCCACCCTGAAATCATGACGATCAGAATTTTTATTGTGAGGCCTAATAACACATATATGCTGTCGTAAAACAAAATTTACCGTAGCACCTCTCCTGAGTGAGTAATAATTCCATGCAACGAAATTACATTTCTGCTACATAAGCGGATGAAGCGACCTGACGACGTCAGATTTTTTTTATTTTTGTCTTAAAACCAAGTATAAATCCTTCATTTTCCTTTTTAAACATTTATCGTAGCTTATATACTCACCGAGTAAAAATTCAATGCAACGCCGTTGCATGAATCTTGCATTGTCGATCTTTGAGTGGCTCTCTTTTTGTGTCCCCATAACGTCAGAAATTTTTTGTCTAATTTTGTTGTGAGGGCTTAGAACAGGCCTTTATTGGTGTATCATATTTGCAATCCTAGCACTAATACTCAGCGAGTAATAATACCATGTAACAAATTTTCAGTTGCGTTGCTTAAGCAGCTTCTACCACGTCCCGATGACGTTTGGAATGGTTTTTATTTTTTTTTTATAATAAAGTCAAAGAATTAAACTTGACGTTCGTATAATTTTTTTAATCATAGCTCTTATACTCAGCGAGTAACAATTCAATGCAACGCCGATGAATTTTGAAAAAATGCATTTTTCAACTTTTTTGGAAACCTGCGCGGTCACTCACTCTTTCTTTCGTCACGTCAAAACCTCGACTTTATTGTCATTCCATACAATTTACCGTAGCGCTAATATTAGTGAAGTTCTAACTCCATGCAACGTTTTAAAATTGTTCATGGCGCCAAAAATATTTTTTTTTTATTTAATTTTCGTAATGAAGTACGAAAGACCCAATCGTTTCTTTCGTAAAATTTAATTTAAAAAAACCAGCCTTTACTGACGTACAATATTCGTACTTTTTCCCGTAGCACTTATACATATGGAGTAATAATTTCATGTAAAATATTTGCTGTTCCGTTGGTTAGCAGCTCCCTCCGCGTCCCGAGGACGTAATTCATTTTTTTTAAATACATTGTCATAAGGTTAAATAATAAATCTGTACTGTCATTCATTTCCATGCAAAAAGGTGCATTTTGGAAAAATGTTTTTTTTAAATTTTTTTAGAAAACGCACGTTAACGTTTAAGTTAACAATAAAACGTAATGTTGTCACATCAAAAATGGTGTGGGCCAATTTTTTTTTCCAAGTTCTTCTTGAAGATTTGTCGTAGCGTAAATATCTGATCGATGGTAAATTTTTCAGGTCTGAAGTAACACTGATAAAGTCTAAACAGCTTTTTTATGATGGGTTAGAGACTTTCACATAATATGCTCGTTAAAACCTAAAAACGATATTTAAGATGAATTATCCCACAGTAGTTGGAGCAAGTGGTGTTATCGAGGTTTATGTGGATAAGGCCGACCTTACGACGATAGGAGCAAAATTTGCTTAACATTGACTTTTTGGCACACAAATATGTGATTTTTCACAGAAAAAGGGACATTATATTCCCAAACCAAATTTTTCAGGAGAGCTAAAAATAGACGATTTGGTTATAAAAATAAAAAAAATAAATAACTGGCCATTTCAGCACTTGAAAGGACTTTGACCTAGCTTCTTATGATCAATTGTGTTGTGCGTGTTATTAAGTTTGTGCATAATTGACCGAGAACCGGACCTACATGTTTAACGCCGACTCCGAACGGCAATGAACGGATTGTTCTTGTTCTCAAGAAGCTTTACATGGCATTTTGACAACTCTCTGAGGTTTGCCATTGTCTGCAGAGAGGTGGCGGCCGTACCAAAAAATTATTTTAATTCAAATAATTTTCTGTCGCTACTGGGGTTCGAACCTGGGTCGCCAGGTTCGTTGACATAGCGGTCACGCACTTTAACCAACTACGCCACGGACGCCATGACGTATTGGTTAGTTTTATCTTTTTTCAGGTGAAGGTTCGTAATACTGCCCAGACATGTTCTGAGCATATTATAATCTGTTTTAAGTCAATTATTAAATCAGAAATACCAAAAAAGAGATTTTCCCCAACCTCTACCTCCTCAAAGAGAGAAAACCTTATCTTCCACCATGTATTTTAAATGGAAAGTTAAGGTACCTTTTAACTGTCAAACTTTTAATATTAATATCTCAAAGCTTGAGATTTGCATGCTAGAACTTCAAAATGCTATAAGTTATTATGTTCAAAATAATATGTAATTTAAGAAATTAAAAAAAAACGAACTTTGATTCCGGGAAGATAGGGTCCCTTTTTCTGTGAATCACAACATATTTTAACATATTGTGGCGTCCGTGGCGTAGTTGGTTAAAGTGCGTGCCTTCTATGTCCACGAACCTGGAGACCCGGGTTCACCTCTCTGCACCTCTCTGCAGACAATGGCAAACCTCAGAGAGTAATCAAAATGCCAGAGAGTAATAAAGCTTCTTGAGAACAAGAACATTCCGTTCATCGCCGTTCGGAGTCGGCGTTAAACCTGTAGGTCCGGTTCTCGGTCAATTGTGAACAAACTTAATATCACGCACAACACAATTGATCATAAGAAGCTAGGTCAAAGTCCTTTCAAGGGCTGAAATAGCCAGTAATTTATTTTTATTTTATTTTTTATATTTTAAAAAATTCGCAAGTCTAGTCATTTTATTTATCGTACAAAATTATTTTTTTATCGTTCATTGTCTTGTGAAGTGGGTTTTATGTTGATTTGTTCATAGAAGACGTCAGCACAAAGTTTGTGGTTTTTCGTTGTAATAGTTTCCATGATAGTGACGACCACTTCATTGCATGTTAGAGTCATATTGTAAAAATTGCTAATAATTGTTCAATAGTTCTGTGGTAAATAATTGAGTACTTTCAATCAATTAATGGGGGAGTCGTTATTTATACCACTAGATGTTGGTTTGAAAACTCTATTTCAGTTGGTCTTATAGTAAAAAAAATTTTAATAATATGTTTTATTGGTTTTTCAACACTTTGCAATTATGACTTGATAGTGATAGAAAAAATAACTACTTCATGCTTATACTATTGATTGAAACATTGAAACATTTTTAAGGCAACTTAAAATTAAGATCTATTGTAATAAGTTTAAGATAGTAAGAATTCGAAGAAGATTTTGATAAAAATTAAAAATTAGAGATAATTTTCATTGATGTCGGAATAAAATTCTTAGGCTTGAATTAAACTTTAGAGTACAATTAACTAAATAATTAAACTCTGGTTATATTTTCGAGATTCTTAGAGGTTTCCAACTCGATATAACTTCTAAGACACTAGTGAATACATGCTGGAAATTATATACCTCGTTAATACTTCGTTAGTACTTAAGGCAAATTTCAAAATTTTTGTGAGAAACTCCGTAAGAAGTTATTTATTGAGGTCGTGAGCAAATTACCTCGAACAAGCCTTGACTTCTGAATCGAAGTTGAGACGAAAAGCCTTTCCAAAATTGTAAGCGAAATTATTTTTTTCTACCTCGAAACTTCCTTCAAAGTACTTATAAAGGTAAGTTTAAAATTTTGGCGATTCAACTTTCGATGCTTTTTTCTGGAGAATTTTTTTCGAAGGAATTTGTCAAGGTTGTTAGAGTATAATCTCGTATAAGTCCCGAAAATATTTCTGATGCGAAGTTGGGTCGAGAAGCCTTATTACTATTTTAGAAGACTCTCCGAACTTGTAAGTGATAGTATTTTTCTCCCCTGATACTTCTATCAGAGCACTTGTAAAGGCAAGTATACATTTTGGTGAGACTGTTTGTGATGGTTAAAAATGATTCTTAGACAAAACTAAGAAGAGAAGCGTCTTCGAATTTCCTCCCTCTAAAATACTTCGAAAACACTTGTTTCGCATTTTTATGAGCGGGCTTGTATTGCTTCGAAGAAGTTCATCCAGATCGAAAAACCTCGAAGACCTCGTATAAACCTCGCAAAGTATATTTGATTTGGAAATTCTTATTGATTTTTTGTGATTATTTATGTAATAAAAATTAAATATATATAGCAGAAGCTTATTTTATAGTTTTAGTACTCTCGCGTCCGAAAAAGTACTTTCTGAAGAGTAAAAAAGTCCCCTCGAAAATATTCAAGTATCATCACTATTTCAAAGAAGCTTCACACAAGTGCCTTTGAGGGAGAAAAATGGGAGTTTCTTGAAAATCCAAATGTTAATAGGGCAGTCTTTACACCAAGTGGACTCCAACTTTATAAAAGGTCGAATACGAGAATATTATTTCCTTGTGTTTATTCTCAAGCAATATATGGTCCAGAATATATACTCTTTTATCGTTTGATTTTTCATTGAAATATAATTTTTGGATAATTTGTATACTAAGTGGTCAATAGCAGATATTCATATTTTCCAAAGACATCATCTAAGCAAAATCTAGGACTTGCAAGGACTTATGTGTTAAATAAACTTAATCTTTAAGTGAAATAGATCAAAACAGTACCACAAACTCTAATTTAATGTAAAATGAAGAATGTAAGAACTCATCTACAACAATTTATCAAATAAGAGTCATCGATATAGACTCATATAAAACCGATATAAATATATAAGTCATGGAAAGAAGAGTACAAACTTCCTGAGGTAAGATTAATTCATAAGTTTATTTCAAAGCCTTAACTAATTTAAGCAGTTTTTGTCACGCAATCGAAAAGCGATTTCAATGTATGACACTAATTTAACCCTAACTTTCCGAGGGTTAAAACGCCAAAAGTGACAAATACATTTACGCAAATGTTATGAAATCGCTACAGGATACCTTCCAATAATGATGATATACTATTAAGTTTAGCTACTTGTTATTATAACTGCAGAATAACACTTTGACAAATTTAGTGCTGCCATTTTCAGCTCTAACAGGTGACATTTTCACATGAGTTGCACGCTAATGGCAGCCACATAGGGCATTACCTAAATTATGCGAAGTCATTAAATGACAGAACATAAAACTAAGAAAAATGCATAAAAATAATCGCTTAAATAAAAATTACTTAATTGTTGTCAAAGAAGTTTTTGCCAAGGTAACAATTATAAACTAACGATCCGAAAGGAGTACAGAGAAAACATTGTAGAGGAGCATTTCCTAAACTGAAACAAGTAACAATATGAAGCTTGTGGTAAAATCCTTAAAAATCTTCTGAGGAAAGTAATAAGCTGGAGTTTATAACTCGTAAGTGAAAATATTATTAAACTTATTTTATCCGAATAAAAGGATAAAATTAGGCAATCCTAATATTTTCCACTTACTTTTGCCGCGACGTTACGCTTTTCCTCATAGGTTTTGACGTTATTTGATTTTTTTTAAAAAAATGCCAAAAAATTGACGGTGTGCAGGATATCACCAGTCTGGAACATCTGAGGAAAAAATAAAAAAAGCAAATTAATCCTTGTTTAAGTGGCCACCCCCTGAACTAGGATAATTTTTATCCGTCGAAAAAAAAACAAAATGGCGGTTATTTGAAAAAAACATCGATTTTCGAGGTTACAAAATCGGTCGCCATTTTGCTTTTCTTTGGCGGATAAAAATTATCCTAGTTCAGGCGGTGGCCACTTAAACAAGGATTAATTTGCTTTTTTTTATTTTTTTCTCAGATGTTCCAGACTGGTGATATCCTTTTTTTGTATTCCTTAAATGTTAATAAATATATGTGCAAAATTTGAAAACGATATCTTTTTTTCTTCTATGAAAAAAATTTCCGAAAACAAATTTTTTTTTAATAATTTGTAACCTTAGGTGGAGTCGTTAGAAAATATTTAAAGTGTCTGTGAAATACAAATAAAATAACTGATAAGAAAACACAAAGCGGTTTGTCATATTTATACCCCCACGTTTAAAAAACGTAATAGGGGTATATTAATTTTGTCACTCCGTTTGTAACGCCCATAAGGAGGCGTGGTAGGTATAGAAAAATATATATATTATTGATCAGCATCACCACCCGAGTTGATTTAGCCATGTCCGTCTGTCTGTCCGTCTGTCCGTCTGTCCGTCTGTCGTCACGATTACAGCCGTAATTTTCAAGCTATCATCACGAAATTCAATATTTAAGCTTTTATCTAAAAAACTAAGGTCAAGTTCGAAAATGAGCCAAATCGGATGAAAACCACGCCTACCTCCCATACAAAGTGCCTTTATCAAAACGGTAAAATCTCTTAGAATTCCACAAAAATTAATATATGGACTTGAAATTTTGCATATGAGCTCCGATATTTAAAGTGCACTCTAAGTATGAAATTCAACCAAATCCGATAAAAACCACGCCTACCTCCCATACAAAGTGACTTATCAAAAAGGTAAAATCTCTTTAAATTCCACAAAAAATAATATATGGACTTGAAATTTTGCTTATTAACTTTGATATATAACATGCACTTTGTGTATAAAATTCAACCAAATCGAGTGAAAACCACACCCACCCCCCATACAAAGTGATTTTATAAAAAATGAAAGCGAATATTTTCTGTTAAAACTATGTAGGTATAACAAAAATGTTTTATACAAATAAACATTTTATTGACGGCTTAAGACTTTGAATATACTTCGGTTCGGACGTGGGGGTATTTTAACTTCGGCCCAGTCGAAGATCATTTCTTACTAGTTTTATTTAAAACAAGGGTTTTCCCCAAAGTATTGCAACACACAATGCAGTGGTCTGCCAAAACAAAGAAAACAACAAATTATTTTAATAAATCAACATTTTTTAAATAAAATTTAAAGAAATTAAAATTAAAATGTTTCATTGAAATTCTTATCTGAATGAACTACGTAAGTATATATAGCTTGATGGCTGATGGATCAGCTATTTTTCGCTACATAAGATCCCCTATAAGAAGCAAGTGATTTACTTCTGGCACAACAAAGTTATTTTTGCCTCTTATCAAACAACATGAAATTTTGCTACACTGCTCTTGCTGTCATTCTCTTGGTGGGCTCTTCAATGGCCACTGTCTTCAGTCGCTGCTCTTTAGCCCGGGAAATGGACAGATTAGATGTACCCAAAGAAGAATTGGCCCGTTGGAATTGCATTGCAAAACACGAGAGCTCCTACAATACTAAGGCTGTTGGTAGAATTAATAAGAATGACTCGCGCGACTATGGAATTTTTCAAATCAACAACTATTATTGGTGTTCTCCACCCACGGAGGCTTTCTCCTATAATCAGTGCAAGATTGAGTGTGAGGATTTCTTGGTTGACAGCATTGAACCGGCAGTGAAGTGTGCACGATTGGTGCAGCGAAAACAAGGTTGGTCTGCCTGGTCAACATGGCGTTTCTGTAATGGTACATTGCCAAGCATAGATGACTGCTTTTAAAATATTGAAAAAAGAACACGTATACATGAAATAATGAAATAAAACATTAGCAATTAAGGAAAAAATTAAGAAAATGAGTTAAAATTGAATTTATAGCCTATATATGTACCAACCAATTGTCAACTATCTGGTTAAATAAAAGAGAAACAAAGTAAATAAGAAATTCATCAAGAAATTTTTTGAATTAGCAAATTTGAAGTCTTCTGATTCATTCACTATGAAAGAAGTTACGTTCATTTGAGACATCAACTGCACTCAATTGTAATCATTTTAAGCTGCGTCATTTCGTTTGTGTTTGACAGGCATTCACAAATTGTGAATGCCTTGTGAATTTCTATAAAATGGAAAAAAGCTGAATTTCGTGTACTCATCACGCATTATTTTTTGCGTAAAAAAACCATCACTGAAACAAAGATTTGCCTGAGATTTTCCACCATGTTTAAAACGTCCTACATGTTTCACTTGATTGCTCCTTTCTTTCTACAAATCTATCACCCCCTTTGGAATCAAGACAGACTTGACTCAATATGTATTATACCTGAAATCCTTGGTTAAAAGTAATTTTTTACCATAATTGTACCCACAAGGTTTTGATGTACATATGTGCGCTTATTGTGTTGTTTACAATAGTTTGAAAATTGTATTTCAGCAAAAAAATGGAATTAACACGTGAACATTTTCGGGTGATGATTTTTTATATTTTTTATGATTTTTTTTGTTTGTGATAAAGTACCATACGCAGCATCTAAAACGCTGGTTCATTTAATTCGAGTGTGGTCGTCGTTCTCTCCAAGACGAATTTCGTTAAGGTCGTCCAAGAACGACTGTTGTGGCAGAAAACATCGATAATGTGTATGAATTGTTGGAAGCAGACCATCATGTGACCATAGTGGGACTAGAAAACATTTGATTTTACATAAGCATTTAGGCGTCAGGAATATTTGTTCCCTTTGGATATCCCATAGTTTGACGCTTGTTTTGAACAAGGCTCAAGTCGATTGGTGCAAGCAAATGCTGAAAAAATATAGCGATGGTGGTTTGAAATACATCTACAACATCATCACAGGTGTCCAACCACGTATCTAAGCTTATGAGCCCAAAATAAAGCAGCAGTCTTCCTTTTGGATCTTTCAAAGTAAGAAATACCCGAAAAAAGTTTTCCGCGGAGGGAGCACATCTAAGGCTGCCAGTTTTTTCAGAAAAGCCGGTTATGTCGTAAATATAAAACTCTAAAAATGGAATAACATTCGTTAATGCTGATTGGTATACAAACATTTATTTGTCATAAGTGTTCGGCCAGATAAGGAAAACGAACAAATGCCGCAGAATTTTTCTTCATCAATATATGTGAATTCCACCAGATTAGGTCATACAAGATAGTTTTTGAGCACTCAAAACGTGGAATTGATGGGTCATCTGTCTTACAGTCCCGAGTTGACACCTTATGACTTCTTCTTGCTTCCTAATATTTAGAAAAAAATGCGTGGTGAGCGTGTTTTTACGTCCGAACAGGCAGTTGAGGCCTTCAAATACCCGGTTTCGGAGGTATAAACTTCAGACTGGTAAAACTGTTTCGAAAATTGGTTCAAACGAATAGAAAAGAACATTTATCATCCTAGAGAATCCTTAAAAAAACATCAAAAGCATTTAATTAATGACTGTATTTTCATTGTTAGGCGCAAGACTTAAGGTGTTAGGCCACTCTAGACGCTGAATATGATATATGCTCTCTTTGGATTTTTTTTTTCCAGATATACGAGTACTACATAATAAATTGAGATTTAAAAAAAAAGGGAGTTTATTATACATATGGGCAAATCCCGAAAATAGTCCACCAAGTGTGAGAAACTAAAGATGCTCCTTTTTCAAGAGCATTTTTGTTTATTAAAAGCTTGAATATATGTACATTTAAGTCCCAATAAATTTTTTTTTTTCTTGAGGTTGTATGTAATAAAAAAATAAGTGATTCAGTCAATATTCGAGTTAAGTTTTTTTTTTGTCTTTTTCAGGTTGTTTACTGATCTAAGAAAGCTTTTGATATAAAAGCTTTACGTATAAAAGTTTTTTTATTTCCCTTTGGACTTCTTTCTTCGCAAATTGGCGCCATAATAGGTTTCACAAAATTTGTTCATAACGGTGTATTTTGCAAAATAAATATGATTAACTCTGTTCTGACGTCCGACACATAAAAAGGGTTTTATTTAGACAAAATTGTTAAATCAAATTAAAAACAAAAATTGAAACCTGTTACAAAGCAAGTTTTTGCACATTTTCCAGAATATAACTGCTGATTTAAAATATAAATAATTTTCAGCTCATATCAACTGGGCAAACTTAGTGACGTCCGAACGGAAGGCGACATTTTCAAATAGAATTGACGTGGAAATAACTTTTGTATATTACTTTTGTAGATGGTAAGCCAAATATTAAAAAAAGTGCGGAAAGATCCAAAAATATGCGAAATAATTAAAAAAAAACTTGACGATGAATTTCGTAGAAAAGAAGCTGAAAAAAAACGTATTTATCGCAAAAAGTTAAGGGAAAAAATAAAAACGACCACCAGTTAGCTAAAACAAAAATATGTGTGGGGCCGCCACGCATGATAGAAGTAAAACTTGAACCCAAAAAATTAGAGATTTTTAAGTGGTTAATTGATTTACTCTTGAATATAGTCTTATTGAAAAAGTCCCATTTCATAAAATTGCAAGATTAGATAAAATCTGTTTTAAAACAATTTCGAATAGTTGAATGTTATTACACCATCATACCATATTATCATCCTATACCATCATAATGTATCATAAAGCTATACCATGCTATCATTCCATGCTCATCTAACCACCATACTATACCATCAGACAATACTATTATACCATACCATTATATTCTACCACCAAACCATACCTACCAACATTCCATACATCTATACATCATATCATCGTACCATACCATAATACCGTACCATTAACTAATCATACTATAGCCATCATGCCATACCATCATATTATAATAATCATACCATACCATTAACCCTCATCCAAAAATTTTTAATAGAAAAACTTTCTTCAATTTGATCATACAAAAACATAAAGCTCTTTGTCGAGGTATGAATTCTCGAACTCCTTCTGTAAATGTCTTTAGCTGAGGTTTCAGGAATTTGTTTCTTTTAGGCATCTTTTAAATTTAATTTACGCTGACACCCAAATTTGTCATAACTTAAAAGCAATTTGAACAGGTTGTTGAAAATTTGCGGCGAATTGGTGGTGACAAAAGGGAACGAAAATTGAAGATACTCATGGGTTTTTATCGCCAGTTTTTTGTGAAGAAAAGACAAGGTAAATATTTATTTCTCAACTGAAGGAATGTACATAAACGCCAAAAAATTGAAAACTACGTAACATCGCTCCACAATAGATGGCAAAATATTAAAAATATTGCAAAAATGTAACCTCCATTTATATTGCTCGAACAGCCTATTTCTTGAACGTAGAGAAGATGTTAATATTAAAAATAATTAAAAAAAAATCTATAAGTAAGATAATATAATGATGGAAAAATGAATGACGTCCAACACATGACGTCCGAACAATAATAAATATTACAAAAATAAAACCAATAATAAAAATTAACGATTATGCTTACTTTTTTGTAAATTTCAGATAATTCTAACCGTTTCATTCATATCATATTTTCTCGTAGCTCGAATCAGTTCGCTGCAAATAGCAGATTTTGCAATTAATATCAAAACTACTTCTATTTTAATAACGTCCGAACGCTGAATATCAAAACCACTGTTCATGTACTTATATTTACTTATATAGTAGTTCTTTCTGATATTTATAAATAGCAGCCCCTTAATATTGAATGTTGCACCAGTTACTTTTTCCTAAACAAAACCTTTTCAGCATTTTAATTGGAAAAAAATGCGTCCGAATGTGACGTCCGACACGCAGGATTTGCCCATATGTTATCAGTGTCTGTATACAATATTTTTTGAAGCGTTTTTGTTTGTTTTTTTGCGATGAATTCTCCGTTTTTTTCAGGGTCCACGACCAGACAAACAGCTCCTGCAATTTTCGAATTATAAAAAGCCAATGCATTTTTTTCGATTATATATAATATCTGTAATAGAATTACGTGGGATATTTTTGATATATTGATTTTCGGCGAAATGGCGCACTTCTAAATTAGAAAGTGAAAAAATTGCTTTAAAAATCATTAGATTATTGTTAATAACAAATGAACTCTTCAATATAAAAAAAAAAATCCTACTTTCTTCCATACACAATATATTTTACAAGATATATTCAAATTTTCAAGTGAATCGGTTGAAAATTGTCTGAGTTATGTTTCCGGCCAAATTAAAAAATGAAGTTTTGGGATAAACGCGTTTCAAGTTTTGAGTCGTAGTAACTGCCGTCATAAGGAAGAGTGCGACATCTACATATTTAAATATTCTGAGATAAACGACTTACAGTAATTTATCACAAATTCACTGACTAGGGTTTGGATGGTTATAAATATTTGGTTCTTCAGGATAGTTAAATCCAGTTGTTTCTTTCAACATAAATGATATTTAAATATTTATTTGTTTTATCACAAATAGTTCAAAAAGCCGTATCTACATCAATTCTACGTTTTATTAGTGAAAACTTACTTTTTGAAATTTGCTGCCTTTGGTGACGTCAAGGTAAAACAGAACTCCATCCTCTGTAAAGATTTGAAGGTTGTTAATATTGTCTATCTGTAGATACTAGTTTTTTTATCTCTGTGTATGTAGATACTACGTTCTTGGCTGAATGATTGCTTTAATTTGTTAAGATATGACACTTCAGGTTAAAATATTTAGCAATTGAGCAAAAAATTCGTAATTTTTATTTAATTTTCTTGAAGATGAAAGCAATAAAACTGGATGGTTAAGAAAAAGCAATAAAACTGATTTTGATTTTCATGCTAGATGCCGCACTCTTCCTTATGACGGCAGAGTAGTAGTGGCTAAAAACCAAGTGCTTAGAAATTTTTCCGTGCCATAATATTTTGAGACATAATTTGTATGCTCATTCTAGAGTGGCGTAACCCCTTAAGAACATACCAAATGTATAATTATAATTTTGCAGTCCTGTTTACTCTGAACGTAAAACGCAATCATTGTGCTTTGCCAAAATTTGCTTGCGTGAATTACGCGAGCGAGAAGACGGACGTATATGCATATACATATATTCACTGCATATGTACTTCCAGCTTTAGTGAGTATATTCTACGGCACAATGACTACTGGAAACCCTGGATATTCCTTCTGATCAAAAAATACCCGAAATTTTACATTAAAGCAAACCGCGCAAGAGATATTGTCAAAAATTTTTTCTGCGTTGGTCAACTTGTATGTACTCAATATCAATTTGAACGCCATTTGTCGGCAGTTTGTGCGTGATAGCTTTGTATGGCCCATGTTACACGGTGCTCTTTTGCTCGGCGTGCAATGAACACTATTATTCTCTTTTCTCAATTTGCACGTTGGTAGGTCACACGCAGTGTTGAAATGTGGGCAGATAAAACTTGTTTTGCCAGTTTTTTGAGAGGGTAGAAAGTTTTCAAGTTTTTCCCTAAAAAAATAAAGTTTTATTTTATTTTACCCAGTTTTTCAAGTTCTTACGATTAAAACGATGCTTTCTATTTTAGTTTTATGAATCAAATAGATAAACTAAACAAAAAAATAAGTATCATTTGAAGCTGCTACTACTAATTTTCACTCCTTTTCAAAGTTTATTTATATGGCAGCGCTGTTGCTATTATGTTTGCTGTCATTGTTTCTGTTCTTTTGTTTCGGTTTCTTTTCGTCGAGTCTTGGCGGTCAATTTTTGGCATTCCTTTTTAAACTTAACGCTTCAGTTTATATAGACCCCTTTTATATTGGTCAAGACTTGAAATCAAGACTGTGAGTTTGTTGATGAAAGACGCGGACATCAACGTGAGAGAGGGTAAGTTTAAAAGGGAATAGCAAAGAATTGATTTCAAGTCTTGACCAATGTAAAAGGGGTTATACATTCAGAGTTGACGATCAAGTCTTCCGTATTTTCTTGAGAAATGAAGTGGCCAAAATAACGGGACAACGATACATGTTTTAGTTAATTTTTAATATCAAGTTTTTTCACAAAAAAACAAGTTTTTTTCTGGAAATTAAAGTTTTTTTTTTTTAAAAATATGGCAACACTGGTTACACGACAGAAATATGCACGCCGAGCTTGTTTTGATATTTCATTCAGTTCCTTGCTTTTTCTCCTACACTTTATTCCAACAAGGTTTTCCTACAACTATTATCTTCATACTGTTATAGTACAATAGTAGCACTTTTCTTCACAAAATGTACTTTTCAGCTACTTAAACGCCCAAATCTTTAATTTCACCACACAGCAACACTGTTGCACGGTGCTCGCTGCCATGCATGATAGGCCCATGTTACACGGTGCTCGTTTGCTCGGTGTGCAAATAATTTCGTTGTTGTTTCCAATGCAAAACTGTCAAAAATCAGTGAGACTGTGAGAGGATGAACACTTTGTAGACCGAGCCATGATACAATTACAAGGTAGGCTCATATTGGAGAGCAGGGTGCGCTAGTTGTCGAAATCAGCTGATAGCTTTTAGTTTTTCTTTGTTGTTGTTGTTGCTTTTGTCGTTTGACGTTTGTAGATCCTACAGCTTTGTTGTTGCAAAATTTCTGTTGTATCATGAACCGAGCAAAATATGTTAATTTTTCCTCGGTGTACATGGAAGCGAGCACCGTGCAACAGTGTTGCTGTGTGGTGAAATTAAAGATTGTTGGAAACCCTTGTTGGAATAAAGTGTAGGAAAAAAAGCAAGGAACTGAATGAAATGTCAAAACTAGCTCGGCGTGCATATTTCTGTCGTGTGACCTACCAACGTGCAAATTGAGAAAAGAGAATAAAAGTGTTCATTGCACGCCGAGCAAACGAGCACTGTGTAACATGGGCCATACATGATTATACTTATACCATGGCTGCCATGTACACCGAGCAAAAATGAACATATTTTGCTCGGTCTACAAAGTGTTCATCCTCTCACAGTCTCACTGATTTTTAACAGTTTTGCATTGCAAACAACAACAAAATTACTTGCACGCTAAGCAAACGAGCACCGTGTAACATGGGCCCATGGAGTTTGTCTGAAATTTTGTTTTTATAATAAAATATCATGTGAGGAAGTGTTGAAAATGTTAACGGTAGTCTACGGTAGTCATCGGTAGTCGACGATGACGAAAACATAAGCGTACTAGTAGTACAAAGAGACTTAAGCGGGCCGTACTGTGTGGTTGACGATTTGCCTCCGACCGGTAGTCCATCTGTTGTGGACTACCTGTTGTGGATTACTCCTCAAAGTAAAGCGTTTGAGGAAAAATGTTTGTCGCAAGAGGCCAGCACTGTCGAGAAACAACTTGTGGTTTCTTCACCATGACAATGCATCGGCTATTTGACCAGAAACAACGTTCATACCGTTCCGCAAGCTCCGTATTCACCTGACATGGCTCTTTGTGACTTTTTCCTCTTCCCACGACTCAATTTACCACTTCGCGTTTTGAGACGATTGAGGCGATAAAAAGAATTCGGATGAAAATCGATGAAATGTTGGAATATGTGCATTGAACCATTTTCGTTGTATTGAAGAATTCCGGGTATTCTTTGATCAGAATACAAAAACTCAAAACTTGTAGAGGCAAACAACGTTGAAAATTGTGGAAATTTTACATTGGTACATTTACAATTTTACTTGGTTTTAAGCTTCTATAGAAAACCATTTTAATACCCTAGTTTTTTTGCAGTGATATGGAACTTATAGCTTCTTTAAAGAAACTTTTGTATTAGAAAAGTAATATTTGTTAAATATCATCACGAAAACCGTTGACTAATTTTGAATATGGTCTAATTGTAGCTTTTAATACCAAAAAATTGAGAATTAAAGAATTAGTCTACTTGATTTAGCTTTCAAATTTTTTAAAACCCCTAGATAAAATTGTCTTAAGCCTTATTTATACTTTAAGTTTATACTTAAAATACATAAAGTTAATTCAGTAAGAGCTGGACACAATATGCTGAGGTATCTCCCCAAAAGTTTCAAGGGTGGTAGTATTAAGATCATTACAATAAAATCGACATCAAGAGTGAAGATCTAAAATGTTCAGAGGATGAAATTAAAAAAAAACTTTTTAGACTTCAAATTCAACTTTTAGCAATTATATTTTTTAGTGGATTGAAAAACACCAAAAAATAATAGCTAACTTGATAAAAATCCGGAGGGAGGGGCGGAAGAGGAATTGTAGATTTGTTTTATATGCATAAAGGACGTTAATTTTAATAACAAGATATGTTGAAGAAGAAGTAATAAGGACAATAGAAGAATTGTTAATTTTGAAGATGATAAATAATCGCCCTTGGAAATTTTTTTGAAATGGAAAAAGTTTAATTTGGCTGGTAAAAAGTGGGATATGATTCCGAAAAAGTTGAATTTCAAGTGAAAGAGGTTATTTGAAGTTAAAAAACAGTATTTGTGTTATTTAAAGCATATGAGAGTCAAATCTTCAAAAAAATTGGGTCAAATTTGAAAGCCTTTGGCTTCATTGAATTCTTATTATAACGTACCTATTTAATTTTTCTTCAATAAAACTCTTCTAGAGGAGCATTTTGTAAAAGTACTCGGAGAACGTGCGCTATTTAGATCTCTTCCAGGACTCAATGCAAAGATATGACATCATAATGATAGATTAGCAGTAGATAAGACTTTCAATATACACCAGCTTAAAAAAACTATTTTCACCCAAAATTTCAAGTATTCGAAATAAATCAATATTTTATTTATAAAAGGAGGTCCAAACTTTACTTCAACAACTGCATTTACGAGAACAATTCGATGAAGACATGCTAGTGTTGCTAGTTTTTTGAATTTCACTTAAACGATCCCATGCTATGTTAAATTGACGTGATGTCTTGGCCTGAGCCAACTTAGCGAAAGGTCCCAGTGTGCGATAGCCCTGTTGAAGGCAGCGTATAAAACCCGATGTCTGTAAATCCTTGAGTGCCATCTTCACTTGAGACTCAAGGTCTCCACAGGCAAAGGATCTGTAAGAACATAACCTAATATTTTACTTTCACCATATAATGCATTGAGCAACTTACTCCTTTTCGAGCATATCGATTATATGCTTCTCCTTTAGACCTCTACAAAATTTTGGATGATCTTGAAATAGACGTATGACATCGAGAACAAAGAGTGGGACATGCATGTGATAAACGTTGCGACGCAGAAAAGATGTCGACGGTTCAATGTCGCGTATGCTGCAGGACGGCATTACTCTAATAATATTGCTAATGATAAAGAATTATTTAATCTTTATGTTGTAAATTTGGAAAAGTTACTAATAAATGCACTAGAAAAATAAATGTTTTTATGTTGTTCGATTTTCTTATATTAGGCTTAAAACAAAAAAAATGTAAAAAAACAAATTTTTGTTTTTATTTTTTATTTTTTAATGTCTAAAATATAACGCTCAAGCCTGAGGCATATTTTCTAGATTTCATTTCAAGTGGAAAATTAGGAGTTGGTTAAGGTTTTTTCATTTTAATGCATAGACGGGATTTGTTGTGGATACAACAAATTTCAATATGAATTTTGCCATCGGACCATCTTTGGGGGAGTGGATGCTTTGTATATGGCTCAAATAAAAAAGCGGTTTTCTTTGCACAATTTCGTTCTTATGTGCGACGAACTTTATAAACTCGAACAATAAATATTATCTAACCAATATTTCATCATCTATCGGCTAAAATTGTACCCTACAAATTTGCACACCTATTTTTCAAATAAAGCTTTTCTTTTTTAAAAGCTGTTTCACTTATAAAAATTATTACATAGTAAAATTTTGTCTAGTTCTTCTGTTTCAACCTCACTCATTACTATGTTGGCTCTAATTAGTTGTTACTTCCCGAACTCTACATGAAATATTTAAAATTCTTGTGGCACAGATATTTGTGTAGGGCTTCATGTTAAAAGTGTCAAAACATCAGCCTTGATTAAACGTTGTAAATATTTGTTTCTTTTCGGCTATTGTTCGTATTTGCTTTTCCTTCTTGTTACACGGCTAAGTTCAGTTGGCGTAGCTTGCTTTTATTTGTTCTCCATTATTTGACGAATTATGGCTTATTAGAACACATACAAACTAATTACAAGCTCAGTGTAATAATCAGTGGGTGGTACATTAGGTCGAGTTGGTCAGTCTCTGAGGGAATGTAAGGATATGTAATTTATATATAAAGTGATGAAGAGAGTGGAGGCCGAAATATATTAATGTCTATTGGAAAACCGGGAGCGTTGCACAGTGATTACGCTTCCTCCAGAAAAAAAACTGATTTTCTTTTTAAAGATAAGGGGCCTGCGCTCCTTTGATTATTCAATTGGTCTATCTAACATCTCTTCTGTACTTTGGTGTACGACAACCGGTTGAAAAAAGCAACTCCACATTTAAGATACTCTCCGATGGGTCATGCCAATCAGTCAGCCTGAATTAAGTCAGGGTTCGCTGACTGCCGATGGTACTAGTCCATAAGTCCTTGGTCGCTACTACAAGTTGAGCCTCATCACATCTCCGGACTGGTGGTAAGATTAAAATGTTCTCCAATTTAACTCCTCACATCACTCATGAAGTTGGATCAACAGATCTTACAGACGAGTTAGAGACTTTGCTCAGTTTGGATTCTTCAAATATTTCTAAACAACGTCCTGTCTAAAAGTTTTAACTTAAAATATCAGATTGAGGCCACGATTTTATTTTCTACTTTAATACTTAAAAAAAATTCTTCCTAACATGAAATTTAACAATTTCATCAAAAAATATCAAAGTAGAAAATAAAATAGTGGCCTTAAGCTGGTATTTTAAATTAATACTTTTAGACAGGGTATTGTTCAGAAATATTTGAAGAATCCAAATTGAGAAAATTACCGTCGATATCATTTCTGATACCCGAGATATAAAATCTTATATTCATTTTTTGAAAAAGTTAAAAAATTGCATTCAAGTATACATTTCACAAAAATATGAAAAGTCATATGCAAAAATTATGATAATTATTGATTCGCCAAATTTAAGGAATACGTTGACACTATAATTAATACTACCAAAATTTAGACTATTGGGTAACAATCAAAAGTTCTGTGCTATCTCGATTACAACTTTAGCTGCAAATATCTTTCACACAGGACACTGTGGATAAAAATCGTGAAAGGCATCGTGTTTAGCAATATATTAGCTGCGTTCGATTCGCCAATGCTCAACTCAATTACGAAAAAAACGGCTACTCACTTAGCTGTTACTTACTGCATAGTTGGCAACACTTTCGTTTTAACAGACCACATAAAGTCTGCCAATAAATTAATTTTGTTTTTGTACTCACATCACATTTTGATAGAATCTATTACATTTACCTTATTCCGTACACAAACCAACTAAAAAATAAGAACTTGGCAACGCAACTTTACTCAACTCAACTGATAATTGACCTACTCTAAACTCAACTAGCTGTCGACTTTGTTGTTGTTTTCCCATACAAATTTTGAAATAAGCGACATGAATTGAGTATAGGCTGGCGAATCGAACGCAGCTATTGTTAGTATAAACCCATACCTACTTTTGCTTTAAGACATACGTAGTTTTTTTTTATAAAAGTCAAAGCATTTTAAGGTCGTTATTTTTTACTGTTTTCGTCAAAAAAAAACTTTGTCCTTGCGGGACAGGAAGACTACCTTTTTTTCTTGAAATTTTTTTTGGGTGATCCTGATAACCCCATTCAACTTTTGAGACCTCTTAGAATACGATCTAAATTTTTCGATACGTCCTATTGCCCATTACTGATCATGATCATGGAATCTCAAATGTCTTAAGAAAGAGGACATTAGCACAAGACATGTGACCAATCTTCAAAGACTGATCCACAATCAAATTCTTCAGTCGACTATAACCATGGCCAGTTACAAGGAAGTCCAGACTTAGCGAGAGCCCAAAGTTTGAATATCCTTAAACGAACTTTATATCAAGTATAAACCAGTAGGTATCTACACCATTTTGACTTTTGACTCCATCTAGATACCCATCTAGATTTTAAGCGCTCTTTTGGCATAGCCTTCCACTCTGTGGTATTCATGTTCCTAACGCTTTAAGCGCTGGTTATAATAGACGGAACAGAACGTTAGGAAATTTCAGTTTACAATCTATTATATGAGTTTCTTATATTTGTGGTTATAATAGGACGGAACGGAGCGCGACGTTGAGATCTATAGATTTTTGATTTTTCTGTTGCGTTACATGACACTTGGCACCGTTCCGTCTATTATAATCAGCACTTAACACGTTCGAATTTCAATCAGAGGGGGTTGCTTAAGCAACTAATCTGCTAATTTGTTACACAGAATTACTACTCGCTACATATAGATACTACGGTAAATAATATCATACTCCAGAAAATGCTGGTTTCTTCCCCTCACTATAAAAAAAAATATATAAACAAATTGATGACCTGTGGCGGCCGTGGCGTAGTTGGTTAAAGTGCGTGGCCGCTATGTCAACGAACTTTGGAGACCCAGGTTCGAACCCCAGCAGCGACAGAAAATTATTTGAATTAAAATAATTTTTCTGTACGACCGCCACCTCTCTGCAGACAATGGCAAACCTCAGAGAGTAATCAAATGCCATGTAAAGCTTCTTGAGAATAAGAACATTACGTTCATCGCCGTTCGGAGTCGGCGTTAAACATGTAGGTCCCTTTCTCGGTCAATTGTGTACAAACTTAATAACACGCACAACACAATTGATCATAAGAAGCTAGGTCAAAGTCCTTTCAAGGGCTGAAATGGCCAGTTATTTCTTTTTTATTATGACCTATTAAGGCCTCGGAAAGAGTCGCTAAAAGATTAAAAATGCAAACATTATGCAACGGCGTTCCATAGAAGTATTTCTCGGTTAGTATATGCGATACGGGTAAAGTAATAAAACAAAAGTGAAGCATTTGCACTTGGCCTTACGACAAAAATAAAAAATAAATAATGAAGCCGTCAGGTCGTGGAGTTGTCAGCTTATGTAACCAAAATGAAATATTGTTGTATGGAATTGTTACACGCAAAGAAAAAAATTTTTGTCGTGCTTGAAAACGTTATTTGCAAACATTTCAACAGTTGACATAACAAAAGTCAGTTGCAAGAAACGCGTCATTTAGTTCCAGGAAATTAATTTCGTTTGTCATAAACGTGTCATAAATTGCAGTAATTCAAAAATTTATTTTTTCCAGCTGAACACTTCGTTTGTTTTTCCCTTCGTTGTATAAACACAACGCTTATAGTTCAGAGTTATTTTTTGGATAAATTGGTAATTTTCTTAATACGCGGACGAAGATAGCAACAAAAGTGAGATAAGTGCAATCCATAAGAAGACGGATGGATATAGGGAGAAAGTCAATTAATATAATAAATAATAACAAATCGCAAACGAAGTGTAGTTGGAGAATTTTTCAGTTGGGGTAAAAGAAAAATTATATTGCGTGTACTTTCTCAAAAGAGGTACAACAACAAATTTTATTTACGACAGCAAAAATTAGGTCTTTGAATTCAAAACGAAAATATAAAAATAAAGTTTGGAGCCATGCTACCATGGAGGCAGTAAAAATGCAACATAGATGAAAAAACACTGCATGGAAATATCATTTCGTGACTATTGGAGCTACAATTAATTTAACGAAACGACAACAAAGGTGAGTTATTCGATCACATGATAAAAATAAGAAAATAAAAATAATTTCGTCCTTAGGTAAAAGGACGAAATTATTTCGTTTCGTTATTTGAAAAGAACTGTTTCGTCAAAAGTAACCTAAATTCATAATCGTGCATCAATATATTGCATATTGAGGACAATGGTTTATATGCATAATATAGGAAAAATATAAATATATGGCTTAAACATGGGCTTGAGTAAGAATTAGTAGGATTAGTAGGATTCAGACAAATACTCAGACATAGATTGGTACAATAATTTTAACAACTCTTAAAATAAGAATTAGGAAAAAGAATGATATAAGAATTGTGACAAAAAGTGGGACTAGGATTCGGACAAGAACTAGGTTAAAAATTTTGACAAGTATTAAAATAAGAATTTGGACAAAGAAAACTATAAGAAGGAGAGGACAGAGATTATGTTAAAGATCAGAAAAAGGATTCAGAAAACGATTGGGACAAGGATTGCAATAAGAAGTGGGACCATGATTATGGAATGGATTCGACAAGAATTAAGACAAAAAATTGGACTTGGATTAAAACAAGAATTTGAGGAACAATTAGAACAAGGAGTTAGACAAGTATATAGTCAAAATCATACAAATGATGGGGACAAGTTTATCGACTAGGCAAAGGATACGCAAAAGTAAAGTGTGATTTTTTAGCAACTTTCTTTTTGGCAACACTATTTTTGGCAGCACAGCTGTTGTCGTGTAACATGTTACTGTTAAACATGTTCAGTTTGGTCTATAATTTCACCATGATTCGACTTACAAACGAAGAACGCTTGCAGATTATTGCATTTTATTATCAAAATGCATGTTCGGTTAAGAAAGTGCATCGTGCACTTCTTCCATTTTATGATCAGTTTGGGCGACCTTCTGAGTCGACTTTTTGGAATCTTGTGACTAAATTTCGCACCAAATTTACACTAATGGACATACACCAACACGCATACGTAAAGTGCGTACAGAGGAAAATATCTTAGCTGTATCTGCCAGTGTTATTGCTGACCATGAATTATCGATTCGGCGCCACTCCACTACGTGGAAACTTTTGCGGAAGGATTTGGGTGTAAGACCTTTTAAAATTCAGCTGGTGCAAGAATTGAAAAACACGACCAACCACAACGGTTAACTTTTGGTGAATGGTCGCAGGCAAAGTTGGATGAAGATCCACTTTTTTATCGGAAAATTGTGTTTAGCGACGAAGCTCATTTCTGGTTGAATGGATACGTGAACAAGCAAAATTGCCGTATTTGTTGTGAAGAGCAGCCATAAGCATTGCAAGAACAGCCAACGCATCCCGAAATATGCACTGTTTGGTGTCGGTTATGAGCCGGTGGTATCATTGGACCGTACTTTTTCAAAGACGACGAAGGCAGGAACGTTACTGTGAATGGCGAGCCGTACTGTGGGATGATTACAAATTTTTTTTTGCCCAAAACGGAAGAGCTGGACTTGCCTGACATGTGATTTCAACAAGACGGTGCCACATGCCACACAGCATGCGAAACAATGGCCCAATTGAGAGGCGAGTTAGGTGAACAGTTTATTTCACGTTCCGGACTGGTCAATTGGCCGCCTAGATCGTACGATTTAATGCCTTTAGATTATTTTTTGTGGGGCCATGCTAAGTCTCATGTCTCTAGGGACAAGCCCGGTTGACGCACTAGAAGCTAATATTAAAGAATTTATTCGTGAGATATCGGCCGATATGTTGGAGAGAGTATGCCAAAATTGGATGCAGCGTATTAACCATTTGAGGCGTAGCCGCGGTCAACTTTTACATGAAATCATCATTAAAAATTGAATTATATAGATCGTTCTATTGACTCAAATAAAGATTTCATACATTTCTCTAAATTTTATGTATTTTTTTCTAAATCAAATCCGAAAGCCCTTAAAAAATCACACTTTATAAGAACTAGTATAAAAAATTCTTTTTCACGTCAAAACCTGTAATCCACGTTACAACCAACAAGTCAAAATACATTTTCTTAAAACTGAAATAAAAATGTGAATTCTTCACAATGAAAGATCTCTACATTACACCTTTATTAACTAGTCTTTGTACCGCTCAACCGCTCAGCGGCCCTGTATAATACATTATGAGCTTGTGTCCGCTACTAAATAATTGTTGCTTTAATGTAATTATGGATAATAGTTTTGTTGTTGTTTTGCTTGTTGTCGCTACTGCTGCTGCGACATTTGACATTTATTGTGCCTTAAGGACATCGACAATTCAGAGGTTACACCGATTTACATTCAGTTATTGTCAGGTATTGCATGCAATTGATTTGGTGCTAAAGAGGAACTAATGCGCTACAACAGGTTCAACCAAAATTGTATATCAATGAATTGACCCTTTTGTCACCCTGGATATAGAGGGTTGACATATGATTATTCGGCAAGCAATTGTATAGTATGTGTATGCGCTAATAATTGTTGGAAAACTCATCATCATTAAAGGAAAGAGCTAGAGAGAGCCAACGAAAAGTTGAAATTGTCCAAACAATAAGAATTTTATAGAGCTTAAGTTATGAACTGACATATGGTAACTTATGAAATTTAAGAAGGGGAAACATTTTTTCTGTGATAACATTACTATATTAATAATAAAGGCAATGATAATGTCGTGTATTTAAGCCATCCTTTTGACACTTGTACCTAATACATGAGGAGTGTGGTTGCGTCTAATATGTCGAAAATATTAAAATTTCGTGTAACATATGAAAGAGTTCACAGAAGTTAATTTGGTCGAAGAAGTTTTTATAAACGCATAATAAATGTTTTGAATAATTAATTAATAGCATAGAATAATCTATTTGTGATTGCACAAAAACTATTTTTTGGAAATCAAAAGAAATTTTTATTTAATTATTTGAAAATAGGTGCTCTACAATACAATTTTTACGATTTTTAAACCTTGTTCACGAAAAAATTCACGAAATTTCATGAGAATTCATATGATGAGGGGTTTTTAGAAGGTTTTAAGATAAAATGTGATCCAATATGGCAGAAAAAAATTCGAAAATTACTGCACGGGTCGTCTGAACCTAACCTTTCGGGTCGTTTGACCCGAAAGTCCTTGTACTTCAGATTTTTTTTTGGCAGAACTGGTCTCCGAGGTATGAATTTATGGAAAAATAATTGTCCCAAATCGAACAACGAGCTATTTCAGTTTATGCGCCATTTGAAAAATGTAATGTTTGGTTCACATACATACTATACATTGTTAGCTTACACTTAACTTTGTGACTGTGAACACGTCGAATAATCTTGGTCAAACATTATTACGGTACGAGCTACGATATTTTGAAATGTCTTCTTCAATCTCAAAAACTTCTCACAGCACTCATACACTTTCACATGAAGAAAATCGAAGCAAAGTGTGTTTCTTGTGCTTGAAGAAGAATAAAACTATGTTCAAAGTGTCAAGTTCATTGAGATGGCATTTGGAAAAATTAAAAAGAAAAAAAATAAATAAATAAATAACTGGCCATTTCAGCCCTTGAAAGGACTTCGACCTAGCTTCTTATGATCAATTGTGTTGTGCGTGTTATTAAGTTTGTACACAATTGACCGAGAAATGGACCTACAGGCTTAACGCCGACTCCGAACGGCGATGAACGGAATGTTCTTATTCTCAAGAAGTTTTACATGGCATTTTGATTACTCTCTGAGGTTTACCATTGTCTGCAGAGAGGTGGCGGCCGTGCAGAAAAATTATTTTAATTCAAATAATTTTCTGTCGCTGCTGGGTCTCCAGGTTCGTTGACATAGCGGTCACGCACTTTAACCAACTACGCCACGGACGCCACAGATTTGGAACGCCATTTGGAAAAATTACTTTAGATTAATCTCGACAATTTGCTGAGTGATGAAAGGTTACCGAAAGTTTTCTGCACTGCTTGCAAGAGAAATATATACCGAGATATATCGGAGAGAGACTCCGGAAGCGCAAATCTTCAAACCCTTCGATTACCAGATTTTTCCAAGTTTCAAAAGCCAATTTTATGTACAAGAAAATATTCCCCCTCCAGAACTTAATTTGATGCTTGGGGTAGTCAATAAGGTAGTGAACTATATGCAGGGCAAATTCCAGGAAGAAACAAATAAGTGGACTTATCTCTGTAATGTGCAATAGGAAATAACCCATGAAGGCGCCAGATTCAAAGGAAATTATTGCAAAATATTGTTGGATAAAATCGATTCTCTCCGGGCTATTTGTGCCGTGGGCTATTTAAAATATGTAGAGACTCTTAAGGACTTTCATAGGGTCGTTAACGAATGTTTCGGAACTCAATTGATCACTATATATGATGTTTTGCCACTCTTCTTCCCAAAATTTAAATTTTTCTGCAAACTTTAATCTTGTGCTCTTATGGCGTTTCAGTAGCATAGTTTTGGCTCTACTTTTTTTATTTTTTATATTAGTCTTCGTTTAAAATTTGTTGTACTCTTCTTTGCGTAATATTTAGTGAGAGTTGCTGCATTATTTGCTTGGCGCTAATGTTTTGAGTAACCTCAAGGCGCTTAATTTCTCTTTTATCTCTTTCACTAACATTCGATTTGGGACTAAGTCTCTTCGATGTGTGATAACTGTCTGGGTTTTTTAAAAACTTTCCGAGAGAATTTCTATGTCGCTTTAATTTACCCGCCTCTTTAAAGGATTTAATACGGACTTGTTCGATTTCTGAAAATGAGGTTCCTCGAGGCATTATTATCTTTGAAAATGTAGAAATTAATACAAATATTAAGAGTTAATGAAAATTTTGTTCTTATAACTCTCTCTGGACTTCTATATTTTTTATTAAATATTTTTGATTTTTTTTTTGCACTGTTGTTTACAACGAACTGCGCTCTTTAAATAGTTTTTAACAACTAATGCACATATAGCCATTTCTTATAGCGAGAAAAAGACAAAGTTCAACATTTGAAGATTACGGTACAATAAGAGAGCAAAATCCAAACAAGTGTTATTACAACAAATCATAGAACAACAAATAATTTTTCTGCGTACTCAGATTTTACCATAAACTTTATCTACACTAGTGTACAAGTGATAAAGTTTATATATTGTTAGGCACATATAGCTGCTTCGCTGAGTGTATAGCAGACAGACAGTAATGCATTGAAAATTAAATCTTTGGGTATGATAAAATGTGCAAATATACAGGGTGGTCCAAATACAAGTTTTTTTTTTAAAAAAATGCAACAAAATTAACCCTTCCATGAGCGTATGGGTCTGGCCAGATCCATAAAACACCCGTTTTTAAGGGTGTATAACTTTTTTACTGTGTATTTCTGAGCGACGCCAGCCCATGACTTCTTCAAATATGTTAAGCTGAACATAACAAAACAGTACCGTTACGTTTTTACATATTTGAAGTAGAAAATTCCATTTAAATTACTTTCGTGAATTATGCACACAAGGGTCTGAGCAGACCATGACAATTTTATATTCAGTTGATGAGTAGAATTCAATGTGTGAATACAGAAATTAATTGTGATTTGAAATTTTAGTATTTTTCAAGTGTTATTTTGTGTTCTATCGAGCCATTTTGAAATCATTATTATTCCCCGAAATCGTACATATTATTGTGCGGGAAACTAATCGAAAAGCCATCGAATCATTTCGTCTTTGGAACCAAGCGCATCCCAATGAAAAGCAGCGAATTTGGATAATGACCTCCGAGAACAAAATGTATGCCTTCTTTGGAACTTTGTTGTTTGCTGGTATATTTCTGGCCAATTCCCAGCCAGCGAAAGAATTATCGGAGCTACAATATGCCCATCTACAAAGGCACCAAGTCTTCCAACCGGTTCAAGCACTTGAACATCTACATTCGTTTCGATAACGGAAACACTCGTGCAGAGAGGCTTCAACAAAGCAAATCAGCGGCCTTAGACGATAAATGGCTCATGCTGATGATATACTTAGAGGAGGCATACACTCCAGGCTGCCAACTGACCGTCGATGAGGAGTTATTTCCGTTTCGCGGGCGAACCCGATTAAGTCAATATATTCCGAGTAAGCCCACAAAATACGTGATAAAAGTTTGGTGGATATGTGATTCCGTTACAAATTATCCTTTGAAGAGAATAACTTATACAGGAAAACAAACAGGTGGCCAACGTGAGACAAACCAAGGCGAATGGGTCGTTATGGAATTGATGGAAAAATATATGTTCAGTGGCAGAACACTTTACGCTGACAACTTCTTTTCGTCGTACAATTTGGCGAAAATTTTGATGGAAAGAAATGTGGCATTTGTGGACACCGTTAGAAAGAACAAAACCTTCATCCCTCCTCAATTGCTGGATTCAAAAACTTCCTATTTTGCTTCCACAATAATAATGTCGTATTATGTTTCTATATGGCAAAGCCAAATTAGCCAGTAGTGCTTATATCCAGCGTTCACTATCGTCGTGACATCGATCCTTCAAAAGGATCAAAACCAAAATCAAATATTGGACTACAATCCATTCGAAGCGGGCGTCGACACAATGGATCAGATGTTAACTTGGTATTCTTGTAAGCTTTCGACGAATTGGTGGTCATTGGCACTGTTTTACAACATGCTTGATATCGCCGGCTTGGTCTCTTTTATCCCCTATGATGACTTGAATCCAGAAAAAAAAGTGGGACGAACGTCTTTCATTCGTCATTGAATTGACACGGCAGCTAGTAATTCCTCATATGAAGGAACGGGCAACCAACTCTTTGGTTTGGCGGTTTGTTCACACGAAGCAATGTAGTTGTAAGTAAACTTGATATATGTGAAACATACAAACCATATTCTGATATATATTTCTTTATTTTCAGGTACCGAGCACCATCGGTCCATCGATATCAGCCACAGCTCAACCACAACCATATGCTGACGTAGCCTCCACACGTTCATCATGCTACCTCTGCTTTTCTTCTTCTTCAAAAACGTGACGTAAGACTAGATATCACTGCAGCACATGCAATCGTCCTATGTGCCTCAATGACAATTCCATGCAATTGCATAAATGTAAACCAGAATGTTGTTCTTAATAATTTTTTACCAGATAATAAATTAATGTACCTTTTCAAACGGACTAAAACACAATTATTTTATTTTATCGCACCCATACACATATACATACACACGAGACAAATCTTGTAACACACAATCTCACTTTTAGATCACCTGTCATAGTCATCTGCCTATACCTTTCTTGACATATGCGTATTCAATAAGTATGGGTCTGGCCAGACCCCTTACGCTCCATTTACCGCCTCATAGGTCACTGCTCAGGGGAAGGTTAACAAAATTTAATTTTTTCCATGCATTATGGCTTTATTAGAAAGAGCAAACATACCCATTAATTATAAAACACAACGTCGTTCAAGTGGCTGCCTCGGCTGGCTTCGCAGGAGCGCATTCTGTCACTCCAATTTTCCAAGACCTTGTTGGTGGTTTCGGGCTGTAGGTCACGGATTGCTTGGATGATATTGGCCTTAAGTGCTCGAATCGTTTCCGGATTGTTAGCATAACATCGGTCCTTCACGGTTCCCCACAAAAAAAAAGTCCAAAGGGGTCAAATCGCAGCTCCGAGGCGGCCAATTGACATCGCCAAGACGATTGATAACACAATTTAGGAATTTGGTGCGCAAAAGATCGATTGTGGCATGGGCTGTGTGGCATGGCGCGCCATCCTGCATGAACTAGAGATCATGTCTCCAATTTCAGTAAAAAAAAGTCGGTTTACATGGCTCTGTAACGCCCATCGTTGACCGAAACTGTGTTCCCAGCCTCATATTTGAACAAAAATGGTCAAATGAAGCCACCACTCCAAAATCCACACCAAACTGTCATTCTCTGTGGATGCATCGGCTTCTTGACAAAAACGTGCTGGTTTTCCGAGCCCCAAATGTGACAATTTGTTTGTTAACGTAGCACCTCGTCAAAAAAGATGATTTTCGCCCAAAATCGTATGGACAACACAGTACTCACTTTGGAAAAAAGTTTCCAATATTTCCCAATAATGCTCAAGCGTAAAGCGACTCATTTCTTTCCGCGGAGGTATGATACTGCCTTTATGTTAAGATTTCGAGCGGGAAACAGTTGTAAGTGTCAAAACAACCTATGATTTAAAAAGAAACCACTAGAGTATATAATAGATACGCCCACCTAGTATATATAATAGATTTCACGACGGAGAACAAAGGAAATCAACAGTCAAAATCGTTGGCATAGGTATAATTAGATACAAGGGCTACTACATATTGTCGGCTCCCAAGGAAAACTGTCTTACTGAGAAAATTTGGTTTTTTACTTTTTAATCCATTTTAATGTAGAAAATCATTCAAAAATTTCTGGCAATACTGAATATCTAATATTTCGACTAAAAAAATATCCTTTTGGTTCTTTTAAAGACCAAATTTTAAAGGAAACACAAGAATCTTCATAACACTATGTCACAGTCCTATGTCATTATGTCGCAGGGAAAATGAGAGTAATTAGGCTTTGCGTGATTTTCATGATAATCCGTTATCAGGACACATGGGCATGCGAAAGACGTTAGCTAGGGTGACCGAGAGATATTACTGGCCAAAAATGAAGGCCGATATAGCTATTAGGATGTTAGGTTTTCCAAAAGGTTAAGACAATAAGAATCCAGCTGGTGGAATTGTAGATAGGGAGGGTTAAAGATTTTGAACCATGGGAGATGATTTCCGTGGATTTGGTAGGACCCCTCGTGAAGTCTAGTCGAGGACACAGTTATATTTTCTGTTTTCTAATTTTCGCTTTTGTTTCCGTTGCGTTCAGCAGGAGAACAATGTGTTCTTACTCTTCGGTGACCCGAGGTCAATAGTGTGCGACAATGGCCCTTAGTTTAAGAGTAGAGAACTGTAGCCCTTATATGGCTCAATTGGAGTCTGGTTGCGGTTCATTGCCCACTGCCAGGCGAACCCGGCCGAGCGGATTAATCAAATCATCAAGATAATCCTTAGGACTTTTATTTCTGAAAATTATCTAACTTGGGATACACCCCTGGCTAAAGTAGACTACTGCATTTGCACGTCGCAGCATGAAGTGCTAGGTGCCCCTTACATTGTGAATTCTGGCAGGAACATGGCGGTCCGCGGAGATAGGGACTATAGACGAAAGGATGACTTAGACGAACCGACTTTTAATAATAGTGAGGAACGAGCGGAACTTATGGTCAAGTTGAGGCAAGACATACGGAAGAAAATGGATAAAGCGAGCGTCAAGATGGCAAAGACTTCCAATCTGCGACGTAGGGATTTACAATACTTTCCTAACGAATAAGTTTGGAGACGGAATTTTGTTTTATGCGATGTCACGAGTGGTGTGTTACCACACATATATTAACATAGATGCCGCCAAGATGTTAAAACACTTGGTGGGTAGAATGTTTTATTTAAATTTGCTCAAATATGCGTCTGAAAAATTCTTGAAAGGAAAGGTGGCAACCCTGTTTCGCCGGCACTATTGTGTACTAATCCAAAAAAAAAGAAAACCAATTAGCTGTTCGCGCAAAAATTAAATTACATAATGTGTGTTTCAAATTGTGTTTTACCAACGCAATTTCTTGTATGGCTGCATTTAAAATGTTGCAGAAAATCTATGGGGATGTTGCTCTATTACGTACGCAGGCATTTGAGTGGAACAAATTGTTTTAAGAGGGTCGTACATCAGTTGACAACTTGCCTCAAACTTCTCGTCCAGCAAAATCAATAAACGATGAAAATATCAAAAAAGTAAAGGAAACTGTGCTTTAAAATCGTCGTGTGACCGTGAGAGATATAGCTGCCGAGCTTGATATATCGACTGGATCGGCGCACACCATTTTATATGATGTTGTAGGATTTCAGCACGACTTGTGCCAAAATTGCTGAACTTCCTCCAAAAAGAGTTTCGCAATACTGTCGCTCAGGAGAAGATTGGACGATACGTACTTTTAGCACATCATTACTGGTAGCGAGATTTGGGTGTACGAGTATGACGCAGAAACCGCTCAACAATCTGCTGAGTGGCGCTATATAGATGAGCCGAAACCCGAAAAACCACAACAACTTACTTATGTACTTATCTGGCGCTTACAACCGTTGGTCGGTTTTGGCCTCGTATAAGAAATTGCCCCAGCCATTTTTGTTTTGCGCTTGCTGGCGCCAATTGGAAACACCAAGCGTAGTCGGGTTATCCAACACCTGATCCTTCCAACGAAGATGTGGGCGTCCTCTTCTGCGTTGATCACCACCGGGCACCGAATCGAATATTTTTTCGCTGGTGCGTCGTTTTCCATTCATTTAGCATAACCTAGTCAGCGAAACCTCTCGATTTTAATGCGCTTTATTATGTCGATGTCAGCTTACAGCTCATACATTAACGCAGATTTGACCGAAGATCTTAAGAAGGTTCTTTCTCTAGAAGGCTTCCAAATTCTTTACATCAGAACTGCTCAACGTCCAGGCTTGTGCTGCATATAATAAAACGGGCATGATAAGTGACTTATAGAGCGAGAGTTTTGTTCACCGAGAGAGGGCTCTGCTTCTCAATTGCCTACTCAGCCCAAAGTAACACCTGTTGGCAAGAGTTATAGCTCTTGCCAAAACCACAACAAAGTCGTTCCAAAATTAAGGTGATGTTGAATGTTTTCTTCGATTCTCAATTGCAGTGCACTCCGAATTTCTTCCACAAGGTGAATCGGTCAACGCTCAATATTATTTGAGTGTCTTAAAGCGTTTGTGTGAGAATATTCGGCGAAAGAGGCCAGAATTATGGAAGGGAAATTAATTTATTTTGTACCACGATAATACACCAGCTGACACCTCACAAAAACAATGTCAATATTGTTCATCAAGCCCCATATTCGCCAGTTATGGCATCATGTGACTTTATCCTATTCCCCAAACTCAAATTGCCGCTTCGTGGAAAACATTTTGAGACGGTTGAAGTCATCAAAGAGAATTTGCAGGAGAAGCTAAAGGCCATTCCGAAATTGGCTTCCCAAAAATGTTTTCAAGAATGGAAAAAACGTTGGCATATGTGTATCGCCTCCGATGGTGATTTTTTGAAGGTGATAAAATAAATATTGAAGAATAAATAACCTTTGTTTTTTATTTGCACAGTCCGGTTAAATTTTGAACAGAAGGTATGTAGAATCTACATCGCAGATCAGACATGAGCTTCCAGAAGCACAATTGGCCCAGTTGGCCCAGCTACAATTTTGTTTTATTTTATCAAATTTCTGTTTGCACATTAAACAACAAAAAAGCGACGTTCACCAAATTTTTAACTCGCTTTAACAAGAAGAATTGCATGCTAAGGCAACAAAAACAAAGCCTCACTCGTCGAGGTTGAGCTTGAGATGATTGTCCCGTAACATGTGTTACACAAAAACACTCGTGATTTGTTTTTGTTTTGCACATCAATTTTGTTACATATAGAAATAGATATTCAGTCTTGTCGGAGTGCTTTGAGAATTATTTCTTGTTTAATTTTTTTTGCAACGATGAACAAAAGCAATAATGAGGACAATTTTGTGTTTGTTTAAAAAAAAAAATTATTGGCCCACCAATTGATTGTCCTGGTCATGACTGCTTTCCTGCTTTCAAAATGGGATCTGCATTTGTTTTGACCCCTTTTACATTGGTCAAGAACTGACATTAATTCTTTGCTATTCCCTTTTAAATTTACCCTCTCTTACGTTGATGTCCGCGTCTCTTATCAACAAATGCAAAACCGTCAACTCTTGACCAATGTAAAAGGGGTCTTACGTGAAAAGAGGACGTTATGTGCAACCAGTGTTGCCAGAATGGCAGTTTTGCCTGCAAATGGCAGTTTTTTTAAGTTTTTTTCTGAGCAGTTTGGCAGTTAAAAAGACAAAAATGCAGTTTTTCCATTGTTTATGCAGTTTTTTAAGGTAAAATGCAGTTTTTATGAAAATATAAAATCTTATGTAGTTATCATAAATTCTCTTTACCAAAACATTCATTATGGTTCAATTTCTTTTTTAAAGCAGCCTTGGTTTAAGCTTCAGCAGCAGTTTTAAAAGCTCCCTCCTTTATACTTCAGCAGCAGCTTTAAAAGCAGCCCTGCTTTAAACCAAAAAACGTGCAGTGTTAACGAATTTTCAATATAAATTCAACTAGCTGACGACTTTTAATATCGACTTTTTGTTTTGTAAAAAATAAAAAAAAAAATGGATGAAAATTCAATGTGTAGTTGAATTTGTATTGAAAATTCATTAAAACTTCATGTTTTATGGCATAACTTCTGAACACTTCAAGAGCACATCTTCATTTTATATCGTTGGAAAGGTAAAGGAACGTAAAATATATGAAAATAATGAAAATGAAAAAAAAATTAGGGCACCTGTGGCTGGCATTTTAAATAGTTTTATATTTTTTCCTTAAAGTAGACGTAGTAACCTTTTCAGTCATATCCCATTTGCGAAAATCGGATTTAAATTGACTGAGCTATGTTGTTTCAAAGTAGACCCCATTTTGGCCGCGAAAAATGATTCTAAAAATTTATAACATTGGATTTGGTTTTCTAATCAAGATAAACCAATCCAAGAAAAAACCAAATCGGAGATGGTCAGTGCAACTGACATTACACTTCAATGTGAAATAGGGGATGTGTAAAAAACATTAATTAAAATTACCTGAATTACTTCTATTAAAAATGATCTCATATGTGAATTGAATACACGAATCTTTTTATATATTAAATACAACCATATATTTTTCATGTTTTTTTTATAATTTTATATACCAATGACGTTTTTAGAATGGCAGTTTTTGTGTCCAAAATGCAGTTTTTTTTTCAGATTTAGCAGGTTTTTGAAAAAAAAATCTGGCAACACTGTGTGCAACAGCAAGCGCTGAGCATCGCACTTGGCGCATGCGCAAGTCGGCCGCTTAAGCCACGAACTTATTCAAGGCAAAACACAATATAAAGAGTGATTTTTTAAGTGCCTGATAACTTTTTTTTTAAAAAAAACGCATAAAATTTGCAAAATCTCATCGGTTCTTTATTTGAAACGTTAGATTGGTCCATGACATTTACTTTTTGAAGATAATTTCATTTAAATGTTGACCGCGGCTGCGTCTTAGGTGGTCCATTCGGAAAGTCCAATTTTGGGCAACTTTTTCGAGCATTTCGGCCGGAATAGCCCGAATTTCTTCGGAAATGTTGTCTTCCAAAGCTGGAATAGTTGCTGGCTTATTTCTGTAGACTTTAGACTTGACGTAGCCCCACAAAAAATAGTCTAAAGGCGTCAAATCGCATGATCTTGGTGGCCAACTTACCGGTCCATTTCTTGAGATTAATTGTTCTCCGAAGTTTTCCCTCAAAATGGCCATAGAATCGCGAGATGTGTGGCATGTAGCGCCATCTTGTTGAAACCACATGTCAACCAAGTTCAGTTCTTCCATTTTTGGCAACAAAAAGTTTGTTAGCATCGAACGATAGCGATCACCATTCACCGTAACGTTGCGTCCAACAGCATCTTTGAAAAAATACGGTCCAATGATTCCACCAGCGTACAAACCACACCAAACAGTGCATTTTTCGGGATGCATGGCCAGTTCTTGAACGGCTTCTGGTTGCTCTTCACTCCAAATGCGGCAATTTTGCTTATTTACGTAGCCATTCAACCAGAAATGAGCCTCATCGCTGAACAAAATTTGTCGATAAAAAAGCGGATTTTCTGCCAACTTTTCTAGGGCCCATTCACTGAAAATTCGACGTTGTGGCGTTAGTAAGTCTATTCATGATGAAATGTCAAAGCATACTGAGCATCTTTCTCTTTGACACCATGTCTGAAATCCCACGTGATCTGTCAAATACTAATGCATGAAAATCATAACCTCAAAAAAATCACCCAATACTCAACTCACTCATACTCATTTTCCTCTCACATGAACAAGTGAGTACACAAAAACAACACAGAAGCTTTAAATGTAGTGGTGCCCATACCCGCTCATGACTTAAGTATAGTAATTTCATTAGTACTCATTGCAGATCTCTGTTTCCAACCTGCAACTATTCTTCTTCTTAGTGGTAGCAAAGTTTTTCCCATTTCAACACCTCTGAATGAAAGACTCCCTTGACTTGCTTGTCGCTAATTGTGCGTGCACACTTGTGCGCTAATATAATTTATTATTTTTTTATTATCCTTCAACTTTTTACATTATCAGAGGTTACAAGGCTTAATTGACGACATGCAAAAATGGCAACACGTTTTGAGGATTTTCCTCATGTGCCAACACCACCATTCCCCATACATTCTTAAAACTAGATATTTTTCACTCCATAAGAGACAATAACACGCATGAGAGTAACAGCAGGTGGAATTTATTGCTTTCCTAATCGTTGCGAAACAATCTAACTATACCACAACGGCACACATAGAGTGCAAAAATGTCACCGGAATTTGAAAAAACTTACAAGTTGTTGATGGAAAATGGAATGAACAATGAAATGCAACGAAATGAATTACGAGCTAGCGACATTAATGTGATTATTATAATGATATTTAGCTCAATCTCAATCTCCCTCAAATCCGCTGACATGAATTGAAGTTGTCCTCGGAGTTCTGATTATGGCTTGTAGTTGTGTAAAACTGTTGATACCATTAAGAATTACGAGTACTTGCAAGCTCAAGAGCAAGTAGTAAACTTTTAGTTTTTTGGAAACCTTAAGGATCTCATTTGGTTAAAGTATGACTCTTTGTTAAAAAAAACACCACTACATAATGCTATTTAGCAAATGCTTTATTTCAGATATTTTTCCATAGTTATACTACTTAAAAGCAGTCGTTAATGCTGGGTAAAGCGTAACTGCAGTATCTCCATGTGGACCAGGCAGCAAAGCCCTGCTTCTTCTTGATCTTAAGGGCACACTTTACCGAAGAACTGATGTTATCGGTCAGCAAATTGTTGCAATCGATATTGCATCCGTTGAAAGAATTGCCTGAAGACGGCTTACACCAGTATCTGTCATTGATCTGAAAGATGCCATAATCATGGGAGCCATCGCTATTGGTAGGTCCGACTACACTGGTTCTGAACGAGCTTTCGTGCTCAGCAATGCAAGCCCATTTGTTTAGATCGCCTTTGGGTACACCAAGTTTGTGCATGGCTTTGGCCAAGGAGCAACGATCGTACACGGTGCCCATAGCAGGCATAGCCAAGGCTATTAAAGCCAAAAGAGCTACAAATAACTTCATTATGACAGCAGAGTAATATAATAACAATAACTTTCAATGCGGCTTGACAAAAGAATACTGTCAGGTTTTTACTTCAGATACTTCTCATTTATCGGTTTTTATACTATTTGAAGCGTTCTAAAAAAGAGCTTCTGTTTGTATCTTTCAGACACTTATTATTCTTAATCTTGAACTTAATCTTAGATAGAAGTGCTTTACTTCATTAAATTGAATGTGGAAAATTATTTGTTTTTTTTTTTTTTGAAATATAGGCTGATAAGATATGTATGTTTTTTTTTAAACTTTTGAAGTCTCAGAGCACTAAACTCTTAACTTAAATTACGTGTAGCAATTCTTGTCAAATATTCGATAATACATAAAAACGATGATTTTTAAATAAAACTCACTTAAGTGGATCTCACAACCGTGAGGCGGTTTTGACCTCACCTAAGATTGCGTTTGGGTCAGTCTCTAAATCCCAAGCGTCGTTAGGTTGTCCAACAACTGTTCCTTACAACGTATATTTGGGCTTGCTCTTCTGCGGTGACTGCCGCATGGTACCGAATCGAATAATTTTTCGCTGGAGTGTTGCTTTACATTTACTCAACATGACCTAGCTAGCAAAGCCATCCACTTTTTATACGCCTCACTCTGTGGATTTCAGCGTACAGCTCATACAGTTCGATATTCCATAGAATTCGGTACTTGCTATTGATGCAAATTGTACTAAAGATGTTTTGAAGGATCTTTCTCTTTTGCGTCCAGATTTGTGCTGCTTTTAATAGAACGGGTATGATGAGCGACTTATTGAGAGTGAGTTTTTTTCATCGTGAGGGGGGTTTACTTCTCAATAGCATTTTCAGACAAAAATAACACCTGATGACAGAATCCGTTTAATCTAAATACTTATGTCGTTGGAAGAGTTAATGCTGGATCCTAGGAAAACGAAGTTCGAAACATCCCTAGCAGGTGCTGTCAACAGTGACGTGATTTCCAAGACGTAGAGACCGGAGAACAGCTTGAGTGCTTTCAGACTGCGTTTCGAATGTCTCGTCAATATACGATCTAAGAATGTGCCTTCTGCATTTAAATGAATGCGCGAATACCTGTGCCAATCGCTGTACGAATGCCTACGACACACGAATGCCCGACGAAGCAAGACATTCGCAACATTTGCCAAAAACAAGTTCAAGAAATGAGCAAAATCGAATGAAAACCGCGCCTACCTCCAATACAAAGTAACTTTATCAAAACGGTAAGATCTCTTAGAATTCGTGGGGATATT
This sequence comes from Pherbina coryleti, assembly GCA_943735915.1. NCBI lineage: Eukaryota > Metazoa > Arthropoda > Insecta > Diptera > Sciomyzidae > Pherbina > Pherbina coryleti. The sequence goes on from OX030950.1 coordinate 139,264,803, forward strand.
TTAACTTCGTCCCTAATGCCGGCCGTGGCGCAGTGGGTAGAGTGCGTGACCCATACTCCAGAGAACCCTGGTTAAATTTCCATCTGACAGAAAGTTTTTTCAATTAAATTTATTTATATGTTCGGCCGTCACCTCTCTGTAGACAATGGCAAACCTCAGAGAGTAAATAATACCATGTAAAGCTTCTTGAGAACATGCAAGTTAGCCGTTGGGTTTTGGCATAAAACTAGTAGGTCCATTTCTCGATCAATTGTGTACAAACATCAAACATTTAATAACAAGCACAACACAATTTGATCATTAGAAGTTCGGTTAAAGTCCTTTCAAGGGCTGAAATGGCCAGTTTATTATTATTATTATTATTATTATTATTATTATTAATATTATTATTATTATTATTATTATTATTATTATTATTATTATTATTATTATTATTATTATTATTATTATTATTACTATTATTTTAACTTCGTCCCAATCGAATATCATTTCTTTCTAGTTATTATATATTTTGACTTGACGTAAAGCGCAGGTTTCCAAAAAAGCTAAAAAGTAAAAAAAAAAATTTTTTAATATACTCGTACATTGGTGTTGCATGGAACTTTTACTCGTTGCGTAAAAATACTTACTTACTTATCTGGCGCTTACAACCGTAAGTCGATTTTGGCCTCGTATAAGAAATTGCGCCAGCCATTCCTGTTTTGCGCTTGCTGGCGCCAGTTGGAAACACCAAGTGTAGGTTATCCAACACCTGATCCTTCCAACGAAGATGTGGGCGTCCTCTTCTGCGTTGACCACCACCGGGCACCGAATGGAATATTTTTTTTCGCTGGAGCGTCGTTTTCTATTCGCTCAACATGACCTGGCCAGTGGAGCCGCTCGATTTTAATACGCTTAACTATGTCGATGTCAGCGTACAGCTCATACAGCTCGTGGTTCCATCGAATTCGGTACTCGCCATTGACGCAGATTGGACCGAAGATCTTACGAAGGATCTTTCTCTCGAAGGCTCCCAAAGTCTTTTCATCAGAACTGCTCAACGTCCAGGTTTGTGCTGCATATAATAGGACGGACATGATTAGTGACTTATAGAGCGTGAGTTTTGTTCGTCGAGAGAGGGCTCTGCTTCTCAATTGCCTACTTAGCCCAAAGTAACACCTATTGGCAAGAGTTATCCTTCGCTTTATCTCAATAGTGACATCGTTGAAAGAGTTTACGCTGGATCCCAGGTAGACGAAGTCCTTAACAACCTCGAAGGAGATGTTGTCAACAGTGACGTGGTTTCTAAGACGCTGGGACAGTTTATTTGTTGACACTAGGTATTTCGTGGGTAAAAATCAATGACAAAAATCAGTGGACAAATATAGAAGAGTTATCCTAAAATCATGAAATTTTGTGAAAATGAGTTTTACGATGAAAGAACTATTTTCACAAAATTTTGTTCAAATTGAATAAATGGCACGCTTACCTCCCATATAACCGAAATCGGTAATATAGAATAGTTCCCCAAACTATTATTCTAGATCAACAAAATTTTGTGGACATGATTTTTGAAGTTAGAAACAGCTGGTGTGAAAATAAACTTAATCGGTTCACTAATATGACCACCTCCCTTATAACTGCAATCGGTAATCAGGTATATTTACACAAAAAATTACCCCAGATCATTTAAATTTACTACACATGGTTATTTTGTAGCTATAAATAGCCGGTGTGAAAATTTACGAAATCGGCCGACTAGCACGCCCACCTCCCATATAACTTATTTTCCAGTATGAACGTGAAGGGCATTTTAGCGAAAACAAGATTCAGATAATTTGCCATTATTCCTTTTTTTCTTGCTTTTTTGTTGATAAGTGTTTCATTTGAAAATTTTATTAAACAAATTAATTTTTTTTTTAAGTTTGAGAAAATTTTATTTTATTTTTTCATATAAAATTGCTTATTTTCGACAAAACATGCTTCAGAAAAGTGGGCGCAAAGTCTTTATTATTGAGTTTCGGCAAACCAAGTTTTGGGAACATATTAAAGAAGTGTTGATATTACACATATTAAAGTTTAAAAAAGATCAAAAATATTTTTTTTATTTTATTGCGTTTTAAACTTTGTAAAAAATTTGTTATTTTTTCATATAAAATTGCTCATTTTCGCCAAAACATGCTCCAAAAATATAGGCGTAAAGTCGTTATTATTGAGTTTCGGCAAACCAAATTTTGGATACATATTGAAAAAATGTTGATATATCACATACTAAAATTAAACAAAATAAAACATAAATAAATTTTTTATTTTATTGTGTTTTGAAGTTTATATGTTATTTTTTCATATAAAATTGCTCATTTTGGCCAAAACATGCTCTAAAAAGTGAGCGTAAAGTTCTTATAATTGAGTTTCGGCAAACCAAATTTGGGGAACATGTTGAGAAAGTTTTGATATTCGACATACTAAAACTAAAAAAAAAACAAAAATGTTTTTTTTTTTGTTATTGCTTTTCAAAGTTTTGTTTTTTTTTGGATTTCTAGAACCTGTCCTTAGTTATACAAACATTTTTTTACGTTTACTTTTAAATAAAAAATTTTTGCCAAAACACATAAATATATATAAATTTATTTTAACGTAGAATACGTTATACGGGGGTGTTAATCTGGAGCACAAAATTTTAAGAAAATGTTTGTCACTTTCATTATAAGTTTTTAATACTTTATGCATGCATTGAAGAAAATTCAAGTATGGTCTAAACATATTTAATATGTCTTCTTTTGATTTGTATTTAAATAATTATATTGCTACATATAATTTTTTTGATTCTATAAGTAAATCAAAATTTAACTCCTTAAAATTTTGTATTCATTTTCATATGCTTTGTATTTTATGTATTATAACATCATGTGTAAGAGCAGTACGATTATATGTGTGTTCATCACAGAACCAGTGTGAGAAAGAGAAGAAGTATAATGACCAAGTAGCGAACGACAACCATGATAAATACAACCATGATTTTTGTTTGTCTTTTCTTTTAATATCAAAGACATGCTCCATATGCGCCCTTTGCAGCATTTTTTGATGCGGCGGCCATTGTAAATCCATAGGAATTCTTAATTTTTGTAGATATTTTCTATAGTTCAGACACAAACCTTACAATCATAAAGCCTAGTATGCTGTAGAAACGAAAATTTCTTGGCATATAATTCTACACCCGAAATATTAGTGTAGAGTCAAAAATGTTTGTGTGGAGAAAAAAGCAACTACAGTACGACCTAGCTCAATGCAACTAATAGAAATTCGGCCAGTTGACGTAGTTAATGTTGAAGAAACGCAATTAAACTTCTAAACATAAAGCTTTATTGCTCTGAATCCTAGATATTGTGGTTTTATGTATTAAGATATGCACTTTGTTTCCTTAAATATTGTTTTAAGAGATTTTTCGTACATCAAAAATGTATTTTACAAGAATAGAAGAACTCAAAGTAAATAATATAAAAGTTTATGGAAGTGTACGCAAATGGAAGTTGCAATAATTGTGCATTTTTTTTTTAAGTTGCGTTTACTGAGTCAACAATGTAAATTTTTGAGTATTGCGATTATCGATTGTTGCGTAAAGCGAGGTCGAACTGTTTTCTTATTGAAATGTCAAAATTCTGGTGCCAATTAAATGCCCGGACATATAATCGACAGCTAAATTTTGACATTTCAACTCTCCACATGGTTGTTGTACTTGCTAGCATTGAACAAATTTTTCACCTCTACAGCGTACTAAGTAGCAAAAAAAAAAAATCCGCTGTCTTTTCGCTGTCAAAAACTCAATGCATTCCATATGGAAAGTTTCTTTCCGCTTCTACAGCATACTGGGCTTAAGCAGAAAATGAAAAAATGTTTATGAATAAGAATGTTAGCAAGGTTGCATAGAAGCTGCGTGAAGCCTTAAACAGTGCGTAACTAAACAAGCGTTTAAAGGTTGTTTAAGGAAATCTATTGAATAAGGCTGTTAATGACTAACGTATTCTACGTCTGACCTAAGCGCCCGTGTTATCTAACACAGGCTTGAGTTTTTTTTTTTTGCATATTTTTTTTACTAAAATTTATGCCTTGTTTAGATATATACAGTGCCAAATAGTAAAAAAAAGAATTTCATCATCTTTTAAACTTTTAAAGAGTCCGTAATTGAAAAGATATCGCAAAGTCCTCTTACATGAAGAATATTAATACTTTAAACTATTATTCTGCATATTTAGATTTATACATAAATTTATGACTTTTTTTTCGCAAGCTATTTTTGTCCGCACTCGTTACACTGTGCGACGTAATGTTTGATATCCGATATCTAATGATATCCAATGAAAGGTTGAAAAATAACCTTTCCAATGGTGGTACTTGGACCTCTGTACGACTATTAAAAATATCACAACATAGGTTAAGTTTTCCAAAAAATCGGATTTTTCATTTGATGCAAAACAAAACTCCATAACAAAAAAATTGTTAATTTTCGAAATATCTTTACCATTAGAAATATCTTTACCATTAGAAATATCTTTACCACCTTTAGAAAGAAAATTACACTTTTGATTTTGTGTTTTATTTCAGTATTACTACGAACACGATCGCAAATCAAAGACCAAATTCTACTTGCGTCTTTTCTGCGATCGCTTTGATTTGAGTGTGCACAATCAGTGGCGGATCTAGGATTCCCAGAGGGGGGAAGGACTGAGCTAACAGTTTTATAGTCCAAGGGGGAGGCTGAAACGGCTTTTAGAGCTTTTTTCAATTTTTTTTCCCACGCAAGGGGGATGGCGGCTAAAGCCTTTTCAACCCGTATGTAAATCCGCCGCTGTGCACTGTGGTTACAACAAAATTTCTACTTCGAATAATGATTCATTTTCTATATCTGCATTGGAAGTCCGCGGGCAACTGGCTACTCAAATGATCAATACGGTCACCAACCGCGAAGTTGTAAGACAGGTACCTAAGAGATTTAAACTTGCGGATATCACTTCCCTGTCCGATAATTCTGCAAAAGTGAATCGGGACGTAAGGATGTATTTTCTGCTCAAAACAACACAAAGGCCATCGAATAATTACTATTTGTACCTTTTGCAAAAAACCATTTGGCTTCGCCAATGATCGAAATAACTTCAAATTTCATCATAAGAAAATGAAAATTCAATGCATTGATCAAAAATGCAAACAAATTTATTTTAATTTCAAATAAATCAACTTTTCAACAAAATTAAATATGTCTTAAATTTTTACCGTTGATGACCATTGGGACATATACAGGGTCTTCCATATTCGACGGACCCATCTGGCAACGCCATAACTTTTGACAGAGATCGCTTAATGACATACCGCGTTTGAAGCGTCAGTCCAAGCAGATTTTTACCATGGAACAATACACGCCACGCGAGCGCTCTGAAATAGTTGAAATTTACATTCAACAGAAGAAGTCAATTGTGAAAACTCAACGTGCTTTTAAAAACTTAAAAAATGTGAGAAGTGCGCCTTCTAAGAACACCATTAAGCGTTTATACGAAAAATTTTCGACTGGTGAGGCTCTTTCTAATCCGAAGAGGCCAAATAAAAGTCGACCAAGGCGATCGGCCGAGAATATCGCTGCCGTACCCAAAAACGCCGTTCTCAGCAGTTGGACATGGCTCGGTCCACTTTACAACGGATTATTCGCGTTGATTTGCATTTGTTCCCGTACAAAATTCAATTGACGCAAAGATTGTTGCCTGCGGACAAGCCTCGTCGATTGGAATGGGCCCAACAAAAACATGGGTCCGTCGAATATGGGCAACCCTGTAGGTCCCGTCAGATTTGGTGGTCGCGTGGATAGCCCGAGTGGACTATCTTTTTTTGCTATTTTTTGTTAAAAAGTGGAAGGTTGCCCGCAACTTCCCCAAAAATTTTTTACCTATAGCTCCTCCTACCCCCAAAATATTGCAGAAAGAAGAAGGGGTAGAAAAAGTAAAGATTTTTTGACTTTGGTGGTCTGGTAGACAAAGGGATGAATCTATCTTTAAAAATTAAGTACTTTCTGGAAGCCACATTCCTTCCCTGTTGAATGATACCTTGAAAAGAAAAATCGTTTGCATAGTTTTCCAGGAAAAATTCTAAAGTAAAAGAGTCGCCGGTGTCCCAATGGTCGTCAAAGGGTTAATTCTTTGACTTTATGACAAAAATAAAAACAAAATTAATGACGTCGTCGGAATGGCGTTGCATGGAATATTGCCCGTCGAGTATATGCCTTACGGTAAAAAATTTCTTCTTAGCCTTACGATAAAAAAAAAAAAAATTATGACATCGTCAGGTGCGGTGATTATGTAACAAAAATGCAATACTGTTGCATGGAATTATTACACGAAGTGCTACACGAAAAATTTTATTCTACGACAGCAAAAGATGGTACTTTGACCTCATAACGAAAAAGAAAAAATTTTGTAACCATGACACCATGTTGGCATCCGTTGGTTGAATGCAGTTAAAATACACAACAAAGCAATAAAAAAACGTTGCATGGAATTATAACTCCGTGGCTATAGGCGCTACGGCAAATTTTTTGGAAGCACAGTAAAGCTGAGGCTTTCGGCCACATGATAAAAATAAAACAAAAGTTTATGGCGCCAAGAGGCCTTTCAGAGAACCGTTTAAACTAACCTAAAGGCAACATCGTTGCTTGGATATATTGCAGACACCAAGAAAAACGTACCACATAAAAGCAATAACAAAAAAATAAGACAAGGACAAGTATTACGCCAAAAATTTAGATCTGGATAAGGACAAAGATTAGAAAGAGAATGAGGTAAGGATTTGGACAAAGATGAATACCAAGAATAACGTAAGGAGGAGGACACAGGGACAAGGATAAGGACTCAGGCGAAAGGGATTGGGAAAAGAACTGGGACATGGACAAGGATAAAGACTTAGGCACACTTAAAGCCATATTTAGGACAAGATTTTAAAAATTTGATGAACTAAGTTTCTATTAACTTACCCTAAGTATACCCGTAACATAAATCTTTCAGCACATCAATGTCGGGTTAAAATTACCATAAAACCTGCATTTTAATTAAAGATAATCATGATAACGGTTATTCACCGATCTTAATTTTATAAATGGTTCTGTATTTAAATAATTTTGTGTTGTTTTTTTTTTATTTTCAAAAACTCGGTCTTATCAAGGACTGATCATACAAAATTGTACACATTTGCCAAAACAACTCTCTTGAGATTAGAAAATATATTGGGATTTTAATCAGAAAAAAAAACATTTAAATACACTTTATTTGGTTTAATCATAGTTTATTTACTATTTGAAATTAAAGAGATAGAGTACTGATAATTCACCCGTTCGAATGTTCTTCAATAATGCTTTTGAAGTTACATATGCTTATAATAAGTTACAAAGATCCTTCCACAGATTTTGGACGATCTTCACGGAATTTGTCTTGGAGCGAACGTTGGCCACAAATAAATTCGTTACGCAATATCGATAAGCCAGATAATAAAATGGAACAAAGTCAACATTTTCTAAGTAACCAGTGTACTTTTTTAATATTTAAGGCTACGGGAAAAATGTGATGAAAGGTACGTAGAAATCCGTGCAAGGGGAAAATTATTATGAAACTGAATCTATTTTTCTTCGTTTCGCATACTACTATAATTTTAAACTTTCTGTTCTTGTTTAGTAGTCCTATGCACTTACAAAAATTGTTGTGCAGATATTAAGCAAGGATTGTATTATAATTATCATTATCATTATCATTATCATTATCATTATCATTATCATTACCAATATCCTTATCACTATAATTATCATTATCATTATCATTATCATTATCATTATCATTATCATTATCATTATCATTGTCATTATCATTATCATTATCATTATCATTATCATTATCATTATCATTATCATTATCATTATCATTATCATTATCATTATCATTATCATTATCATTATCATTATCATTATCATTATCATTATCATTATCATTATCATTATCATTATCACTATCACTATCATTATCACTATCATTATCATTATCATTATCATTATCATTATCATTATCATTATCATTATCATTATCATTATCATTATCATTATCATTATCATTATCATTATCATTATCATTATCATTATCATTATCATTATCATTATCATTATCATTATCATTATCACTATCATTATCATTATCATTATCATTATCATTATCATTATCATTATCATTATCATTATCATTATCATTATCATTATCACTATCATTATCATTATCATTATCATTATCATTATCATTATTATTATCATTATCATTATCATTATCATTATCATTATCATTATCATTATCATTATCATTATCATTATCATTATCATTATCATTATCATTATCATTATCATTGTCATTATCATTATCATTATCATTATCATTATCATTATCATTATCATTATCATTATCATTATCATTATCATTATCATTATCATTATCATTATCATTATCATTATCATTATCATTATCATTATCATTATCATTATCATTATCATTATCATTATCATTATCATTATCATTATCATTATCATTATCATTATCATTATCATTATCATTATCATTATCATTATTATTATCATTATCATTATACTTCTAAATAGCTACTGAAGCATTTTATGCATTCATTTTCATAAAAAATGAGAGATTTTTCTTCTAGATTTTGGCATTCTGTGACATTATTAAAGAAGTGACATTATTAAAGAAGTGACAAAATCCAAAGTAAAATACTCGTTTCATACGCCTTATTTTGGCATAAATTTCATCACTCATATATTTCTCTTATATTTCTGAAAATAATCATTGGATTTAGTTATGATGATTCTTCAAATATTTCGACTCTAGCTATAGCCATCCGTGAGGTGGAATGGTTTGAAATGACCTCTAAAAGTAGAATTTTTTTTTTTAAAACTCCTGCCCTACCCAATTTACGTCCCTTCTTAAGAGGTACCGAACTCATGAGTTTTTCTCCAAACAATTCTATCCGACTTAATGTACAATTTTGAACATTAAATTTATTATGACAAACAGCCCTCTGCATAGAACACTATATGTAAGAATATTTTTTTTTCTAGCCTCATTTAATAATGTGATGAGTGATTAAAGTATATAACAAAGAATTCATCACCAACAAATATAATCATCAGTTTAATTAATGTATAACAGGGGCGAACACAGGTAGGGGTTTTGGGGGTTAAAACCCCCCCCCCCAAATGAACGAATAAAAATAAAATTAAATGTATAAAGTAAAACAATTACAAATTATAAAGGATTATTTATTTAAGTTGGAATGTTTAAAGCTACTTTCATGGTGTTATTTATTGTTTTTATGAAATTATGCTCTGTATACGCAAAAGAGGCCTGCCAGAGTATGACTTTTTGCCTGAAATATCATTAAATACATGTATGTTTTGGCAATGTTTTAAATAATGTAGACTATTATGCATTTTTAATTAGGTAAAGAATTACTTAAGAGGAAAAGATTACCTAAAACTTAAAATTAAAATTTAATAACTATTTATTAAAAATAAAATTAAATTTACATTTCATTAAAAGGTAAAGCAAAAAATGATTGTGCTATTTTTTATGTTACTTATTTCATCAATATCCAATTTGATTTAAAAATATTTTTTTTTATTTAAATTTAATTTAAAATCGCATTAATTTTGCTTTTCAATCAACTCATCAATCACCAACTCAAATTAAACACATTTCGCTAACAGTTAATCAGTGCACCATAGTACATTGCTGAATATTAGCATACTTTATCAAGTATTCGATTAAGAAACAAAAACAACACAACTCACAAATTCAGATCAGCGTAAGAAGTGTGTTGTGAGAGAACAGAGAACGAATTAGCAGTTATTCTCATGCGCTGATTTTCTCTTTACTACATAATCTGTTGTTTACATTTTTTCGCTTGCAGTGTACTCCTACACTAAAAAAAAACACTAACTTAAAATGAAACACAATGTGTTCATAATTTGCCTTTTCTCATGTTTTTTAAAAGTTTGCTCTTACTTTGACGAAATTTGCAAGCTAGTTTTTAAACATAAAATTCATCAAATTAATAACAGTTTTCGTCAATTTTAAAACATTTTTTTCAGTGTACAACAGTTAAGCAGTGTATATTCGTTTAACGAATAGTTATATTCATGCAGGGCTCTAATACGCATACATGCTCTACTACGCTGTTGTTCTCTGTAAAGTCGAGTTCCGCTATCAATGTGATATGAAGTTAAAACTAGAACTAGATTTTCAAGCTTTTCGAGCACCCACGCTACCCGAGTATTTTCGATTACTTGGAGCTACCCGAATTTTGAATTTTTGTTTTCTACAAAACTTAAGAATCTCAACGAAAAATTAAGATGCAGTTTAATTAGTAATCGTTATTTAGTAAACAAAAAACAAAAAAACTTCTCTTAATCAGTCTACATCAAACATATCCACGGACTGCCAAAGCAATGTTCTTTTTTATTTAAATGTAGCCACACAGAGCCAAAACAGCCTAATAAAATAGAAAAAAAATCAATAAAATTTCTCTATCGTTTTCATTCAAGAAGATTGTCTTATTAAAACCATTGAGAAAATCTTATTAAAACTTTGAGAATTTTTTATTGGGCAATCCACATAATTTTAAGAAGAATCCTATTATTTTTTTATGAGAAAACATTTAAAAACTATAAGGAAATCTTATCAAAAATATGTGATTTACTTATTGATTTTAAAAGTTACCTTTTTGATTTTTAGGAAGAAATTTTATAGATTTAATAAGATTTATTTTTGAAATTTAAGAAGGAAATTCTATTGATTTAATAAGATTTCTTTTAAAATTTTATTAAAGAAATCTTTTTAATCAATACGGAATCTTGCTAATCTTTAACCTAGAAATATATCTTTAACTGCCTATAATATTAAATACAAATCTACACATTGTTAAGATTTTATTAAAATTTATGCATTATTAAATAAAGTTGTTATTTATGAATATTAAATACATATGTTAAAATTAAATTAACTTTGACTTTGTATCCAAAATATCCGGCGCTGTCGAGGCCTTCAAAGAAATTGGCGGCATCCTCAATATCCAACTTTTGTCAAGAACCTTACCATACATTTTTAATAAAGTCAAAATTGAGTCACTCAAGCCCACGACTGAAATATGGCTTGAGTTTCGAGAATTTTAGCCTCGTCGAAAACAAGTTCTGGAACACAAATATAATTCTCCATTATAACATTTTTCTTATTTTACTTTATTTAAATCGACGGATAACTTTTCGAATTCACTTCACAACTACGACTGAAAGCTAAAGCAAAGAAAGCAAAAATAAGTAGCATTTTCACCATTATTATCTTCTTAAAAGGGTGTCTAATAAAAAAATTTTATAAAAGCAGATCAATAAGATTTTCTTATTAATTTTAACTCTTAAAATCTTCTCTTCTTAAACTTTGGAGAGTGAAAAAAGAGATTTTCTTATTAAAGTTAAGTGTTAATAAGATTTCCACATTATTTCATTCATTCAATAAGAAATCTTATTGAAAAATGTTTGATAGTAGTTGTTAATTTTTAATAAGATTTTCTCTATGGAATTGAAAAGATTTCTTTATGGAAAATTCTTATTATTTGGTAATATTAATAAGAAAACCTAATAAAATATCTCAATTTGGTGGTCTTATTGATTTTATGTGGTGGTTTTTGGCTCTGTGCAATCATATCGGTTTATTTCCGTCTATATGTCTGCATGTAATGACGATCACAGCAGAGATTTTGGGGCCATCGTTATGAATTTCGATATATTATAAGCTTGTATTTAAAATATAAAGATAATAATGCAAATTAGCGATCTCGTATGAAAATTACGCTAACCCCACATAGAAAGTAATATGAAATTGGAAGAATCTCTTAAAATTTCATAAAATTTCAATGCCTTAATTAATTTCAATTTTATTATTGAGGACATATTAAATTCAATGGCACAAAATAAAAGAATAATTGACTTTGTACTGTAAATATTATATATGAAATTTGAATTAGTCTATAAATTAAAATATAAAACACCCCCCAAAATTTTTTTCTGGGTGCGCCCCTGATGTATAACAACTTCATTAAGATCGCGTATTTAAAATACTTCTAGAAATAAATTCACATGGTTAAAATTTTATTTTTAAAAAACAAAAAAAAAAAAAAAAAAGAAAACAACATCAACAAAATGAGTTCAGTGCAATTTTACTGTTTTAGTATATGTAACTGCACATCATCGTTTGCCTGCAGCAATAGCAAATATTGCTCATTCTTGCCACTGCTCGCAACAGCAATATCGCAGATTTTATCCTCTCCAACGCGCTCTTTCAACGTATTATCAACAACTTCGCGATCTAGAAAAAAATCGTAACTGCGTATCTCACCATCGGATAAGGCAAATAATTTCCAACCATCCCTGGTTAACTCCAGAGATTGCACCAAATTTTTGCGTAAAACCGAACCACTCAACAGCAACTGTTGATCGTAGACACGCAGTTCAAAGGGTTTCTTCTGCTCATTGATCATGGTGAGGCAAGCAGCGGTTGTCGAAGGACGCTCTTCATAGCCATAATTTAAATCGCTAGGATCGAACGTACGCCGCTCGTTAAGTATTATATTTTGTATGGCACAAGATTTACCCGTCTCCAGCTCATAGTCCTGATTAGGCGTTGATCTTGTTTTAGCGGCTGCAAGTGGTAAGCTTGGGTCATGATATTGCGAGTTAAGAGCAGCATTTTTATTTTGACTACAATTGAGAATCATCACCGAACCATTGGATAGGCCAACGGCCAGGAATTCCTCATTGCTGAGTACACGCAAGGCCGTTGGAAATAGAAAACGACTTTCGTTGATGTTGATCTTGCGAAATCTTTCCGTCTTGAGGGATTTCGAACAAGCCAGAATAAAATTGCGATTAGTGCAGACATAGACGCGTTCACAACCAGCATCAATTCTAGTAAAACGGAGCCCTTGAAGCTCTTCATTGTTCTTCAGCACCGACTGCGTTTCATTGAGTTCACGCAACACCTGGTCGCTGTAGATGTTGTGTTGAAATAGTGATTTTGTTTTATCGAATTTGCTACGAGCTTTTTGAATACCACGCTCCAGATAAACGCGTAGATCACAGATGGCGCTCTGCATAAGCTTAACGCGAGCCCATGGAGAGCTATATTCGCAAGACGCTTTGGTTGGTGTTGCATTGGTGCCACGGCGTGGCATGCTTGATAGGTTTTCCAGTGTCTTGTCCAGCCTACCAGTTTCTACCAGTGTCCAAATTGTCAAGATTCCAGTGTCATGAAGTGACGCGAACTAGAAAAATTAAGAAAAATAGTGGTTTTAGGAAGGTTCATTACGTTTAAGGTTCATTATTGTAGGCCCACATTTGCATGAAGAACTAAAATTTTTAAAATTCCAACTAAAATTAATTAATAAAGGGTGACCAGATAGCAAAAATAGCAGTGTCAAAGAAGACCCGGAAATGTCGATTCGGCGTCGAATTGTGCATCACCAGAGAGTCAACTAAGCTTATTTTACAGTTGGAGTTGGGCCTATATCCGTATAAGATTGTGTTGACGCAAGAATTGAAGCCGGATCACCATAGACAACGCCGTGAGTTCGCTAATTGGGCGCATGAAATATTCGTCAGAGAACCGGATTTTGGCCAAAAAATTATCTTCTCGGACGAGATCAATTTTTGACCCAGAAGTTATGTCAATAAGTAAAATCGCCGTTATTGGAGCGACCACTATCCACAAGTGTTCGACCAAGCATCCACTGCATCCACAAAGACTGACTGTTCGTTGCGGTTTATGGCACGGTGGCATCATCGGACCTGATTTCTTTCGAAATGAGGGAAAATACACCATTACCGTCAATGGCCACGATCGCAGGGAAATTATTCCACAATTTTACTGTACGACCGAAGAACGAACTATTCCGATAAGGCTTGGATCTATTGGGCATCAAAGCAATGGTATAGGGGTGGACTTAGCCTGAGTAGACCTGGAAAATACACAAGTTGATGCCGTTAGGTCATGTATCTCCCTTGAAAATTACCCATGGTTTTAACTAAAAAGAAGGCTTAGGCAACTAACATTTCGTCGATATCCAGGAGAGCTGAAAGAAGGTGCAATATTTTCATATCAGATATATCCCACGTCGTTGAATTCACTCTAAGAGTTCCAAAAGAGATATTTGCTTAAATGTGCGAATAATCCCATTTGCAACAGAGGATAATTTGAAATAATCCTTATTAGTTCTTCTACATTTGAGTTTAATTTAAAAAAGTCGCTGGATCAACAATGTCTAGCAAAATTGTAGCTATCTTTTGGGTCTTTAAGTAATGATAGTTGATAGTATTTCCTAATATTTTGGATTCTGTTTCCTCCTCAATAGGGGAATCTAATCAAGAGATATTGAATTTGTCACACTTTTGACTTTTTTTGACATTGAAAATTTCAAAACCTTTTCAAAAACTTAGTGTTCATGCGTTAAATTAGATAGGATATTAAATTTACCTGTAACGTCTTGTAGCCCGCAACAGCATTTGCAATACCCAATATTTTGGGTGCCTCACGAAAACTCTTCACATCGACAGCTGCACCGAAGTCTGTAAATTTTCGCACACTTGCTTCTTCCAAGCTCGGCACAATCGATTGAGTGGCTGCAAAATGTGTTAAATGTCCATCAAGCTTGGAGCAAAATGAGTGTGTTTCGCGCAGATCCCACAAGGCAACACTACCGTCACGTAGACCACAGACTACAATATCGGCACATTCCACACAGAGCTCAGCTCTACAAACTTCACTCCAGGTGGAGAGTAAGCGCAGAGGTTTTGCATTAGCATCACTGGCTGACCAAACCATGAGAAGATTCGAGAAATCCGAACGATAGACATCAGCATCGGGGCGGCAAGCATGCACTGTAAGCACCAGATTGTGATGAGCATTAGCAAAGATGCGCACAACATGCAAAGCATTCAGGAAATGGACGTCAATTTGGCGGT
Source organism: Pherbina coryleti (assembly GCA_943735915.1). Lineage (NCBI taxonomy): Eukaryota > Metazoa > Arthropoda > Insecta > Diptera > Sciomyzidae > Pherbina > Pherbina coryleti. Next base: position 139,279,873 of record OX030950.1, read on the forward strand.
AACTGGAGCTGATAGCCGATAGTGCACTGTTACTTCCAGTCAGCTGACGATTTTGCGTTGAGTTGCTTTCACCGTTGTTAGCATTCAACACGCGTGATATCAGCAAAGCCGAGCGCAGCAGAAACTGGTTCAAACGCTCGCAGTCAACGGGCTTGTGCAAGCGTCTAAGTTGTTGCTTTAACGCACGCGTGTCTTCATGGGCTCTTAGCACGCTTAGCGCCTGTAAACTAGCCTCATACTGGTCATGTGGTTTTGAGCTGAAATCTAGCTCATTTATTGGCAGCTCACCGCAACTATTCTGTATGGAGCCTACACCGCTGAGTTTCTGCATCGTGCTTAGATCGTATTGGGGTGGATGCTGGGTCCATATCGAGCGTGTCTCATAATCGTCCGTTTGACATTCGAGCGAAGTGCGTTGCTCCTGAGTTTGCGTGGAACACTGCGTTGTATTCAGCTTGCCAAACGTTTGCATGAAGACATCGTATGTGATGGGCTTTAGGTCTAGCAGAGTGAAGGTCAGCGTATCGAATTTGATCTTGGACATTAGTTCTAGACCACGTTGCGTCATAGCAGGGTGAGTATTAAAATTTGAATAGCCACCATATGCGACAGCATCAGTTGGCAAGCTTGAATTACTTCGAGTTGCATTACCATAGCTACTTATGCCAGAGTCGAGCTGTTCTGAGGCACCTGCACTAAACGTATCCAGGCTATCCTCAAACATTGGCTGACTAGAGTGTTGCGAAAGCTCCGTAGTTCGTTTTTGGTTACTGCGCATTGGCATCTCATAGTTACCAGAGTCAAGTTTTCGTTCGCGTTCTTTGTCACGATGTATAACAGTTATGGGAAATTGTGTCACCTCCGATTCATCTTCGTCTTCTTCATCTTCCTCTTCATTAATCTCATGCCCAGCTCGCAAAACTTTGGCATTATCTGTACTCAAACCAGACTCTGCATCAGACTCTGACTCATGCTCACTTGATATGCTGCTGCTTCCACTACTGCTCTCAGCCGATTCTGTACCTGAGCCAGTTTGGCTAGAAGAACCCGTCTCGAAATCTGATTCGTACGACTCGAAGTCATCTGCATAATCATCGCCATCTCGATCCGCATTATTTGTTGTGGTCTTGGGTCGCGATCTAGACCTTTCGCGTGGTTTTTCCTGCTCCTCAAACTTAACCTCAAAGGCAATTGGTTCCTTTGGCTGCTGTTTAACTTCTGCATTCTGAAGCACTTCCTTCTCGCTGCGCAGTCTTGCAGATTCACTCTTAAGTATAAGTACCTCGTCGGTATCTAAAGTTCTGGTGCGTGGTCGTGTATTTATTTCTATAGGGTTCTTTGGTGTGTCGCCGCTGAGCTTCACAATTGGCCGATTTTTACGCTGTTGAGGTGGCGAAGCCACAGTGACATTATGATAGGTGTCCAACACTGGATTTGGCTTGCTGCTGGATTTGCTTGCGGTGATATTGGCAGTGTTTTTGCGAACAGTTTCTATGATGGCACCGGTATGTTTGGCGTGTAGTGGCTGGGTTCGTTCGTTATTGGATTTAGATGTGATGTTTGTTGGCGCAGTTGAGGCGGCTTTTTTAGTTGCTGTAGCTGCTGTTGTCTTGTTGGTTTGAGTCCTGGTTGGTGTGCTTTTATCGGCTGTTGTCTTGGATTTTATTGCAGCTGTTCCATTTAGTTTTGACCTCGTGCCAATGCTGCTTTCAGTGTTAGTTAAGCTTCTCGGTGTCGATTTGATGTCTTTCGTTGCCCTAGTCGAAGTTATTTTGACTTCTGTAGTTTTCTTTGTCTGCGGTGGTTTTGTGGGTGTACCTAGATTTGTTTTTATTGCAGTTGATGTGGTATTTTTTACCGATTTGGGTTTCGTTGTTAATTTTGTAGTTGTTGTGGCGGTTGGTATTGATGTTGGTGACTTTTTTGTTACTGCTTCCGTTGGTAATTTTGATTTCTGTGAATATTTAAAACACAAATTTAGCAATATTTTTGAAGATTATTACAAATGAACTTACTGTGATTGTGCTTTATTAGATGTATGTTTTAGAAAGCGTGCACGTATTAAATCTTTTACTGTGCACATGTGCAAATATTACTGTTTAGAGTAATTTTTTTTTAAATTATAACAAAACAATGTAGAGTGTGTCAATTCTTATTAAGACTATCTGATGAGAAAAGTCTTTAAAATCTCTAATCAGACTCGTAGCCCATGGTTAGGGGGTTGTCGTTAAACCCTTCCCTCCATAGCTTTTACTTACTTACTTATTTGACAATTATTTTGGCTTCGTCTAAGAATTTGCGCCAATGATTTCTATTTTGCGTTTGCTAGCGTCAGTTGGAAACACCAAGCGTAGTCAGGTTATCCAACACTTGACCCTTCCAACGAAGATGTAGGGGTCCTCTTCTGCGTTGACTTACACCGGGCACCGAAATAAATATTTTTTTCGCTGTGGTGTCGTTTTACATCCGATCAACATGTCATGGCCAGCAAAACCACTCGATTTTAATGCGCCTAACTACGTCGATGTCAGCGTGGAGCTCATATAGCTCGTGGGTTCATAGAATTGGTACTCGCCATTATCGCAGATTGGACCGAAGATCCTAAGAAGGATCTTACTCTCGAAGGCTCCCAAAGTCTTTTCATCACAACTGTTCAAGCTCTAGGTTTGTGATGAATATAATAGGACGTGCATAATTATTGACTTATAGAGCGTGAGTTTTGTTCGTTGAGAGAGGGCTCTGCTTTTTAATTGCCTACTCAACCTAAAGTAGCATTTGTTGACAAGAATTATCCTTCGTCTTATCTTAATACTGACATCGTTCAAAGAGTTTATGCTGGATCCCAGGTCGACGAAGTCCTTAACGGTCTCTAAGAAGCTATTGTCGCAGTGACGTTTCCAAGACGCTGGGACTGTTTATTTTTTGACATAAGGTATTTGGTATTATCTGCGTTTACTGCAAGACCCATTCGACTCGACTCTTTCGCTTATCTGGAGAAAGCTGCACTGACTTCGCGGGTATTATGACCAATGATATTGAAATCATTAGCAAACGCCAGCAGCATAATATTTTTGGAGAATATCGGGCCACTATGTCTCAAATCAGCAGCACAGATGATCTTCTTCATCATTTGGTTAAAAAAGTTGCACGATAGGGAATCATCTTGTCTGAAACCTCGTTTGAAACAAAATGGAGGGATGAGATGCTTCTAGGTTTTAACTGTGCTGCTGGTGTTGCTCAGTGTCATTCTGAAAAGATGGACGAGCTTGCAGGAATACCAAATTCAGACATGGTGGAGTATATGTGATTCCTTATTAGACTGTCAAAGGCGGCTTTGTAATCGACAAAAAGATGTTGTGTGTCGATTTGTTTCTCTGGGGTCTTCTCCAAGATTTGTCGTAGCGTAAATATCTGGCTGTAGTGGATTTGCCACGTCTGAAGCCGCACTGATAAGGTTCAATCAGTTGGTTTACGAAGGGCTTCAGTCTTTCACATAAAACGCTCGACAGGACCTTATATGCGACTACCTTATATTAAGAAGACTTCTCCGACGATAGTTGACGGAAATGGTGAGTTCACTTTTCTTGTGGATAGGGCAGAACACACTGAGGTTCAAATCGTTTGGAATACATTCTTCCGACCATATTCTGCATATAAGCTCATGAATGCATTTAAATAGAGCTTCGCCTGCATTCTTGAAGAGCTCAGCAGGTAAGCCATCGGCTCCTGCGACTTTATTGTTTTTAAACCTAGCTAAAGCTTTCAAGACTTCATTATGGTAGGGCAGCGGAACTTCAACCAATACCTGTCATATTGTATTTGAAATTTAAGCTTAATGCAAAAGCTTAATACAAAGTTTTAGGTTAATTTTGGAGATTCATCCATATTCATGATGTCATATTATAAGAGAGGTAGGCTTGGTTTTCAACATATTTGGATCATTTTGAACTTGGTCTTTGATTTTATTTAAAAGTGCAATCTGTTTCAAGCTCATATTTCAACCATGTCCAAAACTTATGCGACAAAATGTATTGGACTCCCCTCTTTGCATATCAATAAGTACTCAAAAATAACCGTTAAACTCTGATGGGAGTGAGTGCATTAACAGTTAACCTTCTGCAAAATTTGAACACTTGGGTGAAATTTCAAGTATTGTTTAAGTATTTTGAATATTTTTATTTGAAAATCGAAAATGGGAAGAATAAAGTACAATGCACAGTTAAAAAAATAAATTTTTAAAGACTTTGATAATGGTTTATCCCAAAAAGGTATTTCTAAAAAATTTTCTACGTTTCGTAATAAAAAATTTTGCTTCGGGAAGTGTTGAAAAAATGCATAGTGGAGGGTGCCCAAATGCACGACACATAAGGAATATGCTAGAATAGTGACGGAATTCAAAAAGTATCCTGATATAACACGCCCAAGTGTTTTGGAAAGCCTAAATTTGGAAATAAGCTGCAGGACAGTGCAAAGAAGAGCTTGCAAAGCTGGACTCAATAGTTATTGCGTAGCAAAAAAAACCTTTTATATCCCAGAAAAATCGTAAAGCCCTTATTAATGGACTGAATACATTGATGAATACACGACTTTACGACGCGACGCACAGTGTAATAATTCCGGCCAAAAGTAACTTGTATTTTTTTTTTAATATTATGACTTATCTATATATCTATATCTATATCTATATCTATATCTTTATCTATATCTAATATATAAAATTCTTCTGTCACGGGGTGCGTGATCGAACTCCTCCGAAACGGCTCGACCGATTTTCGTGATCCTTAGCGAGGATATTAGTCAGGGGTGAGAATCGAACAACATCTATTTTTCATCCCCCTAAAATAAGGGGGCGTGGCACCTCCCATACAACCCAAATCTACGGTAGCGAATAGCTCTGAAGTTATAGGTCGCATAGTATCAGAATTCGGTGTTCTATCTCAATTTACAAGAGCCGTTCCACACGTAAAATTTTATGGGCGTTGAATGTGGGGCGTGGCAATTTTTCAGCCAAATTTTCAGTATAACTTTCAAGCTATAAGTCACACATTAATGAAACTCGGTTAGAACGTTCTATTTAGTCGTGTCTTTCGACTTGCAAAATTGAGCCAGTATAGGCCAAAGGGGTGTGGCACCGCCCATACAATTAAAATTTATGATATCGAATAGCTTTGGAACTAAATGCCGTATAATAATGAAATTCAGTATGGAGTTGCCACTTGGTGATATATCTACTATAAAACTGGGATGGGTTTTGAAAAAAGGGGTGTGGCTCCGCCCATACACTTTAAATTTTTGATATCAGATAGCTTTGGAACTAAATGTCGTTTAACAACGAAATTCAGTATGGAATTAATATTGGGTGATATTCTTCTACTAGAAAACTGAGACGTCTTTGAACAAGGAGGTGTGGCTCCGCCCATACAAGCCAAACTTGCGATATCGAATAACTTTGGAATTGTAAGTAGCACAGCCTCGAAATTTGGTTATCAATTTCCACGAGTCTTTCCAGTTAGAGATAGAGAAAGAGATACAGATAGAGATAGAGATAGAGATAGAGATAGAGATAGTGATAGAGATAGAGATAGAGATAGAGATAGAGATAGAGATAGAGATAGAGATAGAGATAGAGATAGAGATAGAGATAGAGATAGAGATAGAGATAGAGATAGAGATAGAGAAAGAGAAAGAGATAGAGATAGAGATAGAGATAGAGATAGAGATAGAGATAGAGATAGAGATAGAGATAGAGATAGAGATAGAGATAGAGATAGAGATAGAGATAGAGATAGAGATAGAGATAGAGATAGAGATAGATATAGAGATAGAGATAGAGATAGAGATAGAGATAGAGATAGAGATAGAGATAGAGATAGAGAAAGAGATAAAGATAGAGATAGAGATAGAGATAGAGATAGAGATAGAGATAGAGATAGAGATAGAGATAGAGATAGAGATAGAGATAGAGATAGAGATAGAGATAGAGATAGAGATAGAGATAGAGATAGAGATAGAGATAGAGATAGAGATAGAGATAGAGATAGAGATAGAGATAGAGATAGAGATAGAGATAGAGAAAGAGATAAAGATAGAGATAGAGATAGAGATAGAGATAGAGATAGAGATAGAGATAGAGATAGCGATAGAGATAGAGATAGAAATAGAGATAGAGATAGAGATAGAGATAGAAATAGAAATAGAAATAGAAATAGAAATAGAGATTGAGGTTGAGGTTGAGATTGAGATTGAGATTGAGATTAGGATTGAGATTGAGACTGAGTTTGAGATTCAGATAGAGATAGAAATTATTTCCGCTACGACAGCAACGCGTCGGGTATCAGCTAGTTTTATTATATAAAAGGGTTCTCTCGGATTTTTATCGTTCAATCACGGGGTAACCGCTGAACCGATTTTAATAACTCCTTCACTATTCAATTGGTATTATAAGCGACCCTGCTACTGGGTACTACGTTTTTGGTAAAACTTTGTATTTAATGATTCAAGAATTCATGCATTTTAATCCATGCTGCCATTGGATGCAGAAATCCATGCAGCACAAAATAACATCAAACAATAGCTTGAGCTCTTTGTTGAGAGGGAGAGAGAGCTAAAAGTCTACAACTCACCGCGCTGCCATCTTAAGTGGATAGTTGCACTCAGTTAATTTCTGCTGCAGTGTTGCCATGAGGTCAATATATCGTATTTATTTTGATTTTACTAAGATGAAACTCTTTTCATGTCACAAAGAAGCCACTCCTTTTATTTCTTTTATTTCAATAAGAAATAGTCTCAAATTAAATAAAATGAATTAAACATATTTAATTCTTGAGTCTTTATTTAAAATATGTTTTCAAATCATATTTATGCTTCCAAGTAACGCTGGGAACGGGTATGCTAGTTATATATAAATCGACAGATAATTCTTCAACTATGAGAATTCTGCAAACATTTTTTTTCTGTGAACTTACCAATTTTCGTCATTGCATATACCTTCTACAGATAAACTATCATAACTCTCTATATAAAATGGTATATTTTTGAAAAATGTAGAATCTAATGCTTTTGATGGATCTTCTTAAAAAACCCTTAAATTAGATCAGATATAAAATTAGTTTGAAAAATATAATTTTATATTGAAAACAAATTTATGAGTTTTACGCCAAGTATGTTGACAAAAAGACAACATGAAGACAAAGAAGGCAATAACCAACAACAACAACGGCTCTGTATAGAGCAAATCACACAGCTTGACTATACAGACGGTTTCGTTGGCCGCTACACCAACTCATCAGTAGTGTTTGCATGACTTTTCACTGTGATCCACTGAAGCTACTTAGGTTCTACTTATACTGCCAGTTATGCCGAGAAAGTTACCCGGAATTTATTTTTGACAGAGAGAACGGTTAAATTAGTAACTGAGTTCTTATCTACTTCGATGCACCCTGTGTCAAGGTTAACCTAGATCGTATCATACTTTTAGGCATAGCTTTAACTCATGTGCATCTTCGAAATTCGATCACCGCTATCAGAGCATATTGAAGTTGTGTTGTTTTGCTGTTTAGCTCCTCCCTTTTTCCTCACTTTAATTTTTAGGGTTCAGTTAGTTTAACTGATGGTACACCTAAGATGGCGTAGGGGTTCAGTTAGTTTAACTGATGGTACACCTAAGTGGCGTCCGTGGCGTAGTTGGTTAAAGTGCGTGGCCGCTATGTTAACGAACCGGGAGACCCGGGTTCGAACCCCAGCAGCGACAGAAAATTATTTAAATTAAATCTGTACGGCCGCCACACGTTGGGCAAAAAATAGGCAAAACTCTCGCATTAGGGGTTATTGTAAAGTTACGGGGTTTACATTTTTTCAATTTCTTTTGTAATCTTTTTGAACTTTTTGTAATCTGATTTTCTGCATTCCTTATGCAGAAAATCAGATTTGTTTGTTGAATTATCGTATGATGTAGTTTCCACGGTCAACTACAGATGGCGCTTTTTTGAAAAAATGTTTGTTTATTTTATTTTTATATGACACCTCTCAATAAAATTGCCTATAAAATCTTTAATTATTAAACATATTTAATGAAACTTTACACAATGAAAGCCTATTAATAGAAGGTTAGTGCTGTGTATTTTTTTTTCAAGTTGTTTTTCTTAGGACAGTGACGCATGTGTGAATTTGTGCGTTTTTTGTGTTTTTTTTCTGAAAATTTGTAATTTTTAATAAGCTGTCATTTTCTTAATTCCACTCAATTCCACGAAAAATCAGAGCCTTCAGAGCCTACATTTCAAACCCTCTTCTTTCTGGTGGTACCAAAATTTCTTGCGACTGCTTGCGCCTTTTTGAGTATTTGAGCTTTACACTATAACTATACCACCAAGTGGCTTAAATTTATTGTGGCGACCGTGGCGTAGTTGGTTAAAGTGCGTGGCCGCTATGTCAACGAACTTGGAGACCCAGGTTCGAACCCCAGCAGCGACAGAAAATTATTTGAATTGAAATTAAAATAATTTTTCTGTACGGCCGCCACCTCTCTGCAGACAATGGTAAACCTCAGAGAGTAATAAAAATGCCATGTAAAGCTTCTTGAGAGGTCAATTGTGTACAAACTTAATAACACGCACAACACAATTGATCATAAGAAGCTAGGTCAATGTCCTTTCAAGGGCTGAAATGGCCAGTTATTTATTTTTTTTTTTACACCTAAGATGGTGTGGAGACCATTTTATTATGAAAAACTTTGTTGTTCTTATGTGATTAACACACAACTAATAATTTTTCTCTTAACATTTTTATGGGCGTGCTCTCCCAGAAATTTTAATCTTAATATTTGAAATGACCTTAATATTTCATCTTGCCAAGTATGTTGGCAACATGAAGACAAAGAAGGCAACAACCAACTTATATTTGTTTATAATAAAATAAAGTATTTATTTTTAAAGATACGAGATATTTAAAATTCGGGTTATATGGAGGGTACCCCGAATAATGGTCTGATTATAGCCATTTTTGGTACGAATATTTTTTGTGATTTTAGACCAAATATGAAATTTTTAAAAATTTTGAAGGAGTCTAAAGAAACATCGATTTTTAACTTTGTCTTATATGGGAAGTAGGCTTGGTCATTCTCCGATTTGGCCAATATTTGGAAAATTTCTTAATCTATATAAAAAAGTCGTCCACAACGAATTTCTTTGCTCTACGGCAATTGCAAATATTTTTAGCCACAGCTTATATGAAACGGTTACACTGTGCGAAGTGAAGAAAGAGTCAACAGTCTGTAAATATCATACGATTGTTTCATTCACGCATACACATACCCTTATATTTGCACTGTTGTCGCTCGTCAAATTAGAAATAATTCTTTACTGACGTCAGCAACATTGCTATGTCGCTGCGACATTTTCACCACATTCAACTCCATAAGAAAAGCATGTAAAAAAAAAATTGACAGATGTCGTAATGTCATTGTCGTCGTCAATGTGTTCAATGCATAATAGGCTAGACACATTGACGAAGGCTGCAGCAGTGCAACATGAGGTGAATATTAATATGTTGCAATGTTGTGTGCGGCTTGGTTATTTTGAACGCGGTGCAACAATCATAAAGATCATATACCAAACAAATAACAAAAAATTGAAAGCAACTGAGCAAAAACAAAAAATGGCTGGACTTGTCGCATGTCAAATTAGAATCAAATCTATATCGACGACAGCAGCCGCATTGCGGCCGAGCATTATCGTTGCAACATACTCACCACATACACCTCCATAAGAAAAGCATGTAAAAACAATTTGACAGCTGGTGCACGACTGCAGCCGTCGTGAATTTGTTTAGGCTTTAAGTTAGCACAAGATCATTTGAGTTGGACAGTGAAGAGGTGGAATACCGTTTTATTCTCGGACGAATCGAAATTTAATCTGAAAGATTCCAATGGAATCTAAAGATTACGCAGACCAAGAAATAAACGCTTAAATCCCTGATATTGTTAGGACACTGTTAAACACGGAGATGGATGTGTCATGGTGTGTGGTTGTTTTTCTGAAAGAAACTAAGCACCCCTACACAAAATTAACGGAATGGATAATTAATGGTTAGGTTAATGTACAAAGACATACTCCAAAATGTGATGCTTCTCCACGCAGAATGGAATATGCCGCTATCTTGGCAGTTCCAACAGGATAACGACCCAAAGCACACGTCGAAGTACATAAGTGAAAGACTGGTTTGCGGAGGAGGGAAAAGTGGAGAAAAAAGATTATGAGCAGGTGTTCTGTCCAATATGTTTTGTCGGACACTGTAGGTAACTAACTAGTGTAGTACACTAGCGCCGTCAATGATTTTGAAATGAAAGGTGTTCTCGAACTGTTTTAACCCCCCTGCGCATGAATAATCCCGGAGTAAACGCTTCCAAATGCATGAATTTTTTTAGACAATGATTTCCGAAAAGTCATGATTGGTATAGGGTTTTTTGGGGCGCTGAGTCCATTCCCGATATCTGCTGGGGTGAAAAAATCCCCCCAAGGGGTGAAAATGGGGGTTTGGGTGGTGGACATTTTTGAGCAAGACAAAAACGAAAAAAAAAAAATAGAAAAAAATAAAAAAAATTAAAAAAAAAACAAAAATAAAAAAAAAATTAAACAAGGGATGTATTAGAGACTTGGAGCCTCCACGCGGCACATCCTGGGTATATTTTTCCTTCTTGAAAATTATAGCTTATCCAAGTCTTACCAAAGATCTTGAATTTTTCGTTTCGTCAAATTTTTCAACCCCCGACCCCTATTTTCAACCCTCAAGAATTTATTTTCCTACCCAATAATGGCGGATTCAGATCCAGCGACCTCGAAAACCCCCAAGTACCAGATTCCAGCCCCGGGCTACGATTTTTCACGTCAGAAATGTTGCTTATTTTATTTCCGGACTCTCCCCTACCCCTGTTTTCAACCCCCCGAAATTTATTGACCATATCAGCAGGATGTTATCTTGTAGAGGACATTTCACCCTTTAATTTGGGCCCTCGCGGGGGCTCAAAGTTGTATAGATTCAGAGATATGTCCGTTTCCTTTTGGACGAGTATACTCGTCATTCTGAATACGGAAGCGACTTCGTTTGGACGAGTATACTCGGGACAGCGCGCAGGTGGGTTAAATTATCTTTGATGTTTTTGATGAATTTTAGTCATGGTGAAAGCTGTCAAACAACAGCTGACTTAATTTAGTTTTTATGAATTAATACATAGATTTTTGAAAGCATGTTTTTGTTCTTTTTGTGTTATTTTTTCATAGTTAAAGTTTTGCAATTTTATGTTTACTAAATTGGTTTTGAAGGTATTAAGATAAAAATCATATTTTTGCTCCACTGTTGGCTACAATGAATGATTAATAAAGAAAATGAAATTGTTCTTAAAAAAGAATAAAATTAATTAAGTTGAGATGGAAATAATATGCAAGCCAATGCGAAACGATCACTACAAACTACGGACTCAAAGCCAATAGGTTACATAAGTGCTTGTTTGCTTGTTTGTTTGTTTGTAAGTATATCAACGACAGCAACATGTTGCTGTCCGACATTGTTTTTGTTGGATTGATCATTAAATTGTTTATTTTACAGTTCGTTGTGCTGTTTAGCAAAGTTTGTTGCCTGTGTTGGCTTATCAAACATTGACCTATCATACTTATAAATAATAAGAAGTGTTGTGAAAAAACTATCTGCAATTAAAGTGAAAAGTAAGTGTAAAAACAACAGAATCTTTTTGCGATACGAGGTGCAATCAGCTGACGTGTGCCTGTGCTTTGTTTGTTAGGCTTAAAATTTCAATTAAGAGTAGAACGGAAGTGTCTAAATATTAATCTTTAGTTTTTTTTGCCATTTTATATTTAATTAAGTGTTCTAAGCGATACATTTTATGTTCGCCAAGTATTTGACAGTGCGTTTGTGTGTGATACGGTGCGAACTACCAGATTTTTGCGTGTTGCTTTTTTATTTGCAGTGTTGTTATTCGTACGAAAATATTTCTCCGAACACTCACTGTCTTCAACTGTGTTGTTTTTAAAGTTTTCGACATATTTTTTTTAATGTAAACCACAATCAATTGATTAGATTGATTTAACTCGTCTTGTGAAATATTAAAAAAGTACGCTTCTAACAGTTCGTTAAATCAATGAATTTACGGCCGTTTCTATCGTTTTTCTCACGTTTATTTTTATTGTGATTCTTTGTTGTGTCTGGCGTTATTTTTACCTGACAACCGCTGTTTGTAGAGGGAAAACAAAGGAAAATCCAAAAAAAAATCAAAACGTGAATGTTATAACAGCTGTTTGCGTAAGTGGTGAGTTTCTTGTTATCAATGGACTTGAAGTGTATGGGCTTTGTTTAATATAAGCAGAAGTGTGTTCAATTTCTTATAGTTAGTCAACGTAGCTTAGTTCTCTTAACTAAAGGTAGGTGGCGTTTGGGTGAGGGTTGATAATGATTGATTTATAAACAATAATTTTTGTCGTAGATTTTCTATAGCAAAGTTCGTTACAAAAAGTTTTGTTGGGTTTGTATACAACTCATTAGTTTATTTTTTTATATTTATGTGAATTATAAGCAGCACAGAAAGATACAAATAAAATATTTTGGAGTACAACAAAATCAACAAAAAACACTAGCTACATACAGTGATAGAAAAAATAATAGAAACGGCAAGCACTTTAACATTTCGAAGACTGCAATTAAAGCCCTAATCAAAATAGACGAAACGAGACGATTGAAACTTGCTGAACGTTTGCAATCGTTACGTCTGTTTTGACATTTAACCCAAAATGAAACGTGTTCCTCCAATCGTCTGAAAAAAGACTACCTGCACAGCTGTTGTTCACGAGTTGAGACGCTAAAAGTTCGGTTGTTACGGAACAGAACGTCTCGTCAAACCATTTCGTTTAGTTTCGATAAGTTTACGTTTGTTCATTTTGGGTTACAACATTGAAATGCATTTAAGAGAACATTTTCGTCTTCACTCGTTACGGAGCAAATCGTCTATTTTGGTTAGGCCTTAAGTTAAAAACGCGTTGCAATTCCGTTCACACGATTGTGATAAAACTTATCAACTTATTGCTTGCACTTGCACGATTCTTATAGGTATAGTTATGTAGGCATATGCTAAGTGGGCGTGGCACCTCCCAAACAACCCCAATCTACGATATGGAATATTTTCTAAATCATAGTTCACACAGCATCGGATTACGATATTCAAATTCGATTCAGAATTTGATTTTGCCCTTCCACTATTATAAACTTATGTTGGACGAGGGGTGTGGCATATTTTTAGAAGCCTAAATTTGCGGTATTACTTTCAAACTATGGTTCACAAATCAATTTAACTCCGTAAGAACTTGCTAGTTAGTTGTGCCCTTTGACTGGAATGTAGACTGGAATTGAAAATTTAGTGACCATTGGACAAGAGGCGTGGCACAATTCAAATTTAGGGTATCGAAGAGCTTTGGAACTAAATGACGCATAACAATAAAATTTAGTATGGAGTTGCCACTTAGAGATATCCATTTACTAGAAAAAAGTGACGGGCATTGGACAAAGGGGTGTAGAGGCTTCGCCCATAAAAACATAATTTTTTTATAACGAATATTTTTGGAAGTAAAAATCACAGAACATTGAAACTCATAACGGAGCTACCACTTGGCGATGGCCTTCTACTAGAAAATCAGGACGCATATTGGACAAGGGGGTGTGGCTTCGCCCATACAAGCACAGTTTTTGGTATCGAATAGCTTTGGAAGTAAAAGTCGCATAGTATTGAAGCTCGGAATGAAGTTACTAATTGGCCAGGTATTTCTACTGGAAAGCTGGCACGGACATTGTAAAAGAGGCCTTTACAATCCAAATTTTCGATTCAGAATTCAAAATTTTCGATGGTAGTAAAATTAACAGAAATTGGTACTCAGAATGGAGTTATCATTTGCTAATGTCCTTCTACAAGAAAACTGGGAAGGGAATTGGAAAAGGAGGTCTGGCTCCGACCATACAAGCCAAACTTTAGATATTGTATAACTTTGGATGTGAAATTCACAGAATATTGACACTCAGAATGAGTTTACAACTTGGTTATGTCCTTCTACTAGTAAACTGGGACGGGCATTGGACAAAAGGCAAATATTATGCAGCATAATTCAACCGTCTCAACGATGTACCTTAGGCAAGATAACCACATTAAAAGAAGAAATAAGTTCTCTTTGCAAAACAATGCACTGTCCCATTCATAAAGTCATTAAAATTTCTCAGTCTAGTATTTATACAGAAACTTGATGGAGCTTTAAATATGCCTTCTAGTTTATTTTGTTCGAAAATTTTCTGCTTAAATTTATCATAGTTGGTTAGTTCGGTTTAAAATCACCCATTTAGGACTTGACAACTTTTTTTTAAATAAAACACAAACCATTTGAGATATTTCAAAAACTTTGTTATCGGCTTGAACTACAATCAAAACATTTATGAATGGAACTCAACTTCGTTCATATGGCCACAGAGACAACGTATGCAGCGGTTGATTCGTTGGACCCAATTTTCGATGACTCGGCCACACATTTCAGCCGAAACTGCAGCTAGTTCACGTTCAATGTTGGCTCTGAGCTCTTTCAACGTCGTCGGCTCGTTGGTATAGACCAATGACTTGACGTAGCCTCAAAGAAAATAGTCTAGAGGCGTTAAATCGCACGAACGCGTCGGCCAATCGACTGGCCTATTTCTTGAGATAACACGTTCATCAAACTTACTCTGCAATAAATCGATTGTAACCTGTGCTGTGTGGCTTGTGGTACCGTCCTGTTGGAGCCACATGTCGCATGCTCTTAAAGCTGCGATCACCGACTCCGAATTTAATAAATAGTAAATTTTTATAATTTGCAGACGTATTTACTCCGAATTTCGGTAGTAAATTTTTATAATTTGCAGACGTTGTTCGTTTGTCTACTTTACCATGATGAAAATGTTGAGTTTACTGAATAAATTGACGGTGATAGTTCGATGATTAGTGAAAGCGTGCGTTCAGAAATTTAATTCAAAGTTTTCAAGTCAAAACCCTGTATAAAATTGATTTTTAACTGGAAAGAGGCTTTGTTAACTGGAAAATCGTTTATATCTCTTGAGGTATGTAATATATTGGTGTATTGAATAAATGCAATATCATAATGATGTAGTTAGTAGTCATTATATTTTCTCCACTTGTATGTTTATCGTTGCCATAGACATGATTGGAAAACAAGCTATTTCTTAGTCACTAAGGCCGTGTGCTATTCGGAAACTTTTCAATCGTGGTAGGAGAAAATTTAATGGGTTGAATACAATTTCTGTCTGTTGAAATAAAATTGTAATTTTTGCTGTGCCAAAAAGACGATGAAATTTTGAAGACTAGAAATTTTGATGTTTTAGATTTTGGTAGTGCATTAGCACAAGAATTTAATTTAATTTGCGAAATTGTTCATATTTATTGAAAATTAGGAATTCTGGTTGCTATGCTGTCAGAAACACAAAATTTGGAACTTGTTTACAGACTCACAAACTCATGTGTTTTTTTTTTCATTTTTGCTTGTGTCAAAAATTCTCTTTTCGATTGTCAAAATTTATACCAGCCCCTGAGGCTACATGAATTTTTGACAGTCATATTCACCTCATAAGTGCCAAATATTCTCTTTCAAACTGTCAAAATTTCATCATCCGAGTGAAAATTTTCCGAATACCACACGGCTTAAGTTTTGAAAACGGCAAGGGTTGACAGAGATTGATCGTTTCCCAATTTCAAAAGACTAGGAATATAAAAGATTTTTTGGTATCTTTTTTCATTCGCTGGAGGTTGAACTTTCATACGCATGGTTTTTGTAAGGGGGATATTTTCATTTTAAGATAGCTTCATTATTGATAAATATTTTGTCACAGGTTAGATCGTCAGAAAAAGAGTGAAGCTACTGTACTTAGGTCTCAGGTAGGTACCGACAAAAGAAGATTTGGGTAAGCAAATTAAATATAAATGAAATAAAAAAGCAACTTCTGCTTCCCTTTTAAAACTTCTGATAGCTAAATTTCCTTTTGCTCCCAGGCTATCATCTGAAGTTTTTTTTTTTTAATGTGGACGATCTTCATACCTTTTTTAAGTATGAAGGTTTTCATTATTCGGTTTTTAGCTAAAAAAATGTTTATCTTAGATAGAACACAATGTTCGAAATAGGCTTAAATCTATTGAGTGAAAGATATTTTAAATTATTTTTTATTTTCTTGCTGTCCTATCATTTTTCCTTTTTTTATGTGGAATGAGATGAGGTTTACACTTCTGACGAGTAACTCTAGACTTATGCAACTATAAAACCGTTACGACCCATTAAATGCACTTATGTATGTAGTTCGTGATAGAAAAGTTGTTATAACGTTGTTTGTTTTATTTCAATTCATAAAATAATATCACAATAAATTATATTTAAGTTATTTAGGTAAATAAGTAAAAATTAATGACTGTCATTTCTCTGATAACCTAAGAACTAAGATCGATGGCTGTTTCAATGTCGCAAACTATTCCATAATGTCAAAAGTAAAACGAAAGTTGTCGCTAGTCCACTTAAAGTGTTTCGCCCAGGTGAGCTCGATGCATCCGAATCCATATAGTAATAACGTGCCACATATTTCTCGAAAATATCTTCCATTATGCGCTTAGAAGCATCCTTCTTTAGATCTTGTAAGCCACGAAGCCCTTCGGTATTATCACGGAACATAACATTGTTGCGCTTATCGAAGATGCCATACATGGTAAAGGGGCGTGTCTCTGTTCTGTATTCCTTGCCAAACAGACGATCCATGTCTCGTAACGAATTGTAGATCTCATTGCGTCGTGTTATGGACGAGTTGTGGGTCATTAGATGACCGCGTGCTGTCCAATGCAAATAGCAATACTCGAATTTGGAACCATGCTCATTGGCGCCGAACGGACAAAGCACACGGAAGGACTTTTGTTGCTTGGCATTCGCAACCCAGCCCGAAGTTAAATTGCCAATCGTATAACGTTTATAGATATCCGAGCTGAGAAAAGCTACCTCACCGCCACCTTCTGCTAGACAGCGTAGGGCGCCTTCATCACCACGATATTCTTCGGGACATTTTCGTGCGGCGTTTGGCTGCCATGTGCAGGAGTCGTGATGGAAAAAGGAACGTAATGAGGTGTTGCGATGCGTAATGTTAGTAATGGTCTCCTGTACAGATAAATGAGCAGCACCCTCAAAGGATGGCAAACAAGCCTTGGCACCATGCAGTTCAGCAAAATTGCGATATTTTGAATTCTTGTGCACCACCGCAATGGTTACATAACGCTCGTGCATATCTTGTGAGTACTCGTACAGTAGAGGTATTAAATTGTAGTCGCGTTGTGCTTTGATACGTGACTCCTGGTCGACAAGTACCACATCGGCTGTTTTGAATTTAATGTCATCCATGCAGGCATCAAGATTCGTTGAACGAATGCACTGTATATTGGGCTGCACGCCATAGACTTGGGAGGCTTCCTGTAGCCAGGAGCACTTGATATGCTGTATAATTGATGTGGTGCAATAGACTATAGAGCGTGGTGGATTGCATTCAGGAAAACTGTAGGCACCTTGAAAAGCGGGCGCCTGATCGAGATAGTCATCGATGGGAACAACATTGTCGAGTGGTTGTATATCGATGTGATACGTTTCGAGCAGACTGAGTAAAGCATTTTGCCAGCTGTTTGGATTGTTATGGTTGAGTCCGGTGACAATTTTTTGAATTTGTGAGGCATGCGAGCGACGCGCAGCGATAACAGGCCAAGGCTTGGCAACCCAAACACAGGGTTGTGTGGTATTTATCGGTTGTAGATGACCATCGGCGCATAGAAAACTATATTCGCTGGATTCTGCTTGTGCCGGCAGGCTGGTGAGCTGGAATTGAAATGAAAAAGAGAAATATTTTAAATCAGTTGATGTTGGTACATACTTTCTTTATTGTTTTTGAAATAAGAGTGTGGAGTATAAGCTCTACAATATCTTTCGTGTTTTAACATTATTGTTAGTTTTATAAATTTTATCATTAATTTTGGATTATTTGCGGTAGTTTGTACAGCTCAGACTCTGCGGCCTTTTGTAAGGCCTATTGTGAAAACCTATGTTATTCAAACAGTTCTTTAGCTTTAGATTTTTTTAGAAAACATAAAATATGTTAAAGTAGGTCAAGGCTACCAAGGTGGCGTCCGTGGCGTAGTTGGTTAAAGTGCGTGGCCGCTATGTTAACGAAGCTGGAAACCCCGATTCGAACCCCAGCAGCGACAGAAAATTATTTGAACTAAAATAATTTTTCTGTACGGCCGCCACCTCTCTGCAGACAATGGCAAACCTATGACAAACCTAGACAATGATAGTAATCAAAAATGCCATGTAAAGCTTCTTGAGAACGAGAACATTCCGTTCATCGCCGTTCGGAGTCGGCGTTAAGCATGTAGGTCCGGTTCTCGGTCAATTGTGTACAAACTTAATAGCACGCACAACACAATTCATCATAAGAAGCTAGGTCAAAGTCCTTGCAAGGGCTGAAATGGCCAGTTATTTTTTTTTTTTTTTTTTTTAGGTCTTAGCCTCTTAACCTTGAAACAAGATGTCTAAGACTATTTCGCTACCTAAATTTTTCATTACTTGGAAAAGGGCTACACATACAGTGCGAATATATCCAGAGGATTCTTCATCCTCTACATAATGAAACTAGATGGTTGTTGGTTTGTCATCTTCCTAAACTCCCTTTTCTCTAAGGTAATAAAAAATTTAGCTTCCGTAGGTATAAGTTCAAGAAATATGTACTTAAAGCAGATTTGCCCCATTGTGTTCATCCACATATAATTCGATTTTCTTTTAGTGACTGTTTTGACGTATTGTTTGAAAAAGTTTCTAACAACACCATAAAATAATTTCGATCTTATGAAAGGTGAGGTCTTAGTTTGTAAAGGAGTCCGTTTTATCGTTTCCGTCAAAGTCACTATGGTTAGGAATTCAATGTGAAGGGTGATTCATATAGAACATTTTTTTAATTTAAAAAAAAAAACTCTTAAAATAGAATTGGATGTCAGAACCTTTTTATGGCTCGAAAAATCTCTGACATTTACTTTTTAAAGAAAATATTATTATAATGTTGGCTGCGACAACGCCGTAGGTGATCCATTTGGAAGGTACAATTTTCAATCACTTTTTCCAGTAGTGCTACCGGTATTTCACGAATTACGCGAGTAATGTTGGTTTCCAAGTCTTAAATCGAAGCTGACTTATCGACTTTTGACTTCACATAACCCCAAAAACGAAATCCAGAGGTGTGAGTGATGTCACTTGATCTTGGCTGTTAGTTGACAGGTCCGAAACGCGAATTTAGGTGCTCACCAAAACGATTTCTCAGTAAAGCCATTGTTTCGCACGCTATGTGTGCCGTAGCAGCATCACGCTGAAACCAAATGTCACCGACATCACGGACTATAATTTCAGGCAACAAAAAGTCCGTTATCATGGTACGGAAGTGCTCGAAATTGACGGTTATATTCTGTACAGCCTCATTTTTGAAGAAATATCGACCAATGTGGCGGCCGTGGCGCAGTGGGTAGAGTGTGTGACCCATTCGCCAGAGGACCCTGGTTCAATTCCATCTGACACAGAAAGTTTTTTCAATTGAATTAATTTTTCTGTTCAGCCGTCACCTCTTTGCAGACAATGGCAAACCTCAGAGAGTAAATAATGCCATGTAAACATGCACATCATCCGTTCGGAGTCGGCATAAAACTAGTAGGTCCAGTTCTTGATCAATTGTGTACAAATATTTAATAACACGTACAACACAAATTGATCATAAGAAGTTAGGTCAAAGTCCTTTCAAGGGCTGAAATGGCCAGTTTATTTTTTATTATTTTATTTTTATCGACCAATGATTCCATCAGCCCATAAACCACAACATAAAGTGCATTTTTGTGGATCAAACGGTAGTTCCAGAATCTCTTGGGGTTGATCATTAGCCCAAATGTGGCAATTTTGTTTATTGACGTATCTATTGAGTCAGAAATGTGCCTCGTTATTGAACAAAATTCAGCGCGAAAACAGCGGATCTTCATTGAGCTGTTGCAGAGCCCATTGACTGAAATTTAAGCCTAAATACAAGTCTGGCGGTATCAATTCTTCAAAGAGTTAAATTTTGTGCGCCTTGAAACCAAGATCTTGGTGTAAAATTCGCCAAGTTGCTGCATACGAGAGACCAAGATGCTGCGCACGGATTCGAACCGAAAGGTAACAGTCTTCAGTCACACTATCCGCTGCAGCTGCAATATTTGCATCACTACGGACTGAATGTGATCTATTCGGTCGCGTATCATCCAATAACGTACACTGAGTTTCAAATTGTAAATGGTATTGGCAACAGTGTGCTCGGTAGGTCGATGATGCACAGAACGCTGATTTTCGTAATACAGCTGAATAATTTGAGGACGTTGTTGCATTGTGAGTCTTTCCATGATGAATTGTCAAACAATACTGAATAAAAATAAGATGACAGCATGACACTAGTCGCGTGTGATATTTGTCAAAAAAAAGAATAAAAACAAAACCTCTAAATGACCTCTAAATTACCCTTTATCATGGTAGAATTACAAGATAGGGCCGCTTGGTGCCCTCACACGTCAACCAGGGGCGAACACAGGTAGGGGTTTTGGGGGTTAATGAACGAATAAAAATAAAATTAAATTTATAAAGTAAACAAATTACAAATTATAAAGCATTATTTATTTAAGGTGGAATGTTTAAAGCTACTTTCATGATGCTATTTATTGTTTTTATGAAATTATGCTCTGTATACGCAAAAGAGCCCTGACAGATTATGTTTTTTCGCCTGAAATATCATTATATACATGTATGTTTTGGCAATGTTTTAAATAATGTAGGCAATTATGCAATTTTAATTAGAAAAAGAATTACCTAAAAGGAAAAGATTACCTTAAAATTAAGGCTTAAAATTAAAATTTAATAATTATTTATAAAAAATAAAATTAAATTTACATTTCATTAAAAGGTAAAACAAAAAATGAGTGAGCTATTTTTTATGTTACTTATTTCATCAATATCCAATTTGGCGTAAAAAATATGTTTTTTTATTTAAATTTAATGTAAAATCGCAATAATTTTGCTTTTCAATCAACTAATCAATCAACTCAAATTAAACACATTTCGCTAACAGTTAATCAGAATATTAGCATACTTTATCAAGTATTCGATTAAGAAACAAAAACAACACAACTCACAAATTCAGATCAGCGTAAGAAGTGTGTTGTGAGAGACCAGAGAACGAATTAGCAGTTATTCTCATGCGCTGATTTTCTCTTTACTACATGATCTGTTGTTTACATTTATTCGGTTGCACTGTACTCCTACACTAAAAAAAAATATTAACTTAAAATGAAACACAATGTGTTCAAATTTGCCTTTTCTCGTGTTTTTCAAAAGTTTAAAACACATTTGCTCTTACAAATTTGCAACCTATTTTTTAAACATAAAATTCGTCAAATTAATAACAGTTGTCGTCAATTTTAAAACATTTTTTTTCAGTGTACAACAGTTAAGCAGTGTATATTCATTTAACGAATATATTCATGCAGGGCTCTAATATGCATACATGTTCTACCACGCTGTTGTTCTCTGTTAAGTCGAGTTCCGCTATCAATGTGATATTAAGTTAAAATTATAACTCGATTTTCGAGCTTTTGGAGCACCCGCGCTACCCGAGTATTTCGAGCTATCCGAATTTTGAATTTTTGTTTTCTACAAAACTTAAGAATCTTAACGAACAATTAAGATGCAGTTTAATTAGTAATCGTTATTTAGTAAAAAAAAAAACAAAAAAACTTCTCTTAATTAGTCTACATCAAACATATCCACGGACTGCCAGAGCAATGTTCTTTTTTATTTAAATGTAGCCACACAAAGCCAAAACAACCTAATAAAATAGGAAAAATCAATAAAATTTCTCTATCGTTTTCATTCAAGAAGATTGTCTTATTAAAACCATTGAGAAAATCTTATTAAAACTTTGAGAATTTTCTATTGGGCAATCCACATAATTTTAAGAAGAATCCTATTATTTTTTATGAGAAAATATTTAGAAACTATAAGGAAATCTTATCAAAAATATGTGATTTACTTATTGATTTTAAAAGTTACCTTTTTGATTTTTAAGATGAAATTTTATAGATTTAATAAGATTTATTTATGAAATTTAAGAAGAAAATTCTATTGATTTAATAAGATTTATTTATGAAATTTAAGAAAAAAATTCTATTGATTTAATAAGATTTCTTTTTAAATTTTATTCAAGAAATCTTTTTAATCAATACGGAATCTTGCTAATCTTTAACTTAGAAATATACTTTTAACTGCCTATAATATTAAATAAAAATCTACACATTGTTAAGATTTTATTAAAACTTATGCATTATTAAATAAAGTTGTTATTTATGAATATTTAATACATATGTTAAAATTAAACTAACTTTGACTTTGTAACCAAAATACCCGGCGCTGTCGAGGCCTTCAAAGAAATTGGCGGCATCCTCAATATCCAACTTTTGTCAAGAACCTCTTTCGAGTCCAAACCATACATTTTTAATAAAGTCGAAATTGAGTCACTCAAGCCCCACGACTGAAATATGGCTTGAGTTTCGAGAAATTTAGCCTCGTCGAAAACAAGTTCTGGAACACAAATATCATTCTCCATTATAACATTTTTCTTATTTTACTTTATTTAAATCGACGGATAACTTTTCGAATTCACTTCACAACTACGACTGAAAGCTAAAGCAAAGAAAGCAAAAATAGTAGCATTTTCACCATTATTATCTTCTTAAAAGGGTGTCTAATAAGAACATTTTATAAAAGCAGATCAATAAGATTTTCTTATTAATTTTAACTCTTAAAATAATCTCTTCTTAAACTTTGGAGAGTGAAAAAAGAGATCATATCGGTTTCCGTCTATATGTCTGCATGTAATGACGATCACAGCAGAGATTTTGGGGCCATCGTTATGAATTTCGATATATTATAACCTTGTATTTAAAATATAAAGATCATAATGAAAATTAGCGATCTCGTATGAAAACTACGCTAGCCCCACATAGAAAGTAATATGAAATTGGTAGAATCTCTTAAAATTTCATAAAAATTCAATGCCTTAATTAATTTCAATTTTATTATTGAGGACATATTAAATTCTATGGCACAAAATAAAAGAATAATTGACTTTGTACTGTAAATATTATAAATGGAATTTGAATAAGTCTATAAATAAAAATATAAAACACCCCCCTAAAATTTTTTTCTGGGTGCGCCCCTGACGTCAACAAAGAGTGGATAATGAAAAGGTTGGCTAAGGTGTTAAGTTAATTTGAGTGAAAATATGGTAAAAACATTGTAAAAAAATCTATAAAAAAAACTTAAAAAACTTAAACCTTGGATGACTGGTCAGTTATTAAAAAGAGTTAATGCTAAAAATAAATTGTGTAAAAAATTAAACAAGAATCCGCATAACATAGATCTTAAATCTCGTTATAAGAACCTGTGTAAAGAGATTTCTGTTGAGGTTAAATCATGTAAAACTAACTTCTATGTAAGCGAATTTAATAAAATCAGAGGTAATGTTCAAAGAGAATGGCAGCTGGTTAATAATATATTAAATAAGTGTGCAATTAAAGATGATGTTGCCTACATAAATTATGAAGGCCAGCCTATCTATGAGTCGTTGGAGAAAGCAAACGTGTTTAATAATTTCTTTGCTAGCATAGGCAGTAGTTTAATAGCTGATGATGGCCTTAACGATTTTTCATGCAACTGTATAGAAAATGAAACATTCAACCAAAATAGTTTTTTCTTTGAACCGATTTCTTCATTTGAACTTTATAAAATAATATTATCACTTAAAAATTCGAGATCATCTCCTGAGGGTTCTATTTCTAATTTGCTTTTAAAAAATATTGTTTTTAATGTTGTGGATGTTCTATGTCACATTTTTAACTCCAGTATACAGCTTGGTATTTTTCCTAATGAGCTAAAAACTGCAATTGTCATTCCTTTATTTAAAAAAGGTGATAAAACTATTTTAAATAATTATCGACCTATCTCTTTGTTACCAGTTTTTTCAAAAATTTTAGAAAAAGCAGTTAAAACAAGAATGCTGAAATTCTTAGCAAAAACAGATTTTTTCAGCAAGTGCCAGTTTGGTTTTAGAGAAGGCAGATCTACTGAAGATGCACTTCTGAATTTTTGCAGCAACATTTATAGCGGCTTGAACAATAACAAATATTGTGCAGCTCTGTTCGTGGATATTAAAAAAGCCTTCGATACTGTTGATCATCAATTATTACTAAATAAATTATTTAAATGTGGTTTTAGAGGCTTCATCCACTCCTGGTTTCAATTTTATTTATCACACAGGCAGCAAAGAGTAAAATTAGACTGTAACCTCAGTAATTTTGTCAACTTAAATATTGGTGTACCACAGGGCTCTGTTCTTGGTCCCATTTTCTTTTTGATTTTTATTAATTCAATTTTTAGTCTACCGTTCAAGAGTAACACCATTGCTTTTGCAGATGATATGGCATGTACTTTTTCAAGTAACTCTGCCTTTAGCCTTTCGTGTGAGATTAATCATGACTTAGCTATCCTTCGACACTGGTTCTCTTCACATAAACTTATATTGAGCGATAAAACTAAAATAATGAACTTTAGTGTTGGTGGCAATGAACTAAATTCAAGTTACTTTACTTTTCATTGTGGAAGTTGTCAAAAATACTTAATAGGCAGTGACATATGTAGAAGTTCCCACTTTTCAAATACCTATATTGTTTCTAACAATTGCTCGTCAAAATGCTTTTCTATTGAATCCGTAAAATCATTTAAATATCTTGGACTTATAATTGACTGGAAAATGTACTGGATGGATCATATTGTTGCCCTCAAAAAGTATCTTATGGGCTCTTTAAGACAGATATATCTCTTGAAATCTTTTTGCTCAATGAAATTGTTAACTTGTGTTTATTATGGAATTTTTCACTCAAAGCTACAATATGGTCTAGTCTGCTGGGGTGGAACTCACGCTAACAAAATGAATCAATTACTTATCGCGCAAAAACATGTCATTAGAACGGTTTGCAATAAAAATCGCTTTGCAAATAGCTTTCCACTATTCAAAAATCTAAATATTCTACCTATAAAGCATCTCTATTTTTATAGAGTTTTAAACGTTTTTTTCAATAGGTCTGGTTATTTGTTAAATAGAAGATATGCTACTCATGAGCTAAGGATTAATAACTATAACTTAGTTAATGTTCCTTCTCACAACTTGCAACATTTTTTTAGCTTTTATCTATGCACGGCTCCGAGACTTTTTAATATATTACCACTTAGTGTCCGTTGTATTCGTAATAAAATTGTGTTCCTTAAAAAGGTGAAATCATGGCTTCTTAATTTTGAGTTTAATGTTGTTGACTCCCTTATTTCTGTAATATCTTAACTTATTCTGATTTTATTTTATTTTTTTCTTTCATTTTCATTCTGGCAGTTTGTATTTTGACGCATTACTGTATTTTTTTTGTTAACTTTGGTCTGTCATTTTGTTTATTTATTTTCATTTGACCCCATTACACTTTTTATAATCTATTGTTTTGTCATACTATGTTTGCCTGCATTCGCCACTTGTGCTCATTTGCACAACTGAATGTAGAATTTATTGATCTATCTATAATTTTGCCTTAATTTTAATGTATATTTTATATTTTGAAGATTAATAATAAATAATAATAATAATAATAATAATAAAATAAAATGCCGAGGAAGTGTTGAAGTTGCAGAAAAGCTTGTAAAAAGTTTAACCTAAAACCAACTGCGAAAAATTAACATAAAGAAACTAGAGATGAACAGCTGATTTTGACAACTCGCCCGCTTTTCTCTGCTTTCTACTCCATTCTTCTCCGAGTCGGCCCTACCTTATAATTCTACCATGCCCTTTATTATTAGTTGAATATTCCGGCAAAGTGTTGAGAGACCATTGAAAGTCTCTACATTTTGCTCTGAGGAGTTTCCTGCAATGATTCCCGCTCCTGTGCTTATGTTAATTTAAGATCCATCTGTAAACCTCATTAGGTTACTCCCAAATGGGGTTAATTTCTTTTGATCACAATTATGTCGTGAACTAATATTTTGGGTTAAACGAAAGATTTAAAAATGATAACACAGTTCATACCTTAGTAAATGTTTAAAATAATAAAACCTCATCGCTGAGCGGCCGTAGCCGAACACGTTAACGTGCGTAGACCGTTCTATGCCATTTTTACGAACCGATCAAATCCCACCCGATACAGAAAAGTATTGGAATTAAAATTTTTTTTTTCTTTATATTATTTTTAAATTTTTTTTATATATGGTTTTGGTTTAAGATCCAGACCTAGAGCAGCACTGAGCACTGATAAAAAAAATATAATTGGATATAACACGAGGTCAAATCTACCTAATATGTCTTTAAATCTTACAAGTTTTTTCACAAGACTTTAAGTAGAGAAGGTCAAACTTAATAAAAAATAAATATTTCTTCATAATTCGTATTGAATGGTTTGTATTTCTTTTAATTTTAAATTTTATATTTTAAAATTTTAGAAATTCTTAGAAATTCCCTATTTTATGACATATGTAGGTTGTAAAGGTTTAATTTTTTAAAAACAGTTTTTAATATTTTCGATTTTACCAAGCACTTTTGAAAAGTACTTCGTATGATGATATTAGTGTCAACCAGATGATATACTTGATCTGATACGATAGAATATCAATCTTTTAGAATGTTCAACTTATGAATAGGGGCACCACAGTAAATTATATATGTAAGTTCTAAATACTGATCGTCTTTTAGTCCTCCCTTATTAACAATTGAACTTCCAAGAAGCAATTGCGAGAAACACTTCCCGTCCCTTATAAACACTTATGCGTAGATTCTTGGATATCGATTTGGAGCTTTATAAGGATTCGCTCTTATAAGTAAAATAGATGCTACTTTTAGACACCGGCACGTGAACTTTTTTCTTTGAACCCGGTTTAGTGTGCACTATGAGTAGTAGACTATTGACTTCTACTGCTTATACCAAAGAAAATATGTGCAAGATTTGGTTGAAGTTGGCCATACGATATAGAAGTAGATGATGGATAATGACATTCAGATTAATATAGAACATGAGGAATCATTCCTCATCAAATCAAAATAATCAGTGGAATATTTAATGCTATAAAATCTTGAGAAACCTATCAACATTCCAATCTTTTCATTTGCTTAACAAAACTTATTCCTGGCGAATGAGCGTCGTTGTACGATTTTTATCTCTACACGCAAAGAAAAAAAACGTTTATCGCCAGCTTGAAATCGTTATTTGCAAATTTTCAACAGTTTTCGTAATAACAGTTCAGTTGCGAGAAACGCGTCATATAGTTGCAGGAAATTAATTTCGTTTGTCATAAACGCGAGTGATTTTTAAATTGCAGCAACTGAAAACTTCGTTTTTCCCAATTGAAAATTTTGTTTATTTTCCCCTTCGTTGTATAAACATAACGCTTATAGTTTAGAGTTACTTTTTGGACAAATTGTTACTGTATAAGGAAATTGGTAGTTTGCTAAATACACGGACGGAGATAGCAACGGAGGTGCAATCCATAAGAAGACGGACGGACATAACGAGAAAGATTATTAATACAATAAATAATAAGGACCGAAATAGCTTGCGGTATTTATATATATATAAGATATATTTTTAAGTTGTGATAACTGAATATTCGTTTGCGGCAAATACAGCTCGCAAACGAAGTATAGTTGGTGAATTTTTCAGTTGTGGTAAACGAAAAATTTCTTTGCGTGTATAGATATAAAATTTGTTAAATACTTCACTTATAAGGTATTTTGATTGAAAGGATCAAATATATCAAATAATGATAATATTGATATAAAATAATCAAGGATGAATAAGTAGGGTAGTCTAATGGTTAAAAATTATCTACCATTCTAAACTGTCAAAACTATCAAAATCTATTCAAAATCTGTTTCTTCGCTATTGAGCTTTGGTGTTATTTTTTTTTAAATCTGACTCAATACTGTCTTATTTATTTAGTCACGGAAAGCATGAATTTTCTGAAATTCTGGGTTTTCACATATTTGTTGGGTTCATGTTAGAATATGCTTACCCCAAAATGGCTGCGAACATCGTCCAGACGCGCCCACGCAACATTTCCACCACCACTAGTCAGACAATACAAGGCACCACGTCGACCCCAATGTTTATCGCCAACATCACAGCGATAAGGATCGTAGCACATCTGACACAATGATGGATATCGATCTTTCAGTATGCGATCCTGCTTGTGATCGGGCACCCAAGGTCCTGCCTTACAGCTGGGTCCAAAGTATTTCGCAGTAGCACGTATGCGATCCTCAGCCAAGGATATCTCAGCATCACAAGACTTCGAAACCAACGTTGATTCGAAATACTAAAAAGACACATAACGATTATAGTCATCATCATTATATATTTTACATAAGTAGGCATCACTTACATTTGCCAAAACCTCGGTCCAGTGACTTTTGAGCTCATAACCAGGATGACACAATTTGGCACCGCGCAAATCGTGTACTGTGTGTATATCGGCCTCGTTGTCCACCACAGCTACCACTTCATATTCGAATGGAGTGTCGTGTGAGCGCATCTCACTGGTCACCAGAATTTCCACACTTGCCCAGCGTGCGGCAATTAAGTCTTCCGAAGAGAGGACGCCAAAGTGTGCAGTACCCTTGTGTATGCGCCGTACACAATCCAGACGATCAACGCCTACCACACACTCCATATTGCTGGTTGCCTCAAGTATGGGACAGAATTTTGGCGTCTTCCGGTAGATGCCACGTGATTCAACGATACAAACACGCACTGGGGATAAAGGAAAAGGTTTTTATTAATATTCTTATTCTTCTTATTTATTTGTACAATGAGTTTGTAAAAAAAACAAATACTGATTACTCTTGTTAAAGTTTCAAAAAATTCTTAAATAACATGACAACTCACAGTCTTATATTTAAATTAAGTTGAGCTGTACTCAAGAAGTACGTTCACAAATCCAAACCGACGAAAATTAAAAAAAAAAAACATACATATATTGGTTTTTGTATTGGCAAGAATATCTAGAAAGTATCTACTGTACATTTTCAACTATATTGTTTGTTTACTTATTGTCAACTGTTGAAAGAATGTGAACATATGGTTTGGTACTGTTGATGATTTTTCTTTTTTTATAAATAATGTATCAAAGAATTCGCATTCAATAAAGTGCAACAAAGTTTTAGAAATGTTTAATATTGCTTTGGTGCTTTCAAGATGGATGTGAAGACGTTGAAGTAACGAAAGTACGAGTCGTCCTAGCATATCTACAACCGACGAAAACGTGAAAAAGTAAAAGAATTGATTATGAACAGCTATGGGCACGCAGAAAGCTTCGGAGCCAGCTGAGAGCAATTGAGAGCAAAGGCTTACATATGTAGCAACACAAAACACAACAACAAAGCAAAGACAAAAGACGAACACAGAAACAACACAGAAGCTTTAAATGTGGTGGTGCCCATACCCGATTATGAATTATCGCCAAATTAAAATTGGAGATGATGCTGATGATGTTGTCATATCAAATGGATCATGGCAAGAAATTTTTTCGGATATTTTGGGTATGAAATGTATTACAGCAAAATTTGTTTCAAAAGTGTTAAATTTCGATCAAAAACATCGGGAATGGGAGTTGCTCAGTAGTCGAATAGTAAAGTGTTACCCATTTGAAAGTATGAAAGAAAAGTAAAAAAAAAACACACACTTAAAATGCAGATATCGATAATTATTTTGTTATAACTTTTGGACTTTTTCCCATTATAAGTGGAATACAATATCATTCAAATGTTCTCAACGGGAGTTTTTGCGGGACTCAATCCTTTTGAGGTAATTTTCTATATTTGTGCACAACTCGGGCACTAACTCTGGCACTAGCTCGGCTATTCCTTGACGAATTTTGGCTTTTAATTTCTTAAGAGTTTGAGGTATATTCACGTAAATACGATCTTTTGCGTAGCACCACAAAAAAAAAAAAAAAAAATAAAAAGAAAAAAATTCAGGGGCGTCAAATCACACGACCGGAGGCCAATTGATTTCGCCAAATCTCGAAATTAGTCGTCCTGTACATTTCTTTTGCAACAAAGCACTAATTGCTGCTGTTATGTGGCTTGTGGTCCCATCTATTGAAACCACATATCGTCCAAATTCATATCTTTACTTTCAGACAAGAATAAAAATCTGTTAACTGAGATGTCTATGGCCCTCAGAATTGACTTTTACGGTTGCTCCATGATCGTTTTCAAAAAAATATTGACCAATGACACCACCAGACCACAATGCACACTAGGAAGTCACTTTTTGCGGATACAATATATTCTACACAATCCCTTGGGGATTTTCAGAGCCTTATATACAGCAATTTTGCTTATTCACGTATTCACCTAGCACGAAATGGGCCTCATCGCTGAAAAAAATTTGTTTCGAAATATCATAATTTTTTTTTTAAACAATTTAAACGCATTGTTCGGTGGTAAAACTTTCCATATTTCTCAGTCGATTTCGTCTATTGGTTGGTGTTGGAAGTGTTTTGTGTATTGAAGCGATTGCGTTTGTTTTCGTTTTTGTTCAGTATTATTATTAATATAGAAAGTCGTGAGTATATTTATATATAATACCTTGTGACTTATATATTAGTAATCAAAGCATTTAAAGTTTTGTCTTTATATTTAAATATTTAATTATTTTTTTTTAATTTAAGTGTTTATATTTAAACATTCTTGTTTAATGTGTTTCGTCTGGATGCTTGATTGCTTGCTTACTGTTTTTTTTTTTTTTCAATTTTGTTATTCTCTATGCCGTGTTCTGTTTTGCTCAAGTGTAGTGTGTGTTGTTTTTTAACCGTGCGCTCACTGCATTGATTATATACAGGGTGCTATTTTAGCTGCATTCTATGGTTGTTATTTCTGTTCGGTAGGTTGGGCAATTCGTCCGTGGCGTAGTTGGTTAAAGTGCGTGGCCGCTATGTCAAAGGACCTGGATACCCAGGTTCGAACCCCAGCAGCGACAGAAAATTATTTGAATTCAAATAATTTTTCTGTACGGCCACCACCTCTCTGCAGACAATGGCAAACCTCAGAGAGTAATCAAATGCCATGTAAAGCTTCTTGAGAATAAGAACATTACGTTCATCGCCGTTCGGAGTCGGCGGTAAACATGTAGGTCCCTTTCTCGGTCAATTGTGTACAAACTTAATAACACGCACAACTCAATTGATCATAAGAAGCTAGGCCAAAGCCCTTTCAAGGGCTGAAATGGCCAGTTATTTATTTTTTTTATTTTTTAGGTTGGGCAATTCATCATGAATCGTTTGACGCCAGAACAACTATTCCAAATTTTCGGAAATTTACTTTGAAAAAACATAAATCTATTCGCGAAGTTCATAGAGCACTTCGTCGATTTTACGGTCAACATAATCGGAAAGTAAAGTGCTTACTGCGTACTGCTGCTGTAGCGCGAAGTGTTGTAGAAGACGCCAAAATGTGGATTCGTCGTCGTTCTCGTCGAAAATTTTACGTAAGGATCTTGGCTTACGTCCCTATAAAATACAGTTCGTGCAATAATTATAGCCAAATGACCATTGCTTACGTCGCATTTTTGCTGATGGGGTTAATTTGAAACTGGGCGAAGATGAGCATTTCTACCAAAGTATTGTGTTTAGTGAAGAAGCTAATTTTTGGTCAAATGATTTCGTCAATAAGCAAAATTGCCGTATATGGAGCAAAGACAATCTTCAAGCCATCAACGAATCACCATTACATCCATTAAAATTGACTGTTTGGTGCAGTTTACACGCTGGCGACATCATTGGTCCTTATTTCTTTCGAAATGTGGAAGGAAGGAGCTGCCGTTATGGTGAATGGCAACGCTATCGAGCCATGCTGACTGATTTCTTGTTTCCAAAAATTAATCAGCTAAATATCGACGACATTTCGTTCCAATAAGATGGCGTAACTTGCCATACAGAGCGCTTAGCCATCAACTTATTGCAAAATCAATTTGGTGACAAATTCATTTATAGAAGTGGTCCTGTTAACTGGCTCCCTCGTTCGTGCGACTTAACGCCTCTCGATTACTTTTTATGGGTTTATGTTAAGTTATTGGCTTATGCCGACAAGACAGCAACTCTTGAGGCATTGGAAGCCAAAAGTAGTGAAAAATTCGACTGATCGAATTTACTATATAACTCGTAGCCACGGCGGACATATGCCAGAAATCATATTTAAAAAATAAATATGTACCATGAAAGTATTAACCATATTATAATAATAAAAAATTCATTCATAAAAAAATACACTTTACAACATTTTTTAAAATATTTAATCTCGAAACCTTATTGAAAAAATTGCAATTGATATTTGCAATTAGTACCTCTCATCAAAAAAATGCAGGCAAAAATCGAAAGAATTGTGAATTTTTTCAAACTTTTCTACCTCGAAAACGACTCAGTAAAAATAAGTCAGCGGTCATTTTAAGCTCGGAATGTACAAATATTTTGAGGAATTTTTCGCATTTATGCACTATTTTTGGAAGGTACACTTCTTAAAATGCATTCTTCCTAGTGTATAAAATATACTTTTGGCTTAAAAAAAAATAAAATATTTATACAGCTTTTCCATTAAATCAACGTAGTTAGCGTAGATCAGAAATTGCAGGCTTGCATTTTCAAATAGTTTGAATTTGCGATAACATTTCAAACAATCTGGCTTGTTAAGATAGGTCAGGAAACGCGTGATATCAGTTTTAAGCAGCATAGAGCATACACTCTATCATTCCGTTTATTGAACGATTCCTTTACGGTGAACATTTTTTCGTTAGTAAACAAAATTCGTCTGTGGGTATTATCCGCTTACGATGTTCCTTTAACGCTACCGTAAGAAGGTGCCCGATGTGTCTTTTGTATGCTCAGAGCTCCAATTCATATATATGTATACGAGATATCGATTGAGCCGAGCTATTCATCTCCCACGACAAGATTTTCTGATTTCGCAGCGGTTTTCGCTTGATTCGAGACTTCACCGCTTTGATGGCTCGTGGTGTTCTTACAACACGTGGACGGCTGGATTTTGGACGGATGATTATTCCACCAGTATCTTCACACAACTTCAAAGTACGATACACAAAATAATGAGCGACTGCGAGTGGTCGCAAGGTCTGAAAGATATCGCTTCTTTCCATGCGAAACATTTTTAGACCAACTATAACACGCTTTTCGAGCGATCCCCGAAGTCAAAACGAAGCGAGTGCGTTCAGTAGTTCACTCACAGTGAGCACGTTCAGTCGTGTACCAAAACATATGAGAGAAAAATAAGTATTATAGCTGTCTGCCTTTGAGATACCGTTATTGGTGTGAAAGCTTACATTGCGCTAAGGACTGTAATCTTTTTCTTGTCCATTTCTCTTTTGATGCGATCGCTCTTTTCGATGTTTTTAATGGTAAGAAAATAGTCGAAAATTAGAATCTATTAAGACTACAATTGATAAATTTTTCAAATTTAATTAAAAGTAAAATTATTTTTGAACAAAATGCATCGAGGTACAATATTGTCGAATGAAGAGCACGGTAAAGTATTCGATAAGCTCATCCACATACTCACCCACAAACTTCTCTACCACCAAGTTATGACTTCAAGTCGTAAATTTTTGCGCGTTTTCAATTTCAGTTGATTAGCAATGAGGATAAAAATTTGCAAATGCGAAAGGTTAAAGCGTGGGATTACGAACCCTGGCCAGGATTCGAACCCGGGACCTCTGGGGTGGCAGTTGAGCACGCTACCTGATCGACTACTGAGACCGCTAAACACATAAACCTTTCACCCCAGTATAGGTTAGAACTGCCCTGGAAGGAAACTTATTAATAACACCTTGATTTTTTGTTAACACTCGATTTTACTCATTATTTATTTTTCGTACCACGGGTTATACCTTCTGATCAAAATTGCACCGGACTGTGTGATTGAAACAGCAACAGTTGTCATAAAGATAATGATTTTTTTTTTTTTTTTTTAAGGCTGGTAACACTGCTATAGCCATGGGCGTTAATTTTTAGCGGGATCAGTCGCGTACTTTTTTTCTTATTGCTTTGTAAATAAATTCACCTCGAGCCCGACCTGCGAATTTCATAATGGAGAAAAAAGTTGAGCAAAGAGTGAGTTTGAAATTGTGTTTTACCAACGGAATTCCTCGTCCGGATGCATTCAGAATGTTGCAGAAAATCTATGGGGCAGGTATTTGCGTGGTAAAAAAATTGTTTATACCCAAATCGCAAAGGCGCGTTAGGTCGGTCGCGCTTTGACAGCTAAAGTAAAGGGTGTTTTTTTTAGAGGTATAGAACTTCGAATTGAAATAAAACACAAGAAAATCGTTTTAATGTCCATCAATTTGGCTTTATTGGAAGGATAATTTTATGCCATTAATGTTTAAATATGATTTCGGGCATGTGGCCGCCGCGGCTGGCTCGAATAAAGCCAATTCTACAGGTCCAATTTTCAACCACTTTTTCGAGTATATGGGGCCGTATGTCGGCAATAACGCCACGAATGTTGGCCTCCAAGTCCCCTAACGTTTCTGGTTTGTTGGCGTAGATGAGCGACTTCACATATCCCCAAAGAAAATAATCCAATGGTGTCAAATCACATGATCTTGGTGGCCAATTGACAGGTCCATTCCACGAAATTATGCGCTCATCGAATGTTTCCTTCAATAAATCGATTGTGACGTGCGCTGTGTGGCATGTAGCGCCGTCTTGTTGGAACCACAACTCATCCACATTCTGTCATCCAATTCGGGAACAAAATAGTCGGTTATCATGGCTCTATACCGGTCTCCATTAACGGTAACTGACTCTCCAGCATTATTTCGGAAGAAGTATGGCCCAATGACTCCACCAGCCCATAGAGCACACCAAACAGTCAGTTTTTGTGGATGTAATGGCGTCTCAAGGATCTCATGTGGATTCTCTTCACTCCAAATGCGGCAATTTTGCTTGTTGACGTAGCCATTCAACAAAAAATGAGCCTCATCACTGAACAAAATTTTGAGATGAAAATCAGCATC
Organism: Pherbina coryleti; assembly: GCA_943735915.1. Lineage (NCBI taxonomy): Eukaryota > Metazoa > Arthropoda > Insecta > Diptera > Sciomyzidae > Pherbina > Pherbina coryleti. Next base: position 139,315,154 of record OX030950.1, read on the forward strand.
GAGATCAATCTCATTTTCGGCCCATACACCAAAATCACGACGCATTGCATGGTCTCGCGGCTTTAATTCTTGCACAAGCTGGATCTTGTAAGGTCGCAAGCCAAGATCTTTGCGCAAAATCTTCCATAAAGTTGATGGACAAAGCTCCAATTGCTCTGCACGGTGGCGAATCGATTCATTCGGGTCCTCTTCAACATTTTGCTCTACAGCGGCAATTGTTTCTTCGGTGCGCACTGTTCGACGTCTCTGCGGATGCGTATTATTACATAGAGTAAACGTAGTGCGAAAACGACCCATGGTTAACCGAATTAATTGCTCTGATGGACGATTATGTCGACCATAAAATGGACGGAGCTTGCGGTAAACTTCGCGAACTGAACCATTATTTTCGAAATAAATTTGCACGATTTGCAAGCGTTGTTCTTTTGTCAACCTGTTCATGATGAAATGGCAAACCAAACTGAACATAAATGACATTAGAGTTGCCAGATTTGACCACAAAATGCCAGTTTTATCTCTATTCGAAAAACAAACCCCTAAAAAAACACCCATTAGAAACAACGAGCTGTTATGAAGCAATCCATAATTCGACCTCAAGCTTTGATCGTACTTTGTATCGTAAATATCGTCGAATCTCGTAAGAAGGGGTAAAGTACGATCAAAGCGCGAGCTGCTGAAAAAAGTTGAGAAGTGTTCAACTTGGTCGCGCGTTTGACATTTGCCGATAGCGCAGGGTTGTATTTTCATTGAGTTAGCTAAATATATGAGCATTGTTGAGTTGCAGTAGTAAAGACATGTTTGCATGGGATTTGTTGTTTCATGAAAATATTTTGTATTGAATGTAATTTAATTTTGACTTTTTTACAAGATAAATCATTCATAACAGTGGCTGCTCATGTTACGGTTGTTGCTTTGTTTGAAGCGAATATTTTTCAGTACCTGCTTGTATTGTTGTTGATGCTGTTGTTGTTGTTTATATGTATATGAATTTGTACGTGTTTTGTTGATGCTGCTGTTGTTTATATGTATGTAAATTTGTATGAATATAAATAGATATCAGTTGCTTTAGTTTTTTTCGTTTGTTATTGTTTTTGTTAAACTTCAGCAATGTAATACAACATATAACACAGATGTTTATTTATTATATAAATAATATAACTTCTACGCTGGTTAGATATGCAGAAACATTTATTTATTAAATATAATAAATTGTAATTATTTTCTTTATTATATAAATAATAAAGCATATAATTTATTTATTAATAGCGACGGCTATTAAAATATGGATAGCTAAAATTAATAAAGAAATACAGCCATCATGTACTTCTACCACATACATTGTGATTTGGGGATTTCAGACTTTGTGGGATTTTTTGGTTTGACTGCGTACAGTGGCATCATCTAAGTGACAAACGCACGACATGCTAACGCGACATTATGATTTCAAAATTATAAGGTCGGGCGTTTTGACAGTTCATCCCGTAAAGTTGACCAAAGTACGATCAAAGTACGGTCAAAGCGCGACCGACCTAAAGCGCCTTTGCAACTTAGCCTTTAAAGATCAGTTGACAACTTGCCTGACCATTTCCGTCCAGCACCATCGATTGCAACTATGAAAATTTCAAAAAAGTAAAGGAAATTGTGCTCGAAAATCATCTATGTAGTGACATTTCGTTCATCGCCGTTCGGAGTCGGCGTTAAACCTGTAGGTCCGTTTCTCGGTCAATTGTGTACAAACTTAATAGCACGCACAACACAATTGATCATAACAAGCTATGTCAAAGTCCTTTCAAGGGCTGAAATGGCCAGTTATTTATTTATTTTTATTTATTTAGTAACCGTGAGAGATATATTTGCCAAACTTGATATATCGCCTGGATCGGCGTACACCATTTTACATGATGTTTTAGGCATGCAACGCGACTTGTGCCAAAATTGTTGAATTGCCTTCAAAAAGAGTTTCGCAAAGCTGTCGCTCAAGAGATAATTGGACGATACGGACATTCAGCGTATTATTACTGGTGACGAGACTTGAGTGTTCGAGTATTACGACGAAACCGCTTAACGGTCTACAGAGTGGCGCTATCCAGAGGAGCCGAAACCCAAAAACTAAAACAAAGTCGTTAAAATATTAAGGTGTTGTTGACTGTTTTCTTCAATTCTCAAGGTGTCGTGCACCCGGAATTCCTTACGGAAGGTCAATCGGTCAAAGTTCAATATTATTTGAGTTTTTTAAAGCGAAAGAGACTAGAATCATGGAAGAAAAATAAATGGTGTTTGCATCACGATAATGAACCAGGTCACACCTCACGTATTGTACGCGATTATTTAACCAAAAACAATTTCAATATTGTTATTGTTGTGCGACAAGCACCATATTCTTCAGTTATGGCCCCGTGTGACTATTTTCCTATTTCCCAAACTCAAATTTTCGCTTTGCGGAAAACATTTTTAGATTGAACGATTGAAAGAGAATTCGCAGAGGGAGCTAAAGGTCAATCCGAAATCGGCCCACCAAAAATGTTTTAAAAAATGGAAAATAGTTGGCATATCTGCATAGCCTTCGATGGTGATTATTTTAAAGGTGACAAGATAAATATTAGCTGCGTTCGATTCGTCAGCCTATACTCAATTCATGTCGCTTATTTCAAAATTTGTTTGTGAAAACAACAACAAAGTCTACAGCTAGTTGAGTATAGAGTAGGTCAATTATCAGTTGAGTTGAGTAAAGTTGCGTTGCCAAGTTCTTATTTTTTAGTTGGTTTGTGTATGGAATAAGCAAAATGTAATAGATTCTGTCAAAATGTGATATGAGTACAAAAACAAAATTATTATCCTTTAAGGGGGGAGACACCTCATAGTTTCGGAAAAATTTCAAATGTTTTTTCGAATTTTTCTTTAAAACAAGTTTTAAGTCATTTATATTGGTTTGAAAATCAATAGTGACCCAAAGACACAGCGTGACGTGAATAGGGTTAACAAAAAAAAAATGATAAACTGCTTGTAGTGACCATATTCGAACGAACCCTTTGCATGGCTACAGCATTAAAATCTTCGAAGTTTTTACTGCACTATCAGAATTTTTAATTTGTTCTGCACTGAACCAAATATTGTTCTTAAAATCAAAGAATCTCGTTCATTAAGCGAAATTCATTGATTTTTAAGAACTATTCATTGCCCCAAAGAACGAATTCTTTGGTTCAATGAATCGTTGTTCTTAATTTTAAGGAACAGTTCATTGTTCGTGTTCATTAAAATTTTGTTTCAGTTCTTGTGTTGTAATATCTAAAAACCCATTAGAGAATTTTATCTCAATAAGAAAATTATTTTTTAAAATATATCTTGATCTTGTTTTAAAATTTCTAAGGACAGACTAACTTATTGTAACAGTTGTATGTGTCATTAATTAATCATTTTTCTTCATAACATATCAAAGAAATAACGTAAGAACAAAGATTCATTGAATCAAGGAACTCGTACTTTGGACCAATTTTAATGTATAATACATTGGGACAAAGAACTTTTTCTTTGTTATTAAGTACGTTTTTGGTTCTGTGTGTATGCAAGCACAAAATAAGTTTTGGTGAGTCAGGATCGAGAGGCCTGGGTTTCAAAATTTCAGCTAACTTTGCTGCTGGAATATTTAGTGAAGGCTACACCTCCATTCTGAAGCTTTTGAACGAACTGGGTATAATTATTGGCACCTTTTCCAAATTTTTGCCGAAAATACCGATAAGGCACATGTAGCGAAGCAGAACCGAAAGAGTCACTCCAAGACAAAAGCAGCTCGTACAGCTCGTATGTACCTTCCGGAAGGATGTACCTACAAGTTGAAAGATATCGTGTGAATAAATAATTTTTTTGGATTCAAAGCTGTTAAAAAAATAGTCGAATCTGGACCTTAAACAGCCGATATAAATTTTAATTTTTAACTTTTTTTATTATATATCAGGTTTATCCTTCCCTTCAAAATATCAGTACTCGAAAAAAACCTCTTTTGTTTCATATAAGTGGGAAAATTTTGACAGCTACAGGAGATACTATGCTGGGTCTGCATTTACTTACATTCTAGAAAAAATTATTTAAGTAAAAAAAACAATTTTATTATCCAACGTTTTTAAATCGAACTAAAAAGTATAAAATAATTTCTGCTAGAGTGGGGCTTTTAGTTCTCATAAAAACGTGGGGCGCATGCTATAGAGAATAGTAATTAATGTTATTAACAATTCTAGTGCGTTAGGGAACAAATGATTTCTTAACTCAGGTCCCGTGACTGTCAGGATAGAAACCCTTGCATGGATGGCAGATTCAAGTTTGCAGACATCTATTGCGTTCAGTCCAGTAAGTTCTACTTGGGTTTCAAAATTCTTCAATTTTAATGTTATCAAGTCTGACGAGTTTTTTGTTAAAAATTTTCCTATGCCTATCTATGCATATCTCTGATGAATTATGAGAAATTATATGTAAGCAAATAAAAATTTTAATATGTTACCAAGGTTTTCTTAACTCCTAAATATTCCCTACAGCATGCGCCCCACGTTTTTATGAGAACTAAAAGCCCCATTCTAGCAGAAATTATTTCATACTTTTTAGTTCGATTTAAAAACGTTGGATGTTAAAATTTTTTTTTACTTAAATTATTATTTTCTGGTTTTTAGTCTTTTTTAATCTTTACAATAGATTTTGAGGGTTTTGTGTTTTTATCAGTACAATTGAAATGATACTGAAAACAAATAATCAAGTGGACACCAAATTCTCTTAAATGTATCGATCATTTCCCGATATTAATTGTGGTTGTTTCTTTGACCATTGTAATTTTTTCTTTAATATTTTTTTTTTCAATTTTGTATTTGTTTTTTCTCAAAATTCTTTTGAATTCTATCAAAAACTTAAGAAATACGAAGTTTCAAAAATTTTCGACTGAAGGTTACAAAATAATTTATTCAAGAAAATGAAATACGAAAAAATCCGGAAAAACGTCATTGACATTGTTAAGGATCGAACTCACAATCTCACGATCATTAAGCAAGGGCCGTGTGCTCTGAGCTACAGAACTCACACAAAAGGCAATAGCAAAATAGCAATAAATCAAACTACTATTTACAAATAACTAAACATTTTTCGTTTTAAACTACTTTCTTACAATTTTTTTTCACCCCCACTGGTGAATTTTAGAAGATTTCAATTTGCTTCATAAAAATAAAAATCCTCCACATTGTTGAGGCTCGAACTCACTACCTAGCGTATACTAAGGCGGTCGCTTTACGCTCTGAACTACAGAACTTACACAAAAATATTTTCGTAATAGCAATAAAGCAAACTACTTTTTAAAAATAAATAAAAAAAATTTTATTTAAACTACTGTTTTACAATTTTTTTTTCATCCTCAGTGGTGAATTTGAAAAAATTTGAATTTTTATTTTCATAAAAAAAAACGAAAATTTCATTTACATTGTTGAGGCTCGAACTCACTACCTAGCAGGCGCGGATCCAGGGGGGGGTTTTGGGGTTCAAACCCCCCCCCCCCGAAATTCTAAAAGAACCTGTATTTAAATGTGATGTAGTGATGTTTATTATGTGGGCTAAGAGTACCAAAAAGCAAAAAAAATTGGTTTTTTATAATTTACTTTAAATATTCACACCCCTATGCTGTAAACGTTTGTAGCTGTTTCTACACGTATTCCTAAAATACTGAATTTTGTTCCAGTTTTGGTTTGTTTTTGCGATATTGCGCCTGTAGCTGTAAACAGTCACACATACAATCTTAACCTGAAATCACAAAAACACCGCATTTTTTGGATAAAATATATCCAAGCACCGCACAGTCTTAATTTAAAAACCCACAGTTTCGATAGTATCGGAAGTGTAGACTTAAAATTCCCTTTTATACAGTAATGGAGAAAAATTCCGGTTTTTGTAGTTTTTATTTATTTTGATATTGGTTTTATGTTGGCCTTTAAGATTTGTATTCGAGTCAAATAAACAGAGAAATAACTTTTATTATTATAATTATCTTCACCCCAGCGTCAGCTTGTGGTATTTAACACAAAAAAATAATCCTGAGCACCACACAATCATATGGAGTGAATATGGAGTGAAATATGGATGGCTATTTATTTCGTAGCAAAGTTTTTTCCAATAAGTGGAATAATTTTTTCACATATTGCAGCAAAACACAAATTATAACCTTCTTTTGAAAAACCAGAGGCTCGAAATAGATCTTAGACTAACGGTTTCTTCCCACCGGAAAAATCGTGCAAAAATTTGAACAACCCGGGTCTGTAGGAGATGTGAAAACACCAGTGCATGCTCGTACTGCAGAAAATATTGCTGCTGTTCGCGATAGTGTGGCTGAAGAGCCGTCCACCTCAACTCGTCGTCGTGCCCAACAATTGCACCTCTTACGTTCGTCGTTGATGAACATTATGCATAAAGACTTGCATTTACACGGTCAGAATGGTGGTAAGAAATGGAAACAGTGGATGATCAATTTTCGAAGAAAATCATCTTCAGTGATGAGGCACATTTTCAACTCAGTGGATTCGTCAATAAGCAGAATTACCGCATTTGGGCGAATGATAATCCAAGAGTGATTGTCGAAAAACCAATGCACCCACAAAGAGTGACTGTTTGGTGTGGTTTATGGGCTGGCGGCATCATCGGGCCGTATTTTTTTCCAAAATGAGGCTGGTCAGGCAGTAACTGTGAATGGTGTTCGGTAGCGTGAGATGATAACGAACTTTTTATGGCCCGAATTGGAAGATATGGATGTGGACGATATGTGGTTTCAACAGAACGGTACCACTTGCCACACAGCTAACGAAACAATGGCTCTTTTGCGCGACAAATTCAATGGCCGTGTTATGTCACGTGGTGGCGATGTCATTTGGCCACCAATCATGTGATTTGACACCGTTGGACTTCTTTCTTTGGGGTTATTTGAAAGAAAAGGTGTACGTCGATAAGCCAGCAACAATTCAAAAGCTAAAGGATGAGATAATTCGGCGGTGGGGTGCAATAAGGCCAACGGCAATAAGGCCGAATTCGGCCTTATTTCCATTTGAAAAATAAATTAAGCCAATTTGGCCTCATTTCCCTTTAAAAGGAACCAATATTAAAACGCCATCAAATAAGTTTTTTAGTTTTATTTAATGAAAAATTAAAGATATAAAGTATTGGAATAATTGTACTTTAGGCCCCATGCTCCTTTTTTCTTTTTTTTTTGTAAATGTGCATTTGGAGCTCCTAATGCAACAACAGACTACAGGGTGCGTACTTTTTATTAAAAACAATTATAAAAAATAATCCTTAGTTTGCAAAAATTATTTTTCGGCCTTATTACCATTTTGCACAATTTTTTTTTAGGCTTTATTTCCTTTTCAAATGGAAATAAAACCAAATTCACAATTTCGGCCTTATTTCTCTGCCGTTGGCCTTATTGCACCCCGCCAATTCGGCACATTAACGGCATAGAACCTCACTTATGCCTCGGCGTCATCGAAAATTTGGACCATCGGATGGAGGTGTGCCGCCGAGGTCGCGGCGGCCATTTAGCCGATATTTTGATCCATGCATAATTGAACCATACCAATATTATCATAATAAAAAGAAACGACAATAATTTCCTTAATAATTTGTGTTTTATTCAAAATCAACATAGGCCTTTAAAATTTAACTACCCTTTATATATATAACGTACATAAATATTTTTGAAACCCCCCCGAAATATATTCCTGGAACCGCCCCTGCTACCTAGCGTATAATATGGCGAACGAACGCTTTACGCTTTGAGCTACAGAACTCACAGGAAAATATGTTCTAAATGAGGCAATAAATTTACTTCAGTTGTGAATTTTTGAAATTTGAAAATGTCAATAAGCTTTTCAATTTTTTTTCGTTTGATTTTTAATATGTATGAAGGTATGTATCAAATAATTTCGCATTTTAGCGAAACAAACAAACGCACAGACAAACAAGTTAGATAATATTGTGTTGTCATCCAGTTCTGAGCTACATTTTAAGTTTCAAATCTCTAGCTCATCGGGAAGTTGGTCTAAAATTGATTCCAAGATTTGAACGGGACAGACAAATGAAGTGAAGCTAATAATAAAAAAAAACGTTTTAAAAACGTTTTAATAAAAAAAATTATCTAATTATGTTATCAACTTAAAAAAAAAATTATTAAACAAAACTTATTTCACCCTGTGTAGGGGTATCTCCCACCTTAAGCAGTTTCTTCGTTTTCAATTTAATTTATTGACAGATTTCTTGTGCTCTGTCAAACAAAAGTGTTGCCAACTATTCAGTAAGTAACAGCTAAGTGAGTAGCCGTTTTTTTCGTAATTGAGTTGAGCACTGGCGAATCGAACGCAGTTATTGAAGAATAATTAACTGTTGTTGTTTTATTTGCACAGTCCGGTTAAATTTTTAACAGAAGTTATGAAAATTGATATCTCGATAGAAAAAAAAAGAAAAATATTAAAAAAAAACGATTTTAGTTAAAATATTTTAGGTTCAAGTAAAAACTTATTTTGTAGGTTTTCTGTAATTTATCTTTCCTATTTTCCTATCAACTAAAACAATTCTAACCAGTATTGTTGTTGTGAGCTATACAAAATAATATCTTCCAATAATCTTTTCTATTGTAGTTTAAGACAATTTTGATTTAATACCTGCAAAAACAAGACGGCTTTATAAAAATAGATTTGTTGTTCGATTTAAGTTGTTTTAAATTAATTTCACCACTTTGACTACTTAAAAAGCCAAATTCAATTAATTATGCAAAAATATACAAAACCCTAAACTTAAAAAAAAAACTTGAAACAAAAACCACTTAATATGATTCATGATATTTAAAACATCGTCCAAAAAGTCATCAATGTAGTTTAACCAGTTTAAAATTAATTTAAAGTTTTTATGCAAGCACGGATAATATCTTTAATTATAAAATATCAAAATTTTTTAAGGCATTTCAATAAAAACTGCTGTTCTTGAACCCCTCTACAGCCTCTAGTTTAGGATATATGTATAAGCAAAAGAAGCTTGACTTTTTTCAAAAGTTGTTAGACAAAAAAAAAAAAAAAATAAACACATAATAGATTTTTTCCTAAGCCACAATTAAACCGGTCGTAAATTTAGAGATAGTCGATCCGTAGATCATCATTCAATTTAACTTTAACTTCGAGACAGTCTTAAAGCGAGACAAAAGGCAATCCTTTTTTTTTTAATTGAAACAATTTAACACACAAAAAAATTTTCAAGACTTGTAATAAATGATTGTACATCAGCAATATTTGGCAAATATTAAAAGTACTATTAATAATCAACATATGATGGGCTGTTTTTTTTTTTTTTGTCTTGACTTGTACAAAACTTCCCGCCCAGTAATTGTTAGCGTGGTGATCATTGTGGTAATTCGCAGAAACATGTTTTTTTAATTTCGTGTTTTTTGTCTAAGTCATCTTCGGGTACCTACCTGTTTTGTTATGAACAGATTTTTCATTTACCACTTAGCGGGTATCTTGTTAATAAAGCAAAAACACTTTGTTACTGTTCGTAGTTTTTATGTCAGTGATAAAGTGTGAATTTTTGACGTCTCTGAGGCAGTAACTTGTTTATGGGCTACGAAGAGTATCTGCTGTATTAATTGTTGTTGTTAGTCGAACGTGTTTATTCTGTGGTTGTTGAAGCCGCTGGCAGAGCACCGGCACGTTTTCAAGGTTAACCAAAACGCATTCATAGTTTGGCTTGTGGCCATACGAAGCTTTCGGTTTTTTTTTACTACAATTTGCGAATTAAAATGAGCTTGTTTGTCACTATTTATAAAGATTTGGAAGATTGGGGATTTTATCATTATAAAAACTACTTTTTGACCCACAACTTTTTAATGATCTTTACAAGGTTTATTATAAAATATGTTAATTTATGAACATATAAAACGTGCTGTTGACATTTGTTTTTTGGATATCTATAAAAATTGTTTTGATTAATAACACAATATACACGATACATATTTGTTACGGAGCTTTGATCTCCATTTCCATATTCTTCATGGTTTCAAAGTAAGTTCCTGCATAGATCAATTTCATGCTTGGTCTGGGTACATGCCTATGGTTTCTAGAAAGAAATTATTTGCGATTTTAAAAGCTACAAATGAAAATTTCGAAGAAAGCTTCAAATTATTATGACGAAAAAGATGTAAAATTAAATAAATGAAACATCTTGACATTTACCACAGCCGATATTTGGAGTTGACTAGGTTGTCTTGATTGTCAATCTAATCTCACAAATTTTTCTTTGAGAGGCTCTGAGTGTTAAATATTTGTAAGAATAATGAGATATTGAATAAACTTCTTTATTAATAACTAAAGTGAATTTGAATATTTGACAAATATTTTAAGAACCATTCTACAGAATTATCGTTTGTTCAAAAACGAAATTTTTTGGGAGAGTCTTCGGCGGTTTTAATCTCTTCTGGAAAACGAGAGATTAATATTTGATAGTTTTGACAAACATTTTGACTAGTTCCGAAATATTTCGGACAGTACCTCGTTTTTGGAATTTTTTCTCACCATTGTTCTCCCCGTTTTTTCTCACTTTGACATCATGTAGTAAAACGAGATTTATCGATAACGCATATCGTATATTTCAATTTAATTTCGTAGTAATTCGCTAGCAAAAGTATTTCTGTGAGCAAATAAAATCGAGTCAAGTGGTCACTATGTTCTTACAAGGTGAGAAACATGTTTGCTTGTTATTCAGTAGCCATTTTCAATGAAGTTGTTCAAAAAATGTATCCAGGTTGCTCATACTTCTACCAGTTACAAAGCTTAACATGCAACTTACCATGGTACCAATACAAAGTTTTTGCCTAAATCTTTTATAAAGAATTCTGTAACATTTAAATACAATGCTGCACAAGTTCCTAAGTTGCATGGGATCTAAGTATCATATTCTTTTTTCCCCACTTCCAAAAAAGGATTTTTTCAACGAGAAGATCTTCGAAGCATGTTCGTTGAAGCGAAAAAGTTGCTTTGAGAATATGGAATATATTGCTATCGTCATATTTCTATGTATTGTTGTTATATTTATTTATTCCCCACGCGAACTACTCAGGGGCATATACAGTGTATATTATACACTTTGTCACTTCGTTTTTAAATCCTTTAAGGAGGAGTGGCAGGAATAGATAAATTCTTAATCAGCCTCACCACCTGAGTCGACCAGCTATCTTCGTCTGTATACGGACAGCCCGTCGTCACGAGTAAAAACGTAATTGTGAAACTTTCGTTATTATTTATTTATTAAATATACAGTGTGTCATATAATATCACAGACAGGCCCTACAAAAAATAATTAACAGACCTATTCCGGCGAGTTGACAAAGTTCAACATATTAACAATAGTAAATATATTGACAACTGTAAATATTTCCTATTCTCGTTCAATTCTAAAAGCTCCTTTCTTGACACTGTTGTCAATAGCAAAAGAGGTGCTGACAGTGAATTTTTTATGTAGAAATCCAGCTCACGCTGGGTTATTCACCCATATTTTTCTCGCCAAATAAAATAAATGATTATAAATGTTTAATAATACATATATAACACGTATTAATAAAGCAATAAGAACTAAAGAATAAAAATAAAAAGAAAGAACAATAAGAATAAAAATGATTTCCTTCATTCTCTCGAAATAATTTAAACACTGTCAAAACAAAGTGTTGCCTCCCATAAACAGTATTGATCAAATATGTTGTGGGGAATAATTCAAGTACAAAATGAAATTTTCATGTTTTTGTTTCTTTAAATATTTGTAAATGATTTAAAAATATTGAAGCGTTTAAAAAGATTGTGAAAAGAAAAAGTGTAGTTCTCTCTTGATTTAGAATATATAGTGGTTAAAAGTTCCATCTTAAAAGTGTGCTATCTCTGAAAGTTTCGAAGATATTTCATCACAGCTGGTATCATTGAAATGGTAAATTGATTGCCTTTATTATACTTGTTAAAATTTTTACTAAATTTCTTCCTGGTTTTTTAAACATAACGATTTTACTTTTTTTTAAGATTTGTTAATTCCATAAACTTATTTAAAAGAAAAAAATTCATGATTATGGAAGTCTTTTATTATTATAATAAAAAAAGTCATATTTTTATCCTTCAATTTGATATATAGTTTTTTATAGTAACTGTTGAATTGTCCGAGTTATCCCACTTTTAAGAAATAACATTGAACCAATATTACTTCTAAAAGAAAAGATAAAGACTTTTTTTGTGCCATTGTTTTAAAGGTTTCAATATTTAAATATATAATATCAAAAGAACTAACAAATTCTCAACGATAAATTCATATTTTCATTTTAAAAAAGTAACTTAACAAAATTGGGGTAATTTTTTCAATAAAAGTGCAACACTTAACAGCTGCTTTCTGACAACATGCTTTTTACCTTCTTGTGGTAAATAAATAAAACTTTTCATTTGTCAAGTGTTCGCCTGAATAGGTTTTAAAAGTCAGGTTGACAAAATTTTGACAAATTATTTCTTGTAAATTGACAGCCAGAATAAGTCTATAAAACTCAATTTCTGTGTATTTTTCGGTGTTTTTATTCAAAATATTCACGTTACGATGCCTGCTTTAGCTCATTTTGCGAGATTGCCTCCAGTGTCCGTGTCGTAGCTGCTTGGATGGTCAGTATGTCGTTAAAAGAGCAGTCGTCAACTTAATTTTCAATTTTGCAAACAAAGAAAAGTCGCTTGGCACCAAGTCAGGTGAATACGACGGATGATTTAACACACACGCTTGATATCGAGCCAAAAATTGACGAATTTTATACAAATAAAAAAAAAAAAACAAAATGCTCTGGCCCTAATGCTATACCACCAATTGTGCTAAAGAGGTGTGTTTTTACACTGACTAGAGCTTTGCGTAACCTTTTCAACATCTTCAACAGGAAACGAGTATGGAACTCTGTTGGAAGGTCAGAAATGTTCAGCCGTTAACTAAGAAGAGACCTACCGACCCATTGCGATATGTTCTATGCTCCCCAAAGTCATGGAGATTGTAATAAACTTCCACTAAATGCATTATGTGGAGCGCAGCGAATTGCTCAGAGACCGTCAATATGGCTTCCGTAGGAGCCGCTCTACTGGTGACCTTACGGCGTTCCTCACTGAGAAATGAAATAGCTGTGTTCACTTTTTTGGTGAAAGCAGGGTTGTTGCTCTAGATAATTCTAAGGCGTCTGACGATGATACAATTATACAGGGTAGGAGTGACAACTGGCTATTTTCTCACCAGTGTCTTGCAGCGACTGTCATTTGCCTGTATATTTTATTTTCTATTTTCTTTTGTACTTCATTCGTTCTATAATTTATACTATTTTTGACAGTTGGTGCAAGACGAATAAACTGCCACTCCTACCTTGTATAATTGTATCATGCGTCTGATCAAGTGTGGCATAAGGCTCCCGTGGCAAAACTTATTGCATTTGGTGTAACTTTGCTCGATGTATCACGTGTTTTGTTAAGGACAGATCGATTCGAGTCGTGGCCGACAATATTTCGTTCAGTGAACACATCATTAAGGCTGGAGCACCGCAGAGTTCAAATCTATCGTCAATATTGTTTTAGGTTTTTTTATATAAGACCTTATGTCATTGACTCATAACCCAATTCCTTCGTTTGCGAACGACAGCAGCATTTGCTATTCATATTCTTTCAAAAATGCCCGAGTTCTTTCGAGATTGAGTGAAAGAGGCAAAATATGAATGGCACACTCCCTAAGGACTTGTAAAAATCTCCGAGTGGGGGCTTGCTGATAAAGTTGAGTTTAATGCTAGCAAAACCCAGTGTTGCCTGTTAACCCACAAGTGACTGAATTGCCCCACAGGTCCCCTCAATATGAAGGGTGTCGATCTTGACGGGTGGAGTCTTGTTCTTGACGTTCTGGGCATATCAATCCAATCTGATCTTCGTTGGAATAATCACATTTTCGATGTGTCGAGTGCCAAGATTTTTTAACGGTGTAAGAAATACTTGACTCCAATTGAATTTCGCATGATAATTGGAATACTTCTCATATTTTAGGTCAAAATGGAGTACATATTCGGGCAGGGTCTTCAAGATCTTATTTGAAGCTTCTGGACGGAATTCAACTACGTGCAATATATCTGATAGGTTATGAAAACATTTTATCTTCTCTTAAATCTCTTGGGCATCAACGCAATGTTGGTTGCCTAAGCCTTTTATATAGGTGCTACCATTGCAGGTGTTTAATAGAGAAACATAACGTGACGCCATCAGCTCGTATGTTTCACTGGTTCACTCGGGCAGCTCAGCGAGCCTATTCCTATACTATTGCCTTGATGCCCAATATAACTTCACTTGTCGAGATAATTCAGTCTTCAAGCGAACAGTAAAAATGTGCAACAATCTCTCCCTACAAACGTGTTCCCCGGCATTTTATGCTGTGCAAATTTAAAACAAATCTTCACCCAGCACCACTCCATCCACCCTCCGACTAGCTTTCACCCTTCTTCCAAATCAACACAATGCTTTCGCATTTATAGGTGGGCATCTCCTGACCGTTAGTTTAGTTAAAAAACAAATCCCTTATTATTTTAAACTTTTATTATTATAAATAAGTGTTTATTAAACTTTTTTCAAAACTTCTCTTTCAGAAGATTTGAAACCCCATAACCTACATTTTATGCGATTTATCAATGCATTTTATTTTTTTTTACATCATGTACTGTGCACTAATAATAGTTTTGCTATTTATTAATCACTTTGTTTTTTTTTTTTTAATTATTAATATCTTAATGAATTTCATTTATGCAAAATCAACTTACATTTCCCATCATCTGGCACGTCAGCGGCTTGAATGCAATTAAAAATTGATAAACTGAACGAAAGTAACAACAAACTCTGCCTGATTTGCATCTTGTAAACGAAGCGTTCTGATTTCTTACAATGTTGACTTCGTAATTCTGACACACTTAATTATCGCACAGTGTAAAAATAATGATAAGATACGGCTTTTTTTTTGGCTTATTTGACGATTTATTTGATGTTTTCACTTGTTTATTTTTAATTTCCTCCGCAAATCAATGCATTTCTGGGTTTTTACTAAGCAATAAATTTCCCTTAAAGGTTTTTCTTTTTTTACTTTGTATAGATATATATTTCCACTCTTAATTATCTTTTAATAACGTAACGCCCAGTTTTTTTTAATCACTGTCAAGGGTAGATTTTTAATCATAGACTTTAAAATTCGAACCACTCGCGCCGGCAGTCAAGCTCGAACTGAAACTTTATTCGAAATAAGATTTGTTTACATTGTGAGGTCAGAATAAAAAAAAAAAAAATAAAAAACAACAACAACTAAACAAAATAACACATCTTTCTTCTCGAGCTTTAAAATTGAGCTTAAAAGCAAGAGTGGCAAAGCGTTGGTAAATCATGAGCACATTCTAACTTTTGCTCCAAACAATTTACTGATAGTGAAACCCAAGCCGAGCTTCAGAGAGCGAGAGAATGTCTGAGTGCCGAGATTAAATTTCATTTTCATATTCATTGGAATTCGTTGCACACGCGGAGGACAGATTAGTTCAGCTCGTGATGCACTGATTGACTAATGAAGTGGTACCGAATAAGGTTTAAAATAAATCACGACTACCTGACCTCACAATGTGTTTGTACACACACTCATGTAGTTGTCGTGTAGGACCAGAAGTGATGCAAGAAAAATCATATCGTTTGTAAAAAAATTAATTATATAAATTAATTGCAATATTAAATATTATTTATTGGAGCTTTGAACTACAACTTGTAGTAGCTCTGGATTTCCAACTAAAAATCACTCTCAACAAAAAATCTTTGTTAAATTTCTTACAAACAGCTTCTTACAAATTTGATTGCAGTTGTTTTTTTCTTCGTTCATGTAAAAGTAAAACTTATAAACAATATTTATATTAAAATACTTTCTTATCTGAGGCTTATAACCGTCAATAGGCTTGGAGTCGTCTAAGAATTAGTGCCAGCCATTTCTCTTTTGCGTTTGCTGGCGCCAGTTGGTAATACCAAGCTTCCGCAGGTTGCCCAACACTCAATTTTTCCAACGAAGAAGTAGGCGTCCTCTTCTGAGTTAATCGCCATCGGTCACGGATTTGGAATTGAAGCGTCTTTTCTCACCCACTTATCATGAACTAGGCAGCGGAACCACTCAATTTGTATGCGCTTAACTATGACGATTTCGGGGTATATCTCATACCGCTCGTGATTCCATTGAATTCAGTACTCGCCATTGACGCAGATTGGATCGAAGATCTTACGGATGATCTTTCTCTCGGAGGCTCCCAAAGTCTTTTCATCAGAACTGCTCGACGTACAGCCTTGTGATGTATAGTATATAATAAAATGGGCATAATCATGGTAGAATAAAGAAGGTAGTCTCGCGGTTGAAAATTCTCTCTTGATCTGAGTCGAAACTGTCAAAATCAATGCAAATAGTTTTATGCTTCTTTTTGCATTTGTTTGTTGTTCGGTTTTTTTTTTTTTTGACAATTCTGACTCTTGGCTCTCAGTCGTGAATCTACCTTGTTTATTCTACCATGAGCATGATTAACATAGTGTCTCGTAGAGTTTTCTTTGTAGAGAGAGGGCTCTGCTTCTCAATTGCCTACTCAGACGAAATTATCCCATATTGACAAGAGTTATTTTTCATTTAATCACAATGCTGACATCGCAGGAGGTGTTAATGCTGGATTACAGGTATACGGAATCCTGAACAACTTCTAAGGAGATGTTGTATACAGTGACAAGGTTTCACGGACCCTGGGATTGTTCCCCTGTTGACACTAAGCATTTCATCTTATCTGCGTTCACTGCAAAACCCATTCGACTCAACTATTTCGCTAATCTGGAGAATTCTGCACGGACTTCGCGCGTATTATGCTATCATTAACATTCGCCAGCAGCAAAATACTCTTATAGAATATTGTGTTACTACGTCGCAGCTCGGATGATCTTCTTCCCCATTAGGTTGAAAAAGTTGTCTGAAACCTCTTCTGGCATCGATCGAATGGAGAGGCGAGGTTCTTCCTGATTTTAACTGTGGTGCTGTTGTTGTTTAGTGTCATTCTGCAAAAACGGATAAACTATGCAGGAATACCAAATTCAGACATGATGATCTACAGTTTCCTTATTGGACTGTCGAAGGCGGCTTTCTCATTGGGAAGCATATAGTGCGTGTCGATTTGTTTCTCTAGGGTCTTATCCACGATTTATCGTAGCGTAAAATTTAGTCGAAAGTAAATTTGCCAGGTCTGAAGCCACACATATAAGGTCGAATTAGCTGATTTAATATGTACTTCGATTTTTCATAATACGTTCGACAGGACCTTATATGCGATATTAAGAAGGCTTACCCCACCGTAATTGATGCAAATGGTGGGATTGCCTTTCTTGTGGATTAGACAGAACACATTGAAGTTTCAATCGTTTGGAATACATTCTTCCGATCATATTATGCATAAAACCACATGAATGCATTTAATTACGTATAGAATTTCTCCTACATTCTTGAAGAGCTGAGAAATTAGGCCATAGGCTCCTGCGTCTTTGTTGTTTTTGTGCCGATCTATATGTTTCAAGACTATATTATAGTTGGGCAGCGGAATTTCCGGGATATCACAATCATTGGCTGGATTGTTTTCAGCGTCGCCATTCAGTAGCCTAGAGAAGTGTTCACTCCACTTTATTAGTGTACACGAAAATAAATTTTATATAATACTACACTTGTAGTATTTCCCCAAAACGAATATTCCGTTGTCATCAACTTAAAAATATATCTTATATATATGTATATATACCGCAAGCTATTTCGGTCATTATAATTTATTATATTAATCATCTTTCTCCCTATGTCCGTCCGTCTTCTTATGGATTGCACTTATCGCACCTCTGTTCCTATCTCCGTCCGCGTATTATAGCAACAATTTGTCCAAAAAGCAACTCTGAACTTTAAGCGTTGTGTTTATACAACGCAGGGAAAACAAACGAAGTTTTCAGTTGGGAAAAACGAATTTTTCAATTGCTGCCATTTAAAAATCACTCGCGTCCATGACAAACGAACTTAATTTCCTGCAACTAAATGAAGTGTTCCTCGTAGTTGACTATTATTATGACAACTGTTGAAACGTTTGCAAATAAAGATGTCAAGCACGACAAAGGAAGATCGTCTTAAGCTGGCGTTAAACGTTTTCTTTCTTTCTATGCTTTGTCATCACAACATGCAGCAGAACTCATTGCGAAAGTTCAGAGAGGTCACCACCCAACTCCTGAGATGGCTTGGTGGGGAGTCGCCTATGATGGGGTTACCAAACTCCATTTTTGTGAAAAAAGAGTCAAAACTTCGGCGAAAGTGTACGAATCCGATGTTTTAGAATTGAGTCTGAAGGAGTGGACCTTCAACAAGATTCTGCTCCGGTCATTAAGGCTAAAACGACTCAAGAGTGGCTCAAAAACAATGTACTTCATTTCCACGGATCAGTGGCCAGCGGGTAGCCCAGACCTGAACCCATTGGATTAAAAATTCTGGTTCGTGAAAGAGGGTTTGGCTTGTTCTATACGACACTCAAATATCGGGTCTCTAAAACGCGCTCTTGTCCGAGCAGTGGAGAAATTTCCTATGCATGTCGTACGTCCTGCGATCGATGACTGCACGTACCATGTACAATGTCCAAAAACCAATTCTTGAATTTTAACTTAATTATTATATTTTCGGAATATAAACATCTTCTAGTTTATTTGGGTAAATTTTTCTGTATTTTGGTTTCCTATTATTCATGATAACAATACCAAAAGTTCAAAAATTGCTTTGATTCTTCTATAATAGATTTCAATAAAATTGTTGGTTAAAGACTCATAAAGATTCATAAAATTAACCATTTTTTTATATCCTTCTTTCCTATAAAAAATGCAACTAAATTAATATTAAAATATATTCATTAATTAATTTTAAATATTTTTTAATTATGGAGGACGATCCTCACCAGGCAACGCGTGAGGGTCAAGGGGGCGATCTTCACATGGCAACGTGTCTGACTGCCTCAACCTGGTGTGGCCAGCATTATCCATGTCGAACTCGTCTCAAGTCGACTCAAACCTCTGCGTGGTGTCCTCTAGAAACGGCAAACTGGCAACCGTTAGTTTGACGGCTAATCTGAGCGGCGGGCTCCCCCTGCCTTTAAAGGGTTGTGCGTTGGGTTCAATGCCCACCACGTAAAAACAAAATTCAATGAAACGAAAAAGAAATAAGATAAAAATGATCCCCAAATCTGATGACGACTACCGCAAACGAAAAACTGACAATGATTTACGGATATGCACCTGGAACGTCCGAACCCTTAATTGGGATGGTGCCTCTATCCAACTGATAGATATCTTAGAAAGATACAAGGCTGATATCACTGCAATCCAAGAAATGCGATGGAAGGGACAGGGTTGCTCACGGCAAGCATCCTGTGATATCTACTACAGCGGCCATGCGGAGAAGCACGAATTTGGATGCGGATTCGTGGTTGGAAAGAGACTACGACATCATGTTCTGCGATTCACACCTGTGAACGAACGACTTGCCATAATCCGTGTCAAGGCAAGATTTTTCAACATAAGCCTGATTTCTGCGCACGCTCCGACAGAAGACAAACGATGAGACCAAAGACAGCTTCTACGAGCGCCTTGAAGATGCCTATGAGCGCAGCCCCCGCCACGACATAAAAATCGTGCTTGGTGACTTCAACGCCAAGGTGGGAAAAGAAAATATCTTTGGTCCAACAGTCGGAAAGTTCAGCCCCCACGACAATACCTCCGATAACGGAATGAGGCTGATTGACTTTGCCGCAGCGCGAAACATGGTCGTTAGTAGCACTAGATTCAAGCATCTCAATATTCATAAAGCAACTTGGCTGTCTCCTGATCAAAAGACGCGCAACCAAATTGCGAAGGCACTTTTCCAGTGTTTTAGATGTACGCACGATCCGTGGTGCCAATATAGACTCGGATCATTATCTTGTCGCAGCCTAGATCCGTACACGCCTGTGCGCAACCAAGAATGCGCGCAATCCAGCACAGAGAAAGCTAGACGTCGAAAAGCTGCAATCAAAACAAACAGCCGAAGACTTCGCTACTCGACTCTCACTCCTGCTTCAAGAAAGCACTCCTCCGATCGACGATATATGCGCGCAGTGGAATCATATTTCCCACTCTATGCGTACGGCTGCCGAAGAGGTGATTGGCTATCACCGCCCTCGCCGAAACCAGTGGCACGACCAGGAGTGTCGCGACGCCACTGCAGAAAAAGACGCCGCCTACAAAGCCACCCTGCAGTCGGTTGTAACGCGTGCTGCTAAGGAGCGATACAAAGAGAAGAGGAGGGAAGAGAGACGTATTTTCAGGTGAAAGAAAAGGGAAGCGGAAATGCGTGAGTGCGAGAAAATTGAGATGCATGGTGACAGGAATGAGGTCCGAAAATTTTTCGAAAAAATAAGACGCCTGGCCGATGGTTTCAAGACTGGGGCCTCTTCCTGCAAGGATGAAAATGGGAATCTAGTGACAGATATCCAGAGTACACTGATGATGTGGAGAGAACACTTCTCTAGGCTTCTGAACGGCGACGACGACAACAATCCCGCCAATAGAGATGATATTCCGGAATCCCCAATTTTGGACGACAGCGTTGAAGTTCCGCTGCCCGACCATAGTGAAGTCTTGAAAGCTATAGCTCGGCTTAAAAACAACAAAGCCGCAGGAGCCGATGGCTTACCTGCTGAGCTCTTCAAGAATGGAGGCGAAGCTCTATTTAAATGCATTCATGAGCTTCTATGCAGAATATGGTCGGAAGAATGCATTCCAAACGATTAGAACCTCAGTGTGCTCTGCCCAATCCACAAGAAAGGCGGTCCCACAATTTGCGCCAACTACCGTGGGATAAGCCTTCTGAATATCGCATATAAGGTTCTGTCGAGCGTACTATGTGAAAGACTGAAGCCCATCGTAAACCAGCTGATTGGACCATATCAGTGTGGCTTCAGACCTGGCAAATCCACCATAGACCAGATATTTACGCTACGACAAATCTTGGAGAAGACCCTAGAAAAACAAATCGACACACACCATCTTTTTGTCGATTACAAAGCCGCCTTCGACAGTCCAATAAGGAATCATCTATATTCCACCATGTCTGAATTTGGTATTCCTGCAAAGCTCATCCGCCTTTGCAGAATGACACTGAGCAACACCAGCAGCACAGTTAAAATCGGGAAGGACCTCACTCCTCCATTCGATACCAAACGAGGTTTCAGACAAGGTGATTCCTTATCGTGCGACTTTTTCAACCTGATGATGGAGAAGATCATCCGAGCTGCTGATTTGAGACGCAGTGGCACGATATTCTACAAAAGTATTATGCTGCTGGCGTATGCTGATGATATCGATATCATTGGCCATAATACGCGCGAAGTCAGCGCAGCATTCTCCAGGTTAGCGAAAGAGTCGAGTCGAATGGATCTTGTAGTGAACGCAGATAAGACGAAATACCTAGTGTCAACAAATAAACAGTCCCAGCGTCTTGGAAACCACGTCACTGTTGACAACATCTCCTTCGAGGTTGTTA
This sequence comes from Pherbina coryleti, assembly GCA_943735915.1. Taxonomy (NCBI): domain Eukaryota; kingdom Metazoa; phylum Arthropoda; class Insecta; order Diptera; family Sciomyzidae; genus Pherbina; species Pherbina coryleti. Next base: position 139,336,823 of record OX030950.1, read on the forward strand.
AGGACTTTGTCTACCTGGGATCCAGCGTAAACTCTTTCAACGATGTCAGTATTGAGATAAAGCGAAGGATAACTCTTGCCAACAGGTGTTACTTTGGGCTGAGTAGGCAATTGAGAAGCAGAGCCTTCTCTCGACGAACAAAACTCACGCTCTATAAGTCACTAATCATGCCCGTCCTATTATATGCAGCACAAACTTGGACGTTGAGCAGTTCTGATGAAAAGACTTTGGGAGCCTTCGAGAGAAAGATCCTTCGTAAGATCTTCGGTCCAATCTGCGTGAATGGCGAGTACCGAATTCGATGGAACCACGAGCTGTATGAGCTGTACGCTGACATAGACATAGTTAAGCGTATTAAAATCGAGCGGCTCCGCTGGCTAGGTCATGTTGAGCGAATGGAAAACGACGCTCCAGCGAAAAAAATATTCGATTCGGTGCCCGGGGGTGGTCAACGCAGAAGAGGACGCCCACATCTTCGTTGGAAGGATCAGGTGTTGGATAACCTGACTACACTTGGTGTTTCCAACTGGCGCCAGCAAGCGCAAAATAGTAATGGCTGGCGCAATTTCTTATACGAGGCCAAAACCGACCTTCGGTTGTAAGCGCCAGATAAGTAAGTAAGTAAGTATTTTTTAATTATCAATTATAAATATTTTTGATTGTTTTTTCTTTGGGTATTTTTACATTTTTTAAAGATCACTTGCTACTAGTGTTGTCATTCCCGGTTTCGGGTTATTCGAGAATAACCGGGTTATTTTATTGATTTTTCGGTATTTTCGGTTTCAGTTTTTTTAAATTGTGAATTTCGAATAACTCGAAAAACCGGGTTTTTCTGGTCGGGTTATTCGAAATTTACGAATACTTAAAATTTTGAACTTTTCCATTTTTTTTTGTTATTTCCCAGCGTATAAAATTATTTACAAAATAAAAGTTCATTTATAGAAAAATCTTCATGGTGGCAGCACTATTTTTTTCTATTAAACACATCCATTAAAGTGCAACACTTAAACAGCTGTTTGTAACCAAATTGTTATATATAATATAACTATGAAATTATTAGAATAACACAAATTGCAAATAATACACTATTTTGAATTATTACCGAGGCAATGTAAGTACCTTGATTCATATAAATTATTGAAAATGTCCTAATATACTTATATTCCTGCATAGATTTACAATGAGCTTCATAGTGTGGAAGTATTTTAAGAAAAATAAGGAAAAGACGCAATGTACATTGTGTCCTAAAATACTTTCCCACAAAGGTTCATATCGAAATTATTGAAAAATCTGGATGCTTAAAACACCAACTTATGGAAGCTATTAATTCTGCACAAAATTTGACTAAAAAGTATTTTAAAGATACTTGAGCAAGTTTGATGGATGATTTTTCTTTTCTAGAAAAATGTAATAAGAAAACAATAAAATTAGATCTTTTGTATGATGCTGTACTAACTATTTGCCCAACATCTATAATAAGTGAAAGAGTATTTTCCGTTCCAACTTCAATTAAAACAAAACAAAGAAATAGATTGTCACCAAAGCATTTAAATTGTAATTTACTCCTCAAATATTATTTTAAACGTGAAACGAAATATTAAGCTGTTTACTTATTTTTTTAATATTAATGGATTAATATCTTTCTATTTTATGTTCCTAGCAAGTCCTTACTTTTTTCATAAATATATGGATTTAATATTACTATTTTTATTTTTTCTTACTGTATTATTGAATACGCTTTATAAAATCTTTATTTTAATGGACATATATAAAGTAGTAAAGTAGTAATAGCTCCTTTTTTAAAAAAATAAAATGACCCACCACTTTCTTTATAAGAATGTCTTCTTTCAGGAAAACCTACGCAACTTTGCGGATTTTTCCTAGATTTTTTACAAATCAAGAAAGTTTGTATCTTCAACTTTTGTATTGTTTATTGTAACTTGTGAGGTTTCCATTAATCGATTAATCGAAACGATTAATCCATTAATCGTAAAAATAAAAAATGTAAAGTGCTTTTAAAGTGAATCTTGGTCTATTAGATGAAATTTTAGTCTAGATTTTTTTGTCATTAAATTCTTTTACACTGAAAAAATGTTTTTATAAAATTTAAAAAACACCACCCCGAACATAAAGTTATTACCGAACATATATTAATTTTGCAATTTTACGACGGAGCTCTATGTTAAATTATATAATTGGAATTATATGTCATTAACATTACACACAATTTTGAAACATGGTGCTTCAATAATCAATTCCAGTGTATTGCTTATAGGAACACTTGCAGAAGAAGCTTCCGAAGCCCGAAACAAGAGCTATAAACGATTCAGAAGCTCACATTCCAGAAAGTTTTTCGAGAAGCAACCTTATCGGATCTCTTTTATAGATCGATGCACACAACTGACCCAATTATATCAACAAAAAGTATCATTGCGAATTTTAGCCATAAAAGCAAATTACCCTTTCCTTCAGAAGTAATTAACCTACACTAAGGGAAAAAAATATTAAATTTATCAAAAAACTTTTTTAATTTATCCAAAAAGCGAGTCATTTTTGCACCAATAACGCATTTGCATAAATCGACTACGTAAATATTTAAAATTTATTTGAATACTTTTTTAATTAAACTAAATATTTAAATATTTAAACAGAATTAATAAAAAATATATTAAAATTATGCACGAATTTTTTTAAAATATCTTTAAAATATTTACTATTTGAAAATAAACTATCGCATTTAAAGAAAATTTATATAAAAATATTGAATTTAAAAAACAACATATTTAAATTGAATATGCTATTAATGGCTGTATTAATGGCTGTATTATTTTCTTCATATTGCGTTCATCAAATACCATTGCCTGTATAATTTATTCTCGCTTCACTTTTTTTGTTCTCTAATTTATACTATTTTTGACAGTTGGTGGCCTAATATTGCACCAACTGTTAAAAATAGAATTAAATAGAGAACGAAAAAGTAATGTACAAAAAATATGTAGGTAAATGACAACCGGTGTAAGATATTTCATAGGAAATATCAAGTTGTCACTCCACCCTACATCATTTTTATTCTTTGCCAAACTTGCAAGCTATATTACTCTTGCAACAAAAACTAAATGAGAACTATAAAGCTGCAAATGCAAGAAATAAACTGCAGGAACAGTGCGATGCTGTTGCTGCTTTTCGGAATATGTGTGTACGTGTGCGATGCTGTTTGCTGCTTGCTTGTGTGGAATATGTGTGTACGTGTGTGGTATAAATAGAATTCAAATACGAGAAAAAAACGAGTTGTAAGGAAAACATTTGATTTATCCACGTAAATATTTAAATAAAAATTATACTCAGGCGTGGATAATGCTAATATGCGTTATTTCCCTTAGTGTACTTGCAATTTCCAATAAAAATAACTTTGTCAGTTATGGAGACGAAATAATTGATGACGATGAATCCAATGGCTGCACTGGTATTCAGAGGACATTTTTAGTTTAAGATTCACTGGAGCTAGAGAACGAATTAATTTTAAATGAAAACTAAATAAAAAATACCTAAAAAATAAACAAAAAAAAAAAAAAAAATATTTGAAAAAAAAACATGGGGGCCCACTTCTTCCTGCAACCTCCAAGTTGTGGACCCTGGAAACTACAAGAAAGTAGGCGGGCTTTTGTAATAAGAACATTTAGGTATTTTATAAAAATGGGATAAATATATATGTTAACTAATGAAAATAAAACATAGTAATACTATTAAATATCAAATACACTACATCGAACTTAATGTATTTCTTAAAAGTGGGCCCACTTCTTTTGCGTGGCTTAGAACTTATGCAATATACAAACCTACTATATTTTATTTCTTTATCTCGAATATAAGCCATTTCATAGAGCTTTTATTATGTGGGTTGTAGGGGAAGTCATGTCCAGGGGCGCGTTATGTCCACTTCTTTTCACATCTTCCTTTTGACGCCACATACTCACATATCAAATTGCATCTCTCCAACTCAAATATTAGCCATTTTATGGAGTTTTCACTATATGGGTTGTAGAGAAGGTGGGTGTATCCGTGAACGGATTCAAAATAATTTTAACTGACCATATCCTTGGGCCTATGTAAACATGTGTTTTAAGTTTCATTCGATTATCTATATTACATTCTGAAATTTCTGGCCCACTGTGGACTGGCCGGATCGACTTCGCTCGTGCTGGAAAGCAAATGTTGGCCATAAGTGGTTCTACAATTTGTAGGTATTGAATGACTCAATAAATAACAAAACTAATTTTGAAAAAAAACTTTTGTTGTTTTCATTTTATTAGTAAAAAACCGTGTATCAAAACATATGAGAGTACTAAGTATTAAATATTTACGAGCGAAAGTCACGCAATTTTTATCAAATTTTAAGAAGTCAAGTTTTTTTTTCTCGAAATCCGTGTGGTTTGTAAAAGAATGACCCATTTGTTTGTATTAGCAACTGATTTCTTATAACTTATTAACAATTTTGTGTTGAGTGTATGAACTTGAGATTTGTACTTAATTTTTTAAACAAGAGACAAACACTTGTAAACTAGTTTTGAGTGACATGCACAGTATTTTGAACTTTCTCTTGGGAACATTAACGAGCTTTCCGAGAAAATCTCAAAAAAACTAAGCATTGTCGCTGGGGAAACCCCAGGTAATGGCTTGTTGTGTTGGGTAGAACTCTTTTTTGTGTGGATTAAACTGGATCTTTACGTTTGTTAATACTTGCTGACGTTTGTTGTGTGTTAGATAGATATATTCGATGCTCTTGAGCTGCTGAAATTTAAACTTTATTAAAAATGGATTGAACCGGTTTGTGAAACAAAAATGGACATCCTACATTATGCAACAGTTTTAACTAAATACGATGATAACACTAGTTCGAATTACTAAAATTTAAAATTAAGAGATGCCAATTTTAAAATATTGAAATTTCATGACTAAGAAAAGTTAACATGGCAATGTCCCTGACGCTGCTTATCGCCGGGCACTGCAATTTTGAAATAAAATAAAGACCACAGAGCTGATTGTCTACCAGTTTTTGTAGAGTATCATCGTAGTATAAGTATCTTTAACACTTATCAATGCTAATAAACTCGTTCAACAATGATTTGTTATCAATTCGCAGTTTAGTCAGTTCCCAGTACTAGGCTCTAGAAAGAGCGCAAAACAAGCTATCAACATTTATTGTTTTTGCATCGATCGCATTCAAAGTTTAGGAATAATAAGTTATTTAAAGCCTTAAGCAAAAATCAGCAAATATTAAAAATTTAAAAGCAAAAGAATCGATAAATACTTCAAGTGGCTTAAAGTAAAAAATTAGTTTTCTCTCGGTGCTATATTTTTATCTTTAAGTTCATGTAAATCGCATGTCGCTTGGAAGATAGTGGAATCGTAATTATTAATCTTAGAAAATATCGAACAAAATTTCTCTTCTTCTCAGCAAAACCGGTGAAAAATAATACATTGAACAAAGTTCAAACAAAAACAATCCAAATATGTTCTATAAATACCATTTTATGATATAATGTATGTATTTAAATTTGATGTTCAGAATGCGATATCGTTTTTAACTGAATTGATAATTTTTTATTATTGCTTTTTAACTCTCATTCTCTCTTAAATTTATAACAATAGCAAAGTGTGAAAATAAAAAAAAAAAAACTTTAAAATATGTCGATACAGCAAGTTGACATAAAAGCAATAAACATAACAAGAAAAAAATTCCCTTGTCTCTTAGTGGCCTCTTATTTTCAAAAATAGAGTGACTTTTAATGATTTGTGTAAAAATCATGAGTTTTGGTTTTATTAAATGAATTTGATTATCAAAATTCTTAACTCCAGATACAATTTTCCGTGATGGCTTGGACTGTTGCGGATTAAAATTGTAGTTATCTCATCAAAATGCAACGTTTAAGCAATAGACCTGCATAGAACCTTATTTTTATTACAATCACGTCTGTACAGTTTTTCCATGTGCTGACACTGAAATGTCGAACTTAAATGTTTTATATGAAGTGAAGTCAACAAAACAAGCACTACATAATTTAAAAACTTTTTGTTAGTTTCACTGATGCTTGAGTTCATTCGTAAAATAAGAATTCAAAACATTTTACACTGGCCCATGGTATAATAATTACAAGGTAGCATTGACAGTTGCTTGAGAAACCATCTCCGAAAACAAGCAGTTGTCAATGCTACCTTGTATTATTATACCATGACAATGGCCAAGAATTAGATTCAGTTTTCATAATTTTTGAGCAAAGTGTGGTTATTTGGCGGTAAAAAAAGGGAAAGAATATACTTGCGCTGTGCCGTTAATTTTTTTTGATCCTTTTGTTATTTTCGCGTTTGTGACAGCGCTCCTTTTTTTATTTCTCGCATATCATCATTAGCTTGTTAAATTGGAACTTGCGTGTGATTTTGAGGAATTTTTTACAGATATTTTTTAAATAACACTGTGCAAGTCGTCGCAAGGCTCATTTGAAATAACTGAAAAAAATTCCCATGGTTTCTGATAGCCATTGGTCCATAGAACATATCGTTCAAGGGTGTTTTCTGGTTTTTCTCTAACCGATTTTTTCAAGGTCACACTTTATACTATGGAGCCGTAGCTAATTTCCTTTAACTCCTTAACTGAGTAAAATTTGTATTTAAGACCTTCAGCAAAATTCTTACAAATCAAATGTCCTTTAAAAATGGGAAACATTATTGTCACCTAATATTCACACAGAGGTGTCGAAAACCCCCTTAAATTAAAAACAGCAGTATATCTCGGAAACTCTGGGCGGTATAATTTTTTACTTGTACAAACACATTTTTCATCGTCTTATTTATATCAAGTTTTTCCGTCCCTACAGTAATATCGTTTTTTTTCTCTGAAAAATAAAAAAAAAAATATGCAAAATTACCAAAGTATCGTGCTTGTGATACAAAAATACTTCATCTTCTATCTTATTTTCCTTGTAAATTTAACTTAAAAAACTTCTGTTTATATATTTATGTATTAAGATGTCTCAACCTCTATAGAAAAAAAGGTGTCGATGCCACTGACTAAAAATTAACTTTGATCTAATTCATGAATGACCTAAACCATTTTGAAATATCCTCCAAAAATCATGTTTTTCTTAAAAATTTGAGCTACAATTAAAAAAAAATTAAAAAAATGCATGAAAATCCGCATTATCTTTGTTCCGACGAAAAAAAATTTTAATTTAATTAAATTAAATTAAAATTTTTTTGATATACATACATACGTATTTAGAAAAGCAAGTCACATTTGCATGGATTTTGTTAAAGTATCTTGAATCCCCCGGTAAGCAACAACTGAAAACTCTTTTTTTTATTGTTTAACAGCTGATTATTTCTGAAAATTTTATTTGGATTGGTGAGTGTGTTAAAAGTTCTTGCGAAGCAAAAATGAGTTCAATTTTGAATGAAATAAAATTAGTAGACCGTACATAAAAAAAAAAGTGCGCCATATACCAGCGAATATGACGCATTTTTGCAAGTACCAGAACCGTGTACACCAAAACATTGATGTACCAAACTTTAAAATCCGACTGTAAACACCAGAGATATGAAGAAATATGTCAATGCGCGACCCCTACGTTCGGTAAAAAAATTTTTTTGGTAATTGTCTTGCAAATATGCTTCATATTCGCTGGTATACGGCGCACTTTTTTTTTGAGGTACAGTCTAATGTACATAGTATACAACCGTATGGAAGTAGTATGGTAGGTGGTCGTTTAAAAAATATTAAATAAATTATTAAAATAGAAAGAAAAATAACACCCTCATGATTTTTGGCAGATGGAAAGGTAATAAAATGAACTTCCTAAAAATATTTTATTTCCTATTTTTATGTGACATTTCCTTGCCATTTTTTTTCATTTCCTTTTGTTCTTGATGAAAACACAGTGTTGCATAGCAAGATGAGATGGTTTAGTACTCAGTTTTAACTTTACTGCTTTGCGAGATAGTTTAGATTTTGTATGGGAAACTATGCAGTTAAGCATCCAATTTCAAAGTTAACTGTGTAGTTTCGAGTTCCTATTTTTATGACTTCCAAAATTTGACCTTGAAGTTAAGAAACTTAAAAAAATAATTTTGTTTTTTTTATATTTTTTTAAAAAACCGCTATTTATTGTCATTTCGAAAATACCTCAAACGTAAAAATCGAGCTAGTTTTGTTGAATATATGATTTTTCAAGAGTAAGGCAATTTCACTTTTTCTCCCATTTTGACGAAATTTGAATGTTACGTAAAAACTTGAAAAAAAATGTAAAAATTTTTTCACTCAAATTAGTGTTTTTATTTCATGAGAAGATTCAATTCTGAAAGTTTGAGCAAAATCGGAGGTGGTCTACCCGTAATGTACGTTTTTTTTTAATGTACGAAATAAAATATTTTTTGAAAAAAAAAATGTATATTTTAAAAAACGCCGAATATTTTTCCCATAGAAATATTTTACAACTTCTTAATTATTTTTATTTTAATTATCTGATTCAATTTCAATGTAGATATGTTAAGAGTTTTAGAAGTAATACACACACGGTGCACCTATATGCACTCACTCTTTTTTATGCCTTAAAATTTATTGTTTTCTTGGTTCTACTTGGGAGAATAATTTTTTTTTTGTTTTGTTTATTTCATGTGTTCTTGAAAAAAAAAATTGGGAATCCCAATTCAAATTTTTTCAAGTCTACTTAGATATGCTTAAATAATAATTTTATTCTACGAATATACTTTGATTTTGGACTCAAACAAGTTGCATGTCGTCACCAGAAAGAACACGAGGATACATCGAAAATTAAAACTTAAAACTGTTTTAAGTCTTTTTTCATCTGCAATTTTGAAATCTATTTTGAATTAAAAAACATAGCGAAATTCAATTAGCCCTGAATTGTTAATATTTTGCGATAAATACTTTGATTTTTTTCGAAAACATGTTCAATCACCAAAGCCTAAGGCAGAAAAAAACATATAAAATAAAGCGTTAAGTCTACAAAAACCCACCCAAACTTTTTAAACTACCCTCGTGATTGAAAACTTTTGCAAATATAGTCGATGATGTACAACAATGTTGAACTACCAGCTGTTATGTTAATTGTTAACTCTGGTATCTTAGCCATCTATTTTGTTTTTTTGTTGTTGGTGCTGTTGTAATTGTGTATTCAAGTCATTCACATTTTTATGTGAATTATTTAGAATTTTTATGCATTTTTAATATTGCTTTATCAAGAAAAAATTTTTTCCATATGCGGAAAAAGTTTGTCGTTTTTTATGAATCATTTCGATGGTTTTTTATTGACTGATTCAGAGGGGGTTTTCTTGTTTAAAAACCTGATAGCTCGTTCTTAGCCTAAATAGAAAAAAATATGGGCTAACTGGAAAAACGAAGCTAAAGAGATATAAAAAGTTGTTTATTTTTTTTTTTGTTTGTAGATTCAAATAAAAACCCTATAACGCCCAAGGGCGTCCACAGGGGGGAAAGGGGGGGCAAGTGCAACTGAAAAATTTTTATATTTTTATTTCCTATGTGTATATGTAACATTTTTGTTTATATGTTACAAAGTTTTAAACTCTTAAGTTCTGATTTCTTATACTATGTTTACATTACCTCGAAACTACACAGTTAACTTTGAAATTGGATACTTAACTGCATAGTTTCCCATACAAAATCTTAACTATCTCGCAAAGTAGTTAAGTTGAAACTGCGTACTAAACCATCTCATTTTGCTATGCAACATTGTGTTTTCATCAAGAACAAAAGGAAATTAAAAAAATGGCAAGGAAATGTCACATAAAAAACGCAAAAGAATATTTGAAAACAATTCCTTTTCTTTTGATGATTCGGTCAAAAGCCACCAGCTTAGAAAACACTTCCTGCTGATGATGAACAAAAACTCCTACAAGGCTTTTATCACATATATTGTAATATTTTTAATTTTTTTTTTGCATGAAAATTAAATTTTTAATATGTCTCAAAATTATGTGAATCAACTAAAATTTAACGTCAAATAATGACAAAGTTAAGTACGCTACTGGCAGTGTAAACACCAGAAACAGTTACCAAACTATTATTGTCAAACTGCATAGTTAAATGTGTAATGTAAACATGATATTAGGTGGTACGAAACTTAGTTTTATCTGACTTTTTGTTAAGATTTCATTAACTACTTATTTGCATTGTTCATATAGCAAATTTGAGTAGCGCTATGACACGCTCCGTTACGTTTGCATAACCAGCCCTGAGTAACGATCAACAACCGATTTTGTTCTCTAATTATCGTCTGTTGTGCAACTTTTGTTTTTACTAATTGTGTTGTATATGTGGAGTCTAAATATAATTTGAGAAATCAACACGAAGTTCTTTGATGTGTGAATGGCAAAGTGTATCAATACTTTGTTCCTCCCAAAAGTTTTGAGGCGGCCCGCAACCTTTGTTAAAAACAATATTGATAATTTTAAACAAAGTGTCAACGCACTTTGCCAAAGGGAGCTAGAGACGTGTCGGTTTCAAAAAAGCCACTAAGTCCTGTCTGAGTCCGTTGTCTAGTCGTCTGAGTCTAACGATGTCTGAGTCCTTATCTAACTACACTCAAAGTGAGAGCAAAAATAACTTACTCTCACCGAGTATTAGCTTACTTGAAATGAGAATTAAATCATTCTCATCCCAAGTCTAGCTACTGTCAATTATTTTTACTAATCAAAATCTAATCTGTTCTTATATATAATTCTGTATATAATTTTATATATAATTCTGTTCTTATATATAATTGTAATAAAATATATAATTGATTTATTGATTATTGATTTATTGATTGATTTAAGTATAATAGGCACACTAAGAGCTAGGCTCTTTTATAGTACAGCATAAACATTAATCATAATAACAACTCAATTTAAAAGAATAAATAATAACCTTAACTATAAGACAAAATCAGCTTAATCTAATTTTATTAAAAAGAAAAAAATAAAATAACAAAAATTTAAAGAGAATTGAGATATGTTAAAAACTTATGGTATAAGCAGAGGAAGAGTAAGATATAGAGGATAAAACTATAGAGTTGAGAAATAAGATAGAATAGATTGCCTAAATGGTCCTCTCCTTATGATTTCCCTAATCCTTCGTGGCAGAGCATTCCACAATAATAAATAAAATAATATAATAAAATAAAAAATACCAAAAATAAACATAAGTAATACACAAAATAATTTTTAATAAATAACTGTATGATAAAAAATACGTAGCGATTAAAAATAAATAAAGAAGAAACTTCGAGAAATAATAAATAATATTCTATAAATAGTAAACAATGTATAATAAATAATAATAATGAATATAAATAAAAATTAAACAGATAATTTACTATCTTAAATAAAAAAATTGTTTGAATAAATATTAACAAAAACCTAGGTCATCTAAAAAAGAGAGTGAGGTTTAATGAATAAAAAGTTGGATATTAGGATAGGATCTTCCCATTGCTAAGTGGGAGCTTAACAATAGGAACGAAGGAAGCCGAAAAAATATAAAAAGATATTCAACCCGATGAAAAAAAGTGGAAAACGACCTATTACCTAATGCCTGGTTAAAGCCGTGTAGGCGCGTGTGTTTCCTTTAAGAATTCTTTTCGCTTACCACCAATTAAGCTCATCAGAAGGATTTAAAAATAAAAATTATTCTACCGACCCTCTATAGACTGAATGTTACACATTCGAAAAAAACTAAGGCTAATTAAAAGAAATTTTTAAAATTATATAAAACATTCGTGTCTTATTACCGTCTAGAATGCTAAAAAAAACGTACAGTGGCGTGCAGAAATGAGTACATAATTAATTTTTTCATTTCGAAACAAATAAAATGAGCAATAATAAAGAACATCAAAAAATATTTTTTTTTTACTTTATTCCTTGTTCAATTCTGAATAAAACAACAAAACGTTCAAAATAAAAAGCAACAAATTCAGAGAAATAAAAAAAACATAGCAAAAATAACTCGCATGTGCTCAATTTTGCACTTTTCAATACTAGTGTCAGTGGAGCATTTGTTTAGTACTTGGTCCATAGCCCTTTATTTTTTATTACCATGTTGATACGTTTTGGCATACTTTCAACCAATTCCTGTATGATTTCATTTGGAATACGACTTCATCTTCTGGATAGGCACTCTTGTCAAAAAATTCGGGAAGATGAGTCTGCAGAATAGTGAGCAGACTTCATTATGCCTTTAACTCTCTCTAACGGCCCAATATGCCACCAAGTGAAGCAGCCCCAAACCATGATGTTTCCACCACCATGCTTCATAGTTTGTTTAATATGGTGGCGTTGAATGGTATCACCAGGGCGACGCCAGCAATACTGCTTACCGTCCGATTGGAAACGGTTAAATTTGGACTCATCTGACCAGATAACACGTTTCCAGTCATCTAGCGTCCAATTTTTATGCTCTTTTGCAAACTTCATTCGCGCCTTTTGGTTCTTTTCGGACAATGCAGGTTTATTTTTTTTAACAGCTGAAATATAGCCAATGTTGTGGAGCGCTCGTCTTGCTGTCCATTAACTAACGTGCTTATTTCTGGCAACAAAAGTATTTTTCGGTGTTACGGACTTGTTCTGCTTCATTTCTGCCATCATAAGGCGTGCGTCCGCTTCAGTCAACAGTTTGCGGCGACCTCTGGTTTGCTCTTTGGGAGCAGTATGTCGTCTTTTTTGGACGCGAATGACCACAGATTGACTGATATTTAGTTTCTTGGCTATTTCCCGAGATGAAGATCCATTATTAGTCAAGGAAACTATATTATCCTCCAAATCGCGCGATAATTTTTTCATTTTTTATTAAGTTTGAATATTATTACGTGCACTTGGTATAAAGCTTTAGTTATTACTAACATGAATTGCTTAACCTTAATTTTTATTACTGATCGAAGACAAAAGCAACAAATACAAAACTAACGGTATTTTGGTTTTACATATGCTGAGTACATCAAAAAATGCAAAATTGAGTACATCCGAGTTATTGTTGTTATGGTTTTTTATCTCTCTGAATTTGTTGCTTTTTGTTTTGAATTTTTTGTTGTTTTATTCAGAATTAAATAAGGAATAAAGTAAAAAAAGCTGTTTTGATTTTCTTTATTTTTGCTCATTTTATTCGTTTAGAAATAAAAAAAATTTTTTTTGTACTCATTTCTGCACGCCACTGTATATTCAACAATTTTTTTTTTCACTTTCTTTATTATATATGGTTATCAAACGTTTTTTACAGTACTTAACAGTTCTTGAAGATTACGAAAAAATTTTTTTATTTTTATTTTCTATTAATTGTACATTTAATATAGGGCGCTGAAATTGTTCTTTTCGAAAAAACACTGCTGCTAAAAAAATGGCGGACATTTGAAAATGTTTTTAAAAAATCGCCTTTTTCAACCTTTTTCCAAATTCAAAAATTTTATATATTTTTTTTGTGGTCAAATTGTGGTAAACTATCACACAGGATATAAAAACACACAGAATGCTGCAAAAATTATTAATAACGGCATAGTAGATCCGGAGATTGACTGTCCGCCAGTTAAAAAACCTAAGCTCGAGAAAAATGCGTGTAAAGTTTTTTTTACACCTGCGAGCCGAGAGCGCGCTTCAATTGAGTCGCTTCGAATTTCGATTTAATATTTTGGACAGTTATTATTGAAGGTATAAAGAATCTAAAAATGTAAAAAAACAAAAATTCATTTTTTGAAATTTCTAGACGGTAATAGTAACTTAAAAAAACATTAAGCATGTTGCTCTGTTCATAACTGAAGGAGCATTCAAGAAAAACGAATATAAAAAAATTTTTAAAATTTTTAAAACACAAGATAAAATCATGCACTTTTTTATAAATTATACACACACACACACAAACATTCATACGAACCAAAGCAAAAATCAAAAAAGTTATTTTAAATTATAATAAAATAAAATTAATACCTTGAAAATATCTTTTTCAGTCTGCACGGATCTTTAACTATATTTAAAAACGAACGACAATTATTTTAAATATTTAAAATGCATTTAATAAATGTAAATATGATTTTGTAAACTAAAAGTTCGTTACACTGGAAGTTAAATTGAAAAATATGAATTTTCATATAATAACAATGTTCACAAAGTTTGCACAGAAAATCTCAGGCAATAAAATTTCATAGGTAACATTCCAGCTCATTTTCATAAACGTGCACACCAATGCATACCTTTGCCCCCCCTCGACAAATTCCTGCGGACGCCCATGATAACGCCTCTTATATAAAACAGAATAAAACTTGTTGGATTCTCTCTATCCGATCAACATGTAAAAGGTCTTTCAACAAGAAGTGTCATTTTAAATTTCTTTTCCACCATTTTTTCAGGAGATAACATACAGCTGTAATTCAATGATGTTTGACAAAAAAAAAAAAAATAGGAGATATTCAGATATGGATCGATACACACTCGCATAACGTTTTAAAATAGTGAAATTCACTACAAAAAGGGTGAAAAGTTCGTACAAGTTCGTACTGTGTCTGGCCTTCATCAAGTGCCTTCTGGCACAGCTATAGTGACTATTGCTATATCTGTGCTATTTGGATAGTTTGAACAACTCGTGCCTGTTTGGCTAGGTCAACTGAAAATATCTGTAGCTGTGGAACGTGCTGAGTGTGTGACTGAAAATCAAGGTTTGTCCATTTCGAGACGATCACAGGAATTGAGTCTATCCACAACCACTTTGCATCGTATTTTGCACAAAAATCGTGGCCTACATTCTATTAAGGTACAGTTGACACAAGAATTGAAGCCCTTAGACCATGGAAAACACCGTACATTCGTTGAGTGAGTGATGGAAAGAAATACATAAACAAGATCATGATTTCTAAAACAAAATTATTCTGAGTGACGAGGCTGGAGGCTCATTTTCATCTGTCTGGGAACGTGAATCTGGGGCTCCGAAAACCCAAGAGAAATAGTCGAACAACCTCTACATCCACAATGAGTGACAGTTTGTTGCGGTTTTTGGAGTAACGGTGTCAATGGGCCATATTTTTTCCAAAATGATGTTGGTGCGACTGTTTCAGTGAAAGGATTACATTACCAAACAATGTTAACTGACTGTTTTTGTCCTCCAATTTATGCTATGGACGTGGACAACGTTTATTTTCAGCAGGACGGCCCTACATGCCATACAGCTGGTGAAACAATGGCTTTATTTATTGGGTGCAAAATTTCCTGAACGTGTGATTTCTCGAAATAGAGACTTTGATTGGCCGTCGAGGTCGTTCGACTTAACAAACATAAGACTTTGTCTTTGGGGCTACGTTAAAGATTCTACGAAGAGTCTACGTCAATGCTCAAGCAAATTCTCAAGCTCTTAAAGACAATAGCTGCGTTCGATTCCCCAGTGCTCAACTCAATTACGCAAAAAACGGCTACTCACTTAGCTGTTACTTACAATAGTAAGTATGTTAATACAATAGTTGGCAACACTTTTGTTTTGACAGACCACATGAAGTCTGCCATTAAATTAAATTGAAAACGAAGAAACTGCTTAAGGGGGGGAGATACTCTTAAAAAGGGTGAACTTAGTTTTGTTTAATAATTCTTTTTTCAAGTTAATAACATAATTGATATTTTTTTTATCTTCCTATATTTTAAGTATATGGTGGGTCTGCAGAGTATCTCCTGTAGCTGTCAAAATTTTTCCACTTATATGAAACAAAAGAGGTTTTATCTTCGAGTACTGATATTTTGAAGAGGAGGATAAACCTGTAATATAATAAAAAAAGTTAAGAATTAAAATTTATATCGGCTGTTTAATCGAAGGGTCAGATTCGACTATTTTTTCAACAGTTTTCTCGATTCTGACTCACCAAAACTTATTTTGTGCTTGCATACAGAACAAATTAAAAATTCTAGTGGTGCAGTAAAAACTTTCAAGATTTCAATAATGATGTAGCCATGAAAAGGATTTGTGCGAATATTGTCACTAAAAGCAGTTTATAATTTTTTAAACTCTATTCACGTCACGCTGTGTCTTTGGGTCACTATACAATTTCAAACCAATATAAACAAAAACTTGTTTTAAAGAAAAGTTAAAAAAAACATTCGACATTTTTCGAAATTATGAGGTATCTCCCCCCTTAAAGGAAATTCATTTTGTTTTTGCACTCACATCACATTTTGACAGAATCTATTACATTTCACTTATTCCGTACACAAACCAACTAAAAAATAAGAACTTGGCAACGCAACTGTACTCAATTCAACTGATATTTGACCTATTCTATACTCAACTAGCTGTAGACTTTGTTGTTGTTTTCACATACAAATTTTGAAATAAGCGACATGAATTGAGTATAGGCTAGGCTAATCGAACGCAGCTAATATTAGAGCTGTTATTCGCGAAATTAATCCGCAACTATGCAAAAATGTTTTGAAAAATTTCACCAAAAGAATGTCCATATGCAAGAACAGCCGTGGCAAACATTTGGCATATATTGTATTTCATTTCATTGCAATACATTACTTTTTTTAATTTAAAATGACATCTCTTGTTGAAAGACATTTTATAACTTTTGTAACTAAGGGATAATACTTCAGAGAATAAAAGCTTTCGGTAAAAAAAAGCTTTAGAAGATGAGCTTATTAAGGTATGAGCATATTACGGTATCCTTATTCAAAAAAATTACAATATGGTTCGGGATACCCCCTTAAAGCTTTCCGTTACTCGTAAAAATAATGTATCTCAGATATTAGTTCAATCGAAGAAGACTTAGAGGTTCCGCAAATACCTTTTGTTAGTCAAGGGCATTTATATGCGAAACTTTTTTCAACTTAAAATAAGATAGTTGTTAATAGCTGCGTTCGATTCCCCAGCCTATACTCAATTCATGTCGCTTATTTCAAAATTTGTATGGGAAAACAACAACAAAGTCTAGAGCTAGTTGAGTATAGAGTAGGTTAATTATCAGTTGAGTTGAGTAAAGTTGCGCTGCCAAGTTCTTATTTTTTAGTTGGTTTGTGTACGGAATAAGTAAACTGTAATAGATTCTGTCAAAATATGATGTGAGTACAAAAACAAAATTAATTTGTTGGAGTAGCCGTTTTCCATTATTTAATGGAAATGTCTTTCTTTCAATTTAGACAAATTGATCAGTTCATTTTCAAAATTCTTCCAAAATTGTTTGATTGATTCTCTATTTATCTTTAATACAGCTTTTTTTATCTGTAACCCTTTTTTCACGAACCTTGTTTATATCTTAACAAACGACTTAAAAGCGGGTTTTTGTCTTAAATATAAAGTTTTCAATTTCGATTTGGTTTGTTTTTGTTTTTTTTTTTTTTTCAAGCTGATCTCTGAAAAAACAAGTTTTACTTATTGTTTTTTTGTCATTTTGATTTTGTATATCTTTATATTTTTTATTGTTACGCCATTGACTTAACGTTATTTGAGTTGCGTTGTTGTCGTTGTTTTGCTTGACCGCATATTCTCTAGAAATAATTTATTCGTAAGATACAAATGATTATATCATAACTTTCAACTCACATTGTATGATTGCATGTTTTAATTATAAATTTGATTTACTCTTATATCGTTTAAAGATAAAATATGTGTAGAAATTATTTAAGATGTTATACAATTTAATGATAGCTTTTCATATTCAAACAATAAGAATCTTAACTTTAATCATACATTTCAATCACGTATGTATATAATAAAAGTACAATTACAAAGCCCACAAAATTGGATGTGAAATAGACCATTAACGGGTTGTACAAACGTGTCATGCTTCATTTCCATAAACCGTGTTGTTTATACTACTTAAATGTCAAATAGTGACAGTTACTTTATTAAGTATTATAAGACCTATGTAAATTTGTTAAACACAAATTATATAATATACACAGCATACTTATATTTAAAATTAAGTCAAAATTAATTCAGTATATATTAATAATAAGTCGACAGATCTTGATGAATTTTGTCATTTAGGCCATTTAAGCCATTTAGGGCGATTGCAATAAAATTGTGAACTTATGCACTCTAATTATTTTAAAAGTTTTTTAATGGTCAAACATACATATTTGACCTGCATTTCGTTTTTTTTTTTTTTTTTATACTTATGATTTGTAATTTTGAAAAATGTAACTGGAAAGTCATGGCATATGGGCATTTCCACAGAAATGTCAACCACAGCCAAAAAATTGAAAGTCTATAAAAGTAAGTTGTTTTAACATAATTTTATTAAGAATCTATCAAATTTAACAAATGTGAACAAATTTTACATTTATGCATAACACATTTTGAAATATTCAAATGCAAAGTCGAACAAGTCGTATATATAAGTATATTTCTTTTAAATACTCGTAGGTGGTGTTTTTGCATTTTTTTGTTTTAGTAGATTCATTTATGCATTTATGATGGCAATTTAGAGCTGACAGTCTTAACCCATAAATTTTCACCTTCCTTCGTCAATATATTTGACATAGGGACGTAACGATACCACTTAAGTATCGATACTTACTCATTTAAGTAGTACTTGGAAAATTATCCGATACTACTCATATAAGTAGGAATAAAATATCGATACCTGCTCATATCGATACTTTTCGGTTAAAAATAATTATTACGTCCCGGTATGAAACAATTTTATGTAAAATTTGTATGTGTGTGCAGCAAAGTGACGTCAAATCATAATTTTTTAAAATTCAGCTTTATTAAGAACTATTTTAACCCATTTTCTACCGCTGTAGCGTTTTCGCAGCACCAACTTTTAAAATTACTAAAATGTTCCTAATATTAAATACATCCAAAAAATAGAATAGTGCACTGCGTTCAAAGTGAATTTTTCATCGTAATGTGATCGCAAAGTGCTCATGAGCAACCATACAAAGAGCTAAATTTATAAAGATATCTTAACGGAATCGGATAGCGCTACAAAATGGGTTAAAGTAAAGTTTATAGAAGAGACTAAAAATTGTTAAACCTATGTTTAGAAGATCCGATTAAAATAGAATATAAAAGGTATTTGAATAAAAACAGTAAGAAAAAATTAAAAAAAAATTCAATTTTATTTAATTTTTACCAAAACATCAAAACAAAGAAAAAATTAACAAAACAACAAAAAATATATATTATTATAAAAAACTAAAACAATAGTCAGGTAAAACAAACATAAATTTTTTCCAAGTATAGGCAAAAATAACGATAACTTGGAGTTTTTGGATTTTTGGATTTGGATTTTTGCAAAAACCATCAAAATTGTATTTGGGCCGAAGAATACGAACCATAGCTTTATAATTATAAAAATGTGTACAAATATAAATTTTTTTTAATCTAACAATAAATTGCAGACGTATACAGCTTAAATTCATTGAAAACAAATACACTTAAAAACAATATTATTTCGTCAAAATAGGACTGCGTATTTTTGAAAAGAAGAAGCACGAATAATGGTTGGTATGAAAATAAAAGCAAATGAAACAAAGAAAATAAACGTCAGATTTTGGGAAGCGTTCGAAAATGCGTTTTTTGTTAAGGCCGTGTTCACACTTTTTCTCATTTTCTTTGAGCTGTTTACACACAAAAATGATTCGATACCAGTACTTATTTTTCGATACCAAGTAAGTATCGGAAAAAAATATCGGATCCAAAAATACTGGGTATCGAAACAAAAGTATCGATACTTACTTGTATTTACTTGTATCATTACGTCCCTAATTTAACATGGCAATCTATAGAAATCCTATATTTCCGAGGGTGCGCTTTCTAATAGACATCTTCAAGACATTACCGTAGGGGAGAAGACCCTCCAGATAACAGGTTTTTAATAATTTATTACAAAAAACTAAGAGTATTTATTACATTGACAACCATACAATTGAAAAACCTTCATGAATTCATTGTTAAATCCTTAAAGTCGGTGCTAATCTTACTAAGTCGAAATCTTATTATTTTAATTTGTTCTAACATGTTTTATTATCATTAAAATATTAATAGGATTATGAACATAAAAGCTTTTTAGCGATTTTTTTTCAGTTGGCGTAAAGTACGCTGAATGTAGCCAATATGTTCCATGCATTATTTGTGCAGCTGTTACACACTATATCATATACAATATGAGCTTTACAAGCTCATCCAAACCATGGTAGAATTATAAGGTATTGCCGACTTGGAGAAGAATGGAGTAGAAAGCAGAGCAAAGCGGGCTAGTTGTCAAAAGCAGCTGTTCATCTCGAGTTTCTTTATGTTCATGTTTCGCAGTTGATTTTAGGTTAAACTTTTTACAAGCTTTTTTTTCAAATTTAACACTTCCGCGGCATTTTATAGATTTATTTACAATGTTTTTACAATATTTCCACTCAAATTAACACAAACTTGACACACGGGTCCGCACTATTTACATCTTGAAAACATAATATTTTCATTTTATTTGAGGTTTCACGAACTTCGCCATTTTGACAATAAGCCTCCTTTTTTTATTCTCCACTCTACGTTGACGCGTGAGGGCACTGAGCGACTCGGCTCTAACTTGTAATTCTACCATGATCCAAACCAGTAGATTGAGAATGTTTATATGTACAAAGCTTTTGAAATTACTGTTTAGATCAATGTCGGGAATTCTGTACGCTTCACACGTACGCTTCACACGTACGCTGTTAAAGCTTTTTACACACTGTTTTAACATTGGAAAGCTTTTGAATGCACAAATACACATAAACACCAAGATTGAGGCTGTGTAAGAATGCCCACCAATGTTTTAGATTTAAAATTACTACAGTGTCACCAAGGCAGCATAGCATCAAATAATAAAGTTTAAAATAGTGCAGGAATGGTAAAAGATCATGATTGTGTGTCACAGATTAGCGCCGACTTCAAAACTTATATGTTCATAAAGCAGTTAATATATTGATGATAATAAAACAAATTAGAAAAAATGAAAATGATTAGATTTCCAATATTATAATATATATAAACATTTAAAATTTGACCAAGATATTAATGGGAAAAGTTATTTAAAATTATTTTTCACTTTCTAGTGATTTTGAAGTCGGTTTTTTTCCTTTTAAGAGAAAAATTTTATGTAATAGTATTAGTAAGTTTGTGGGGTATTTTCCATTTCTGTCTCTTTACAATTTTTATTAAAGAGCCACGCCATTTTTCTAACCCCGCCCACTTGATTGATCGTATTTTATAATGATTCTACCTAGCCCTATGCCAAATTTCAGTTCCCAAGTATCGATATTAACCGATATATAGTACTTCCCTTAAAGTGTCCCACTCTATGTACAATCCCGCCCATTTTTGTAATGATTCTACCTACCCACCTTTCCATTTACCTGCATACTAAATATTAGTACCCTAGTGTCAATATTAACTGAGATATAGTAATTTTATAATAATTTTATGTTTAATAATTACACTGTGCGACAATTTAAGGGTCAATTGGAATAACCTCAAATATCTAAATGGTTTCTAATAGTGGATGGTCTATATATTATACCCTCATACTCAGTTTTATCGGATTAGGTCAAATAAGAGAGAAATTCAAGGTCAAACTTCACCTTTAAGTCACAAATTTTTTCTTATAACTCTTAAACTAAATTCAAATTCTATGTAGTAACTGCATCTACATATTTGCAATGGATGATTCTTTACATTTTAAGACCATTTTTTGCTCAAAAAGTTACGTAAGGGGTTTAATATTTGCTTCGAAAACAGGGCTTTTAAAAAAAAAATAAAATTTTCAATAGTTCATTTACTATGTATGTGTCTTCAAAAACAATCAGATTTTACTGAATTTTTGCATACACCTTAAGTAAAATAAAATAACCCACCTGTGAAAAGATCACAACCATTACATGTGTGCATCCAAAGATATTCGTATTCAAAGATTACCAACGGTGGTAACTTCGTTAATGTAAGCCCTAGCGTAAAATCATTCAAATAAAACTTATAGACCCAACAATTTTCTTCAAAACTGTCCTTAACATTTAAACCGAAAGAGTTACCGTTTTAAAGATATGCGCGTAAATGTGTAATATCAACATATAAGAAAAATATATGAACTTTAGAAGAAATAGATATAAAAAAAATTTTTATTTTTACCGTTTTAATTTTTCATATATCGTCGTTCGTAAATTATTGTGTTCTATATCACAAAATTGAAAAAATTGAGATAAGACTGGTATATATGCAAATTTTTAGAGATCTATCGATCTGTGTCATCAGTTTGCTTTTATCTTTTATAGTTTTCGAAATATGAGACATCGACTTTGTGCTATACAACACTGTTGTGACAAGCTTCGTAACCTATTGTGTCCTATATGCAAAAAATCGTGCATATAGAACAAAAACGAAGCAAAAATACTAATTAAAAAAAATATTTTTTTATTTTGTTCTATATGCAAGTCTAAATAAAGTTATTAAAGTTATTATTTGGAGGTCTTTGTATTTTGCTGTTTTTTTGTTTTTTTTCTGGTTTTTTTCTTAGCTTCACATTGCACTTGGCAAATGAAATGAAACAAAATAGAAAAAATCCCGCTTTAGATTGCAGTTGGTAAATAAAATGAAACAAAAAAGAAAAGAAAATACCCATCATAAATAACATAAGGTTAGAAGTTAAATTTTACAACAACGTTTAAAAAAAGCTTAATACTAAGCATAAGAATGGATAAGCAATAGATAAGAAGATATCATTGGAGAAAGTAAATGATGTGAAAAGTTTATACAACTTTTTATCACTTGATGCAGTGGCAAACTACAATAGGGGTATTCACGGGTTAAATGCGAATTGCAAGAATGCGAAAATGCAACATATTTTTCGCACTAACGCGTGAGCATCAATATTGTAACTTTACGATAGCGGAAAGAAATATATTGCCACCTTATTTCAAAATAACAAAAACTTATTTAAATTAACGTACAAACTAAGCCTTTTTAAAGTTTTACCCAGATGGCAACTATGCTTGAAAACAGCTATAACATGAATCAGCTGTTTCGCATCACTGTTTGTGCGCTTTGGCAATAGGTTTGAGCAGTGCGTACTTCAAGAAGAGTTGCAAAATTGCTTCTAATGTGTTTGTTGTTGGAATGAAGCAAAAAAAAAAACTCCGTAAATCAAGCATGAAGTTCGTGGAATCGAAGTCAAATGAATTTGGTTAATTTTTTACTTGATTTTGTAGTCGAAACTTACCTTTTAAGAAATTAACAGATATTGATTTAAGTGGACTCATAAGAACGTATGTATAAGATTAAGTATAAAATTAAGTTAATATTATAATATATGAAATAAAGTTTTTGTTGCGTGATATCACATTGCTTTTCATTTCTCCAATACATATTAAATTTTGTTCTATATGCTATAAAACAAGAAGAGTTTCGTAAATAAGTGCATATAGAACAAATTATTTTTTTTTAAACGCATCTTACTCTAAAAAACGCTTCCAAGGATGAACATTTTTTTCTGACAGAAAAAACCACAAACTCTTGAACTTTCCTTGGTAAGAAAATCTCGGCAGATTTTTCGGTTCAGTTTTTTACTAAACTTTAAACTTGATTTATCAAAAAAACATTTTTGTCATATAGAACACAATAAATTGCGAACGACGATATGTTGTAATTACACATTTACGCGCATATGTTTAAAACGGTAACTCTTTCGGTTAAAATGTTAAGGACAGTTTTAAAGAAAATTGTTGGGTCTATAAGTTTCATTTGAATGATTTTGGGCTAGGGCTTACATTAACGAAGTTACCACCGTTGGTAATCTTTGAATTCGAATATCTTTGGATGCACACATGTAATTGTTGTGATCTTTTCACAGGTGGGTTATTTTATTTTACTTAAGGTGTATGCAAAAATTCAGTAAAATATGTATCTGAATACATAGTAAATGAACTATTGAAAATTTTATTTTTTTTTTTAAAAAGCCCTGTTTTCGAAGAAAATATTAAACCCCTTACGTAACTTATTGAGCAAAAAATGGTCTTAAAATGTAAAGAATCATCCATTGCAAATATGTAGATGCAGTTACTACATAGAATTTGAATTTAGTTTAAGAGTTATAAGAAAAAATTTGTGACTTAAAGGTGAAGTTTGACCTTGAATTTCTCTCTTATTTGACCTAATCCGATAAAACTGAGTTCGAGGGTATAATATATAGACCATCCACTATTATAAACCATTGAGATATTTGAAGTTATTTTTTCGTGTCGCACTGTGTTATTTACAGTATTTTTATAATATTGCCACATCCCTTTGTTAAAAATAATGCCCACTTTTTTAACGTAATTTGTGATAACTGTGCCTACCCCTGTACAAAATTTCAGTATCCCAATGTCAATACTATTTGAGGTACAGTATTTTTCAAATATTGCCATACCCCTTTGTTGAATAACTTTAACTTTATTGACCGTAATTTTTAATAACTGTGCCTACCCATGTCTGAATTTCAGTACCTTAGTGTCAATCTTATTCGAGATACAGCGTGTTTTTAATATTGCCACACCCCATTGGCGAATAACGCCCACTTTATTAACCGTAATTTGTAATAACTGTTTACCTACCCACATACTAAATTTCAGTACCCTTGTGTAAATATTATTTGAGATACAATGTATTTCTAATATTGCCACACCCCTTTGTCGAATAACGCTCACTTTATTGACCGTAATTTGTAATAATTGTGCCTACCACAATATTTTTACTATAAATTTCAGTACCCTAGTGTCAATATCAACTGAAATACAGTGTTTTTCTAAAAGTGACACGCCCCTTTGTTGAATATCGCCAACTTTTTTCAAAAAGGACCTCCGCGTTCATGGTATCTATCTGTTGACAAAAAATTAGGGAAATCGGGCAAATGCTTTAGTAGTTATCGATGCACATACATTTAAAAAACAAAAATAAAGAAACCAACGAACTTGAGAACCTCATCCTTTTTGAAGTCGGCTAAAAAGAGCTAAATACAACAAAAGTTGTTCGCGGAAAAAGCTCTTCGAAACAAATGGTTGACTATTTTTTGGGTATTACTGGTCATGTGGTGAACAAGTCAAGTGTATTGATCATCATCAAGTGTATTGAAGCCAATTTCGGCCTCTGAAAACTTTACACTTTCGACACTACAATAATTCAGTTTAACGTTGTTTCCTCAACTAATAGCATCATTTTATAAATCCCTGCACATCACTTCACGCTGCGTTGTTGAAATTCGCAATTTATAAAACGCAACGCTTCACGCCGTGATCTTCAGCGTTGAGTAACGCAATAGCGTAGTAAAAATAGTACAAAGTTAGCATTTTATAAAACGCTGCACTTGAAATTCGTTCACTTGAACTGTCACTTTCATCACTTGCTCTTGAGCTGCCGTTAGAACGAATAAGTTGGCATTGAAAGTGTAATAACTGTTTGTTTCACTAATATTTTCTTAAATGTTTACATATATCGTTTGAATATATGTAGGTTAAAGACAGCAACAACGAACCAACAGTTCGAAATGTTGCTAAAAGAAATAAAAAAACTACCGCAGGTAGCAAATGGTACGACAGTGTTTGGCGTTTATATTGCAATTTCAATTTAATAATGGCAGAAGTGAACAGCTGATATGGTTGCCAACAAGTCCATATTTGGTGAATCTTAAATATTTCAAAGATTTGCAATAATGATGCTAGTTTTATTTAACATGTGACAACCCTAAACTGCTGTTGGCTGACAGTTCACCGTGGTAACGTAACATCGCTAACGCAATAACGTAGTGATTAATAAAATGCAAATTTTAAATCAAAGTGATGCGCCGCGTTAGCGTTGCGTTTCATCACGGTGATTTATAAAATGATGCCATAAGTATTCTAATTATAATTATTGCTCAGTTTTCCTTGATATGAAACTATTCTAGTATGTCTATTAAAATAAAATGGATTATCTATTAAACACATAGTTATCTAAATAACATTTTTATTCAAAGATAAGAAAAAAAAATGTATTAAAGATATGAATACCTGTCAGTTTTGAGCTAAAACTACTTTTATTACATTTTTTTTTCTATGTCAGTGATAAGAATCTATTGAGAGATAGGGTAAAATTAAAATCACTACAAAAATTTAGTTTAATCTTATAAGGTAGACTAGGGAAGTCTAGGGTAGTCTAGGGTGATAGAAGAAAAATATATTATTTCTATTTTCTATATATTAAATAAATAAATAAATACGTATATGAAAGAAATTTATATATTTTAACCCTTTCATGCCCGAATTAAAATTTGAAAATGGTTAGAGCCACGTAATTTTTTGAAAACATATATATGATGGTCTGGACTCAAATATGATCTGACAATAATTTCTATAGGCAACATTAAAGAATAATTTATAGGCAACATTGAGAGTGATTGGACAAACTAAACAATTTTTTTTTATTTTTTTTTTTTTAGATAACTCTCTTTCTTTTCTTTATTTATTTTGTTCAATTGGTTTTAAAAATAAAAAAATATTTTATTGTTTTTAAACATTTTTTCGCAAAGCGATCTTGATCTTGATTTTGACCATTTCACTCTATGCAGAACGGCTACTAAATTAACATGTGTACAGCTAACAACAGAACAAATAAATTTAAATTTGCACAACTCATAAGGCTACATAATGCAAAAAACCATTGGTCAAAAAAAATGAACTTTGGGCATGAGAAAGTTAAGTAAATATCTATAGCTCTACGAACAAGAATTCATTTTCAAATTATAATGAAATAGTATAATGCGATAGTAGTGTATGCAGGTTTATCCATTTTGTAATTTCAAAAGTAGACAAAATAAAGATAGAATTTGCTTATTGTGACGTGACAATGTTACGTTTTACCAGCGGGATTCCGAAAAAGTTGAAAAAGGTATTTTTTCAAAATGCATCGTCGTTGTATAAGATTTTTACTCAGTAAGTATAAGTGTTATGATAAAAGTAATGACACGACAGTAAAGGCCTAATTTGTTGACTTTGTCCAAAAACAAACCCACGAGTTTTAAAATTGGTTACATTTGAAAATTTGAATTATAACACGCTATGTATAGGTTTTTACAGTCGTGGTAATAACAAAAATATAGATAAGGAGTTAAAAAATACATGTCGTCATTAGGCCGCGGAGAAAAATTTCAAATTTCTTCACCATCTTTCCAATTGATTACACAGTAGGACGATGATGATTTCACTATTTCCCTTCTTTAGTCTCAATTAATATGTCCTATTTCGAAAAATCATTACTTTTCGATAATATTATGTGGTGACTCGGTACTAATTGCCTTTTGTGATTATTTGGTCTGGCAAGTCCGTGTGTATAACAATTTTTCGCCTGCAGCGCTTTTTTCCCCTATAAAGCTACCGAAAATAGTTTTGGAAAATAATAAAAAAAACATTAAAAATTGTGCATTTCTTAACCTTCAAGTAAACTTTGGAATTAGAAACACAAAAGAATTTTGGGGTCATACTGACCCAACTGGAAATTACATAAAAAAATACTGAAAACTTGCCAAGTGGAAATTGCATAGGAAAGCTGAGGAACAAATTAAATAAATAATGTATTTTTGGATTTATTTGCTTTTTATTTAGTGCGAGAATTGAATTGATGTGGACAAACGTACTTCACGCATTTATCACATCGAATGCTGTGTTTATTTGAATTGGGTAGAGGTGGGCACATATGGCAACGTACTCCTTTGCAGTTTTTGGTGCATGGATGAGCGGCTGTAGTTGTTGCTGCTGTTGCTGTTGCTCAGAACTTTCTGATCTAACACTTTTGCGGGAATAGAATGAAAATACAACGTAAAAAATCACGCGATCAGTGCTGTATCAATTTGACCCAAAACTACTTATTAGGGAAATTTTTTGTACAGGCCAAATTTGACATGTGTGGACATATTTCATGTCAAATTCATAAAATTCGTATACGATTTACACATTGAGCCAAAAAATCTAGATGATTTGAGCATAAATAAGTGGAGAAAGACGCGTTTAAAATTTTTTTTGGGCCAAATTGACCCAAAATTCGCTTGAAGGTTAAAAATTATTCATTTGCAATTGTGCAACAAAAATACAACATAATAACGCCTCTTTTGTTTTGTAGATTTCTGTTTTAAAAATGCTTTCTGTAAAGTTTGAAATCTGATTATTTTTCCCCTATTTTTTTAAGGGTGCATTTTCGTTTGACTAAACATATTCATTTACATTTGAGAATTATTGTAAAGGGTGTTTTTTTTAGAGGTATAGAACTTCGAATTGAAATAAAACACAAGAAAATCGTTTTAATGTCCATCAATTTGGCTTTATTGGAAGGATAATTTTATGCCATTAATGTTTAAATATGATTTCGGGCATGTGGCCGCCGCGGCTGGCTGGAATAAAGCCAATTCTACAGGACCAATTTTCAACCACTTTTTCGAGCATATGGGGCCGTATGTCGGCAATAACGCCACGAATGTTGGCCTCCAAGTCCCCTAACGTTTCTGGTTTGTTGGCGTAGACGAGCGACTTCACATATCCCCAAAGAAAATAATCCAATGGTGTCAAATCACACGATCCTGGTGGCCAATTGACAGGTCCATTCCGCGAAATTATGCGCTCATCGAATGTTTCCTTCAATAAATCGATTGTGACGTGCGCTGTGTGGCATGTAGCGCCGTCTTGTTGGAACCACAACTCATCCACATTCATGCCATCCAATTCGGGAACAAAATAGTCGGTTATCATGGCTCTATACCGGTCTCCATTAACGGTAACTGACTCTCCAGCATTATTTCGGAAGAAGTATAGCCCAATGACTCCACCAGCCCATAGAGCACACCAAACAGTCAGTTTTTGTGGATGTAATGGCGTCTCAAGGATCTCATGTGGATTCTCTTCACTCCAAATGCGGCAATTTTGCTTGTTGACGTAGCCATTCAACCAAAAACGAGCCTCATCACTGAACAAAATTTTGCGATGAAAATCAGCATCGAGATCAATCTCATTTTCGGCCCATACACCAAAATCACGACGCATTGCATGGTCTCGCGGCTTTAATTCTTGCACAAGCTGGATCTTGTAAGGTCGCAAGCCAAGATCTTTGCGCAAAATCTTCCATAAAGTTGATGGACAAAGCTCCAATTGCTGTGCACGGTGGCGAATCGATTCATTCGGGTCCTCTTCAACATTTTGCTCTACAGCGGCAATTGTTTCTTCGGTGCGCACTGTTTGACGTCTCTGCGGTTGCAGATTATCACATAGAGTAAACGTAGTGCGAAAACGACCCATGGTTAACCGAATTAATTGCTCTGATGAACGATTATGTCGACCATAAAATGGACGGAGCTTGCGGTAAACTTCGCGAACTGAACCATTATTTTCGAAATAAATTTGCACGATTTGCAAGCGTTGTTCTTTTGTCAACCTGTTCATGATGAAATGGCAAACCAAACTGAACATAAATGACATTAGAGCTGCCAGATTTGACCACAAAATGCCAGTTTTATCTCTATTCGAAAAACAAACCCCTAAAAAAACACCCTTTATTTATTTAAGGAGTTATTTTATTTTTCTTGGAAGTTATTCAAATTCTTTTGGGAGTTATTTTATTTCTTTTGGAAGTTATTTAATTTTTCTTGGGAGTTATTTTATTTCTCTTGGAAGTTATTTCGTTTATTTTATTTTTATAGGGAGTTATTTCATTGGGAGTTATTTAATTGGGGCTTATTTCATTTTTGGTTTGGGAGTTTTGATTTGGGACTTATTTCATCGAGTTATTTCATTTTTTGATTTAGGAATTATTTCATTGGGAGTTATTTCACTGTGCCAATGTGACTTATATCTAAGATTCGGCTCCACGTAATAACCACCAAATGAAATAACCCCCAAAGAAATAAGACCCAACGAAAATGAAATAAACCTCAAATTACTGAGATGAAACAAACAAACAAATGGAAAATGAAATAACACCCAACAAAAAAAAAAATGAAATTATCCCCAATGAAATATCCCCCAAAAAATGCAATCAGTCCCAAAAAAAGAGTGGTTTAAGTTTAAAATATGCGCCTCTTACAGAATGTAAAATTTGTAAAAGGTGCATTTACACAGAAACATTAAATAAACTCCCAATTAATGGAATGAAATAATCCCCAAACCGAATAAAATAAATAAAAAAAAAACCAAAGTCAAATAGTCCCCAAATAAAATTTGATCGGGTCTAATTTCATTGGGCTTTATTTGATAATGAAATAAAATCCGAAAAAAAAAAATAAAATATCGCCAAAAATTTTTGAAATAGTACCCAAAAACGTCATGTGAAATAACACCCAAAAATGTATGGACATTTTTTGGGGCTTATTTCACTTTTTTGCTGGGGTTTATTTAATTTCGGGGTTATTTTGTGGAGCCCAAAGATTCAGCAAAATGTACGAGAGTGATAAAATATTTGCTTTGGCCCTCGAGAGTCAACGTTTTTGTCTGCCTTTTTTAATCGCTCTCTTAACTCTCTATAAAAACTCTATATTCCTGCGTTCCTCCCTGCCGTTGTCTTTATTTTAATTTAAATATATTATCGCTGTTGTGGTTAACGACGATTAGATACAAGTTGCTTTATTTTTAATTTATTTTCTTTTGACAATATAATATGACCAATATAATGTAATTGAGACATAGTCCGCTGTTGTTGTGATAACCGCGGAAGAGCTGAATAATGTAGAGAAGACTATTGTAGAGCATTTAAATAAATTTTAAATAAATAAAAGAAAAAGGTTCTTCTGAGTTAAATTCAATTTTTGACTTAAATTTAATTTCTTATGATTATGAGTCTTATACAAATGTATAACAATTTTAAACCATGTCATTTTAACGTTACAGGTCTTGCCTTCAATAAAACGACAAACGGTAACAGCGGAGAGAGTGGAGAGAACGCTGCAGCGGGAGCAATAATACAACTCAGACGCTTATCAGACGTTAAGATTGTGAACATTAAACGTGTGGTTTTCCGAACCTTAGCCAGTACCCTTAAAAATTGTTGATGATTGGCACAATAGTCGCTGTAGGAGCATGTCGTTGAGATGTTCAGATAATGGTTATAATGGAAAACTAGCACTAAATCGTTTGGAATGTTAATTTTAGTTAACTGTGATACTTGTTGTGTTATTTTATTTAAGCTAAATAAACAAGAGATTTAAGATATTGTTGTAACTACGTATTAACTTACAACTTAGCAAAATGGTCAAGATCAATCGTCGTCTCTTGCCGATGAAGGCACATTATCTCTTCTTTATGGGTGGTAAGTAATTAAATTTTAACTCATTATTCAATGAGTTTTATGTCATAACATTTTATCTCCTCAGCCATGGGTCCAATTCTTCCGCAACTGTCTGTTTTGGGCAAACAGATTGGCATATCGCCCGAAGTTATGGGCTATATAACATCAGTGTTGCCCATTATGTATGTGATAGCAAAACCATTATTTGGATTTATTGCCGACTATTTTGTTGTAAGTTGTGTTATTACTTAATTTTTATTGCTTCTTTGCTATTATCTGCTGGTACATTTTACAACTTTTAACTTATATACATTTTTAGATGTTCCGCAAAATGATTTTTGTCACTTTAATAGCTGTTATGACACTATCGTATGGATCGTTTTATTTTGTTCCAACATTACCAACACATGCCATCAGAGTGGAGCAATCTTTGAATCTTTCTTTAAGTATGGGTGACATCAAAATTTGTCCAGAGGAGGTAAGCTTAACACATTAACCACAGAGGCGTGATTCTGTCGGCCGATTTCGATTATTTTTTTTTTCAGGAATTTATTATTTTGATCCCTAGTAATCGGGAATTACTTATTTTTCCCATTTTTTTGACCCCCAAATTCCAAGTGAAAGGTGTTAATTTTTGAGATTTTTTTACCCAAATGTTTAAAAAATGTAAAAGGAATATGTTAATTTTATCACTCCATTTGTAACGCCCATAAGCAGGCGTGGTAGGCATAGAAAATTATATATAGTATATTCTTGATCAGCATCACCACCCGAGTCGATTTAGCCATGTCCGTCTGTCTGGCTGTGATCACGATTACAGCCGTAATATTGCAACTTTCATCATCAAATTCGATATTCAAGCTTTTATCTAAAACTTAAAGACTAAGTTCAAAAATGAGCCAAATCGTATGAAAACCCCACCTACCTCCCATACAAAGTGACTATCAAATCGGTAAAATCTCTTAGAATTCCACAAAAATGAATATATGAACTTGAATATTTTTGCACTCTGAGTGCATATTAACATAGTAACCAAATCGGATGAAAACCACTCCTACCTCCCATACAGAAGTGAATCCAAATACAAAAAGGTACAATTTTTTTTTAGCTCCACAAAAATTAATACATGGGCTTGACAGTTTGCAAATAAGCTTTGATATTTATCATGTACTCTCAGTATGAAAACTACTTAAGAGGGTTCTTAAACTCAAAACCCGCTCTTGGCTATAGGCCAAGATTATAGATCTAATGACAATTAGGAAGCCTAAATTATTCCTTAAGCTATTAAATGAAAATGAAAATGAAAATTTTTCATAATATTTATTCGAAAATATTTGAATAAAGTGAGCGTCAAAACAAAGTATACATTTTTTTGTACACGAGTTATATCACTTATAAGTCTTCAACACTGTGATTAGTTCCAAAATTTATTATGTTTTGAATTCTTATCAAAGTATCTCTTAATATAAGTATAAAGTCTTGCAAATAATTTATTACAACAACAAAATATTTAATAAAAATAAAAAAGTCCATATTTATCGCGTCAAAACAAAGTGTACACCTGCAAAGTGAGCTTAGCAATTTCAAATATTTTAAACAAATGTAACGGTATCTCTCTCAAATTGGTTAATAATGATATTAATTAATGTTTCATAAAGCAGGAAAATCACTTCGCGAAATAACTTCAATTTCTGATAGTGATCATAACACCATCAAGTATAATACAATCACTAGAAAATCGACCATGTGCTGGCAGACTACAACAATTCTGTGAAACCGCAATACGATCAGTATTCAGAATAGTGTGAAAATATCTAAGTACAAGCGCAGTGAAAATAGCGGATGAACTTTTTGTATCATCAGTAACCAACGTTAGTGCCAGTACAATAAGACGTGCATTAAATTCAAATGGTCTGTTTGGAAGAGTCCCTCGAAAAAAACCATTTAAACAAGAAAAAATCAAAGGCTACGCATGGATTTTGCTAAAAAGTATGAAAATAATGAAATTTAATTTTGGAAAAACATAGTTTTCAGTGACGAAAGCATATTCGAAATTTTTGGTGAGAAAAAATCTACAAAAAATATGGACAAGCAAAACTCAGGAGTGCATGGCGCAAAATATTACTTCTACAATAAAGCATGGTGGGGGCTCGGTGATGGTGTGGGAGTATATGACGGAAAACGGAGTGGAAATTAAACGTATATTGACAGTACAATGAATAAACTTGATTATCTTAATATTTTAAATAAACATTTGCCGGCCAGTGTTAACAAATTAGGATTGGATCGCTTGTAGATGTTTCAGCAGGAAAACGATCCGAAATAAACAGCCAAGGTAGTGAAGAAATGATTGCTGTGCAAAACTCCAAAACAGCTGGATCACCCCTCACAATCACCGGACCTCAACCTGATAGAATATTTGTGGGAACATCTGGATAGACAAATAATAAAGAGGACGATATCCAGCAAGGATTCGCTGGAAGCCGTTTAACTTGAAGAATGGCACACAATGGCAAAATCAAACGTAACAACGAAATTTGTGGAATCAATGTCAAAACGGTTGAAAGTTGTCATTTCAGCACGAGGAAAACAAAAAAATGTTAATAATTGGACTAAAGTTATTTTTTCTTATTTACAACTTTAAGTGTACTCTATGTTTTGACTCGAAGAAAATGGAGTATTTTTCGTTTTTTATGTGAAAATTTGTTGTAAAATAATTTATATTTTTAGTTAGTATATAATAAGAGCATAAGTTATTAATTCCAAAAATACTAAATTTTTTTATAAAATTACTTTTTAAAATATTGAAATAAAGTAAAAAGTATGAAAACATAATGTGTACAGTGTACACTTTGTTTTGACGCTCACTGTATATAATAGAGTGTATGCAATAGAATAACATATTTTATAGTATCCACATTCGGAGATATATATACAGGAATACTTAGCATGCTTAGCTGTCAAGTCACTAAATATTTTGTATCACGTGTAACCCTAAATTAAAGCATAAATATCAACTAAGCATTTGAAGAAACTACGCACGTACAACTACCGACCACATTAACATTAAGATTAAGTAGTTTATGTCAACAATAACGCAACTCACTAATGCTATGCCTACACAGAGAGTTTAGTTTGAGTTTAGAATGAGCTCAGCCGAAGCAGAATTGAGTTTAGTGCGACATTTCTTTGTTTTATTTGTATACCCGGGTAGCTTCGTCACTTTTTCTTCCAACATCTATATTTCAGAAAATAATTATCATATCTAAATATCTATTGGCTAACAATAATAAAGGATGTTTTTTTTAGAGGTATAGAACTTCGAATTGAAATAAAACACAAGAAAATCGTTTTAATGTCCATCAATTTGGCTTTATTGGAAGGATAATTTTATGCCATTAATGTTTAAATATGATTTCGGGCATGTGGCCGCCGCGGCTGGCTCGAATAAAGCCAATTCTACAGGTCCAATTTTCAACCACTTTTTCGAGCATATGGGGCCGTATGTCGGCAATAACGCCACGAATGTTGGCCTCCAAGTCCCCTAAAGTTTCTGGTTTGTTGGCGTAGACGAGCGACTTCACATATCCCCAAAGAAAATAATCCAATGGTGTCAAATCACACAATCTTGGTGGCCAATTGACAGGTCCATTCCGCGAAATTATGCGCTCATCAAACAAACCCCTAAAAAAACACCCTATACTTAATTATTTAGCTTTACAATTTTAGTTCGAAATTCCTTCCAGAAGTTTTATTTATAACCTTTCTGTCATAATGTTTAAAATAAGTCATATTGACATCGGGGTAGCTTCGGCATTTAGTACGACTACGATACGTTGAAGCCTGATTTAAGGAGTTTGGGAGCTTCAATCCGATTTCGCTTCCTAATAACAAGGCCGAATGTGCCCCAACATAAAACGTCGTATATACCCCGGAGTCACTTATATATTTTTTTCTTTTTTTTTTTAATTTTTAACCACTTTTTTTAAGCTAACATACTTTTAATCACAAAAGTAATATTATTATTATTCTGTTTTAATTTTCTTTCGAAAATGTCATTGCCGAATGCACCCCAAAGACGAATATATACTCCGGTCTGTATTTATGCTACACCTCAGTGTTTCCTGCTAATCTTCTTTCAGTTTCAGCTCTCCGCAGTTCACCTTGAACATTCTTGACGAGTGCACAGATATTCATCCAATATTCTTCTGAATCCACCATCCGCTCTATAAGCAATTCTGGACTTGGTAGAGTTCTCGCAGTTCCGTGAAACGACTGCAGTCAAATATTGCATGCTTCGCGTCTTGTTTCTGGTTTGGACACTACGAGTAATAGGGGGAAATATCGTGTCCAAATCGATAAAGTTATCAACGATATCCACCGTGGCCAGGATGGAGCTGTGTTAGGTGGTCATTGCAGTTTCCGTGTGCACTGCTTATCCATTTATCGATAGACGGAATCGGGGTGTGAGTCTATCTACCCTTCAGCGTATTATTCCACCGAGATTGCCATAGGGCCATAGATCGTATCCGTTATTTTTTATTTTGATCATCCTGACTGCGCTGGCTTCAGCTGACATTGTGGATCTCCTATAGTAAATTCTCCTCATCTCATCTGCTAGAATGTCAATGGGGATCATTCCAGCTATTATGTATACAACTTCGTCCGATATCGTCCTTTAACCGCTTATTGTTCTCAGCGCACTGAGCCGGTACGCTGAAGAGAGTTTCGGGCAAGTCTCTTTTCTTTTAAGAGTTTCTGCCCAGACTGGTGCAGCGTATAAGAGGACAGAGCTGACCTCTCTAAATAGAAGAATCCTCTTTTTGTAACCGGTTTCACCAATGTTTGGTAGTATCCTGGAAAGTGCTGCTTGTAATGTTGAAGCTATCTTACTCACATAGTTCGTATGTGTTTTAAACTTCAGCCTGTTATCGAGCATGACTCCGAGATACTTTATTGCTTCCTTTGATCGGATATTCATGTTGTCAGCTGGAATATTGATGTATTCTACGTTCATCCTACTGGTGATAAGAACCGTTTCTGTTTTGTGCTTCGCCGGCACGAGGCTTGCAGAATCGAGTCACTCCTTAATCTGGAAAATTGCTGCGTTTGTGACTAACTTCACTTCTCGAGAGTGTTTCGCAGCGGTCACAATAGATATGTCATCAGCAAAACCGATGACTTGGACTCCTTGTGGTAACCTCAATCTTAAGAGACCATCATGCTTAAGTTCCAGAGCAGGGGATCTAGTACGGATCCTTGGGGTACCCCTGCGGACACATTGAAATATGTAGGTCCTTCTTCTGCGTCGTACTTTAACTTCCTGTTGGGGAAATAATTTGCCACTATACGCTGCAGGTAGTGAGGCGCTTCTATTCTCGTAAGAAACCTACTAATAAGGGACCAGTCAGTCGAGTTGAAAGCGTTTTTGACATCAAGTGTCACTCCTGCGTAATACTCTTTTGTCCCCCACTTCTAGGAATGTTCTTTAATGTCTTCAGATGCAATATCCACTATCATTTTAATAGCATCGACAGTAGATCATGATTTTTTGAATCCATACAGATTGTTTGATAAGGCTCCTTCATTCTCCACTACTTTCAGCAATCTGTCATATATTATCCGCTCAAAGGTCTTTTCCATTGTGTCTAATTGACATATCGGGCGATATGACGATGGGTCTCCGGGTGCGTTGTTTCCTGTTAGCAGAAGAACTAGGTGCTGGTGCTTCCAATATTCTGGGAACACTCCTTCCTCAATATATTTTTGCATGGTTGCAATGAACGTGTCTGGTTTCTTTTGTGTGGCTACCTTCAGAACTTTGTTTGGAATTCCGTCGGGTCTAGGTGATTTCATGTTTCCAATTCTCGTAAGAACTCTCTGTAGTTCATCCATTGTGATTATTGGGATATTTGCTGCATCTATTTTCCGAACAATTGTGGGCATAGTGTTTGACCTTTGGAGAAACAGATGCTCAACAATGGTTGAGGACAAAGCTACATCTCTGCGTACCATCTCTGCGTACACATGCGAGTTCTTCTTAGCGCTGCACAAATCAGAATTATTATAGGCCCATACTGATATGAAAACCTCATCTTTGTAGGTACTTGACTGTGCAAGCATTTGATCATGAATTTGAGTTGTGAACCTTAAATTTCACAAGAATAGAATATATAAGTACATTGATATTATATTTTAATAAACTTTTCACAAACTTTAGAAAGAAAGGTTTTACCATAGATTCTGATGGTATAGATTTACCATAGAGCTGATAGATTCTGCTAAAATAAAATCAACCTTTGGTAGTTTTTTCCCCACCACATACAATTTTGGGAAAACTATGAACATTAAGAGGGTTCTTATTCATGATCGATCGAAGAAGATTTAGAGGTGCCGCATCAAGCTTTTGTTGGTTAAAGAGATTTATGTAGGAGAAAAGTGCACTTATTTCAAAACACCCCATAACTCTTTAAGGCATTCATTTTTAAAATGTTTATTAAATACAAATTATGTTTTTAAGAATTCTTCAATAAATTTTTCTTGTTTACCTTTTAGATTTTGACCCACACATCTCTTTGTACGGAGACACGCGTTGCCACTTGCACTGACAACAACACCAATTTTAGTGCATATTTAACGGCCTTTAACCATACGATTGACAGTCTAGCAAGCAGTCTAAACTTAACCAGCTTTGACTTCAATGACACACAATTGCATGTGTGTCTATCAAGATCAATAGCGGATGAGCTGAATTCTACCTCTTTAAGTAACAGCTTCCGGGGTAGTTGTTATGTGCCTCCTGAGCTACAGCCGGACTGCCTTTATAACACATCTGTTTTTTGGCTTTTTGTGATCTTCATGTGCGCCGGCACGATCGGTTTCAATGTCGTCAACTCTATTTCGGATGCCATCTGTTTTGATATGCTGGGTGAGTCGGAGGAGCATAAATATGGAGCACAACGAGTATGGGGCACCATTGGTTTTGGCATGACCGCGCTCATCGGAGGCATTGCAGTCGACATTTGGACACTGGATGCAGTGAAAAGTTTTACTCCGGCTCTTATTATCATGTTCGTATTCAGTGGCTTTGATTTGCTGAGCGCCTCAAATTTGAAGTTACCAAAGTTATCATCCTCTGAGTCTATATTCAAGGACGTTTGGAGTCTGATAAAACATCCAGCTATTGCCATATTTTTGATATTTGCCACCATTGCGGGCATTATTGACTCCTTTATTATCTACTTTATGTTCTGGCATTTGGAAGAAGTAGCTGCTAGTACTGGATACATGGATCAGATTAAACTGATTGAAGGTTGTGTTGTAGCAGCTGAGTGCTTGGCCGGTGAGGTACCTTTCTTCTTCTTCAGTGGCAAGATCATTAAAAAACTGGGCTATATACACTGCATGAGTTTGTGTTTCTTCTTCTATGCCGTACGTCTCGCTCTGATCTCAGCGATTCCAAATCCTTGGTATTTAGTTGTCGTCGAACTTTTCTTTCAAGGTGTCACCTATGCACTTTGCTATACGTGTATTGTGGCATATGCCTCGGCTGTGGCACCACCCGGAACATCGGCTACTGTACAGGGCTTAATGGCTGGCATGGATGATGGTCTGGGTTTCTCAATTGGCTCACTGATCGGCGGTTTGGCCTTTAAGCGTTTCGGTAGTCGCGCTAGTTTTCTTTATTTTGCCTTTGCTGCACTCTGTACCTGTGTGGCTCATATTCTGATTAGACCAACTTCACGAAAGCAGCAATATTTGCCAAAGAACGGTTATCAAGTGCCAATCGAACAAGTTAGTGATTCAGCAGCGAAGCAGCCGGCGGAAGAAATTAAAATGTAATGCCTGACAAGGAGTTATTTTAAGTTTGAGTAATTTAACAACATACACACATTATGTATTATTTCTAAAAAATACTATTTTTATACGAGAGTAGGTAAATGTTTTTAAGAAAAGGGTGATTTTTCAATACGCTGTAGTTTTACTAAGAAGGATATCTGCTGTCTGTGTTGACAGATCAACGTATTTTTTTTTATTATTTTCAGCAAAAATTTAAAAATTTTCATCATAGAAAGATAAAAGACTGAACAACGGACTAAATGGATAAGTAAGTAAACAGAATTAACGAATTTGGTGCGATGAACAATCACACCAAAGAATTGGTATCAAAACCAAGATTTTTAATTTTGCTAACGAGACTAAGAGACTTTTTTTATTTTTTTTTAACGAGACTAAGCTTCTTGCCACTTAAAATCAGATCTGGTATATTACTAGTACCCCAGTGGTATAAGCCTATAACTAGTACCCCAGTGTCTTATACTTTCTAGATCTTCATTTAACCTGCATATAAAATCTTTCATGAGTTCAAATCTATGAGAAAGATGTAACTAAATATCAACAGCATAAGCATGTAAGAAGGAATATTTGCTGAAGATATCATTTATGAAAATGAAAAAAAAGTGAGGCACAAGAACCGACCCCTGAGGTACCCCAAAGTACCTCTGTAATCTATCGGGTGTTTTTTTTTTTTTTTTGAGGTGTAGCATTTTGCACTGAACACATTGACGACGGCAACGACATTACGACATCTGTCAAATTTTTTTACATGTATTTCTTATGGAGAGAATTTGGTCTAATGTCGCAATGTCGTGTCGTCGATTTAGAACTATTCCTAATTTGACAGCTTGTCGTCGCTGTCGTCGTCAATGTGTTCAGTACATTTCCTTGAGGGATAGCTGTCAAACCAGTTGTCAAAGTAAACACATGTGTTTGACATTTATGTTCAGTATACTTTGGCAAATTGCAAAGCAAAGACTTACACCGGAACAACGTTTGCAAATTGTGGAAATTTATTTCCAAAACTCGCGTTTTTACATATGCTGCAAACTTACAAAGCACTGCGCATTTAGTTCCCCACGTTAGTTGCAGCAGGAAACTATTACAGCGCGTGAAACCATCACTTTATTGGGATGAACCTTTGGTGACCGAATCATATCAAGAAATGAGCATGGCAATTGGCCACCTAGGTCACATAATTTGACTCTGTTAGACCACTTTTTGTGGGGGTCAAAAATAGTATAAAATAGAGAACGAAAAAAGTAGCAAAGAAAATAGAGAGTAAAATATACAGACAAATGACATTCTGTGCAAGACACTCGTGAGAAAATAGCCAGTTGTCACTAGTATCTTGTATGATTGTATCATGGTATGGCATTGTTGGTAAATTCAAAAGCAAAAATAAAAAAATAAAAATAAAATATAAATTAAAATTAAAATAAGGACAAGTATTAGGACAAGGATTTTGGTTAAGCATTAAGGCAATGATTAAACAAGGATTTGGACAAAGATTAGGACCAATAA
The DNA here is from genome assembly GCA_943735915.1 of Pherbina coryleti. Classification (NCBI taxonomy): domain Eukaryota; kingdom Metazoa; phylum Arthropoda; class Insecta; order Diptera; family Sciomyzidae; genus Pherbina; species Pherbina coryleti. The sequence goes on from OX030950.1 coordinate 139,377,456, forward strand.
TCCTATCTTTGTCCAAATCCACAAGGAGTAGATGGAGAAGGAGTACAATGAAAATGTGAACAAAGATTAGAGTATAGAATTGGACAAGAATTGGGAAGATGACTTCGACGAGGGTAAGCACCAAGAATGATAGAATCAAGATTACGCGATCCGCAGTCCCGTTATATAATGCTATCTTTCCCAATTGACTGCATGACATCACGCAGCGCTTCTGCATAATAAAATTAATGCAAATGTGCGATCACTTAGGCAAATTGACGAAATTGAAAATAAATTCTTGCGGAAAAGTAAAGTAAAAAAAAGCTGTATAAAAAAATGCATATTTTCATATACGAAAAAATGTAAATTTTTCAAATTTTCACGATTTTTATCTCCTAAACCATTTAGGTAGGCTTAAGAGAACCATATACATATGTACATATTATAAAAATAATAAAAATGAAAATATTCAGTACGAGGGGTACTATTTATATTTCGGGAATAGCAAATAATAACAAACATTTTTAAATGAAAATGGCTTTAATGTTTTTCAAAATATTCCCCTTGACGATCAATACACTTTTGCATTCGTTCAAACCATTTGTCATAGCAGTTTTTCCATTCCTCTTGAGACACCTCCAAAACATGGTTTTTGAACGCTTCAACTGCTTCTGCGGCGCTCGTAAATTGTTGACCACGCAGTTTACCTTTGATATTCGGGAACAAGAAGAAGTCATTGGGTGCCAAATAAGGACTATATGGAGGATGAGTCATCAATTTGACGTTTTGACTGCTCAAAAATGTACATGTTTGACAAGATGTGTGACAGCTCGCATTGTCATGATGGAGAATGATTCGTCTTTGGCGGTTGGTTTTGCGAATTTCTCCGAAGACTTCCGGCAATTAAATGGTCGTGTATCATTCAGAATTGACCGTCCTACGTTGCGCAACCGGAACAGTGGCCACATGACCCATTCAGTGGAAGAAACAGGCGACCATTTACTCGCAGTGCTTCGTCCGCGAATAACTTTTGTTGGATTTGCCTCGTCTTGGAATACCCACACGGTCGATTGCTGTTTTGTTTCCCGTTCATACGCATATATCCATGACTCGTCACCTGTCACGATTTTATACACGTCTTTTGAAGCACCATGATTGAACTTTTTAATCATTTCCTTACACCAGTGATGCACGGCGTTGGCAGAGCTACCAATACAAGCGCAACATTTTTCTTTTAGTATGTGTGTGCGAGCAGAATACTGAAAAAAAATACTTTTACACTCATTGAGTAAAATGATAGGATAAAGTGTTTTTTGATAGATGGATTGAGGCTCGTAATAAGGGTTAAAAAAAAAATAAATAAATTCCCATAAAGGTCGGAACATGTTTAATTTATTCATATATTGCGTCTGTACAGCATTTAACAAAATAATTTTCTCATGAGACGCTAACTCCATGAAGTGCAAACGCAAACTGATTCTCTGCTAGCGTCGTATAAGTTCGGTACCAAGATGTATTTAAGAAGGTGGAAGAAGTAGGTTGATGTTTATTAAATCGACACCGTTGTGCTGTCAAATTTCGTTGTAGTGATGCCACTTTCTTTATTTTTCTTTTGTGTGGGACAAATACTTTGAGAGGGAGTTATGCAATCGGGTAAGGGGATAAAGTTTAGAAACAGCCAAATTTTAGGGTTATTTTTGAGTTGTAAAGTTAAGCAAGCATGTTCAACTCCAAGCCGCAACAGTCGATCCACTTTCTTCTTCGAAAGCCGTCCTTTGAAACTTTAAAGAATCATATACTCTCATTATTCTAGGTACTACGGCAGATAGCACAACTTTACGACATATTTTTCTATAAAAGGTAATCCACAAGTCACTAGAAATTTAAAAAAAATCACACTAGACGCGTTTGAATTGAAATGAATTTTCGCACAAAATATGGCATCACTTCATTTCTTTTGATTTTGACAGCGCAACGGTGTTGATTTTGTAGACTTCATCTACTTCTTCTTAATACATCTTGTTCGGTACCTTCGCACACACGACTTGTATGTGAAAGCCGAGCGGCTCCGTAAGCATCTCGTGTGCATCACTGCCTTACACCAATTGACGCGAGACTTTTTTTGAGCGATTGATAAATTATGGGGTATCCAACGAGATCAAATTTTTTTTACATATAAGTGTTCATGCAAAATCGAGTGTATTGAAGTGGAACTAATGTTCAAGGATGCCTCTATCTCACGATGTATCACATGACGATCTTGCATTATTAGTTGCATCGTACTGCATCGATGTTTTGTGGAACACCAATCGATTTTGGACGACCTTCACGAAATTCATCGGCGACCGAACTACGACCACGATTGAATTCACTAAACCAGCGATATACTGTGGTTTTTGATGGTCCTTTATCGTCATACAAAGAACTGAGTTCATCGACACATTCTTGTTGAGATAATCTACGTCGAAAGTTGTGAAAAATAATCCAACGAAAACCTCTTGAAATTTCTATTTTAGAGCAAATTGATTTCTTAACTCACTGTAAACAAAACAAATTGCACTTGTACATCAAAACGTTGTGAGTATATTTACACAACAAATGTAAAACTTTATTATGGTGATGCCAGATTTTAGCTATTGACATTAGTGTTGTCAGTTCCCGAAATATAAATAGTATCCCTCGTATATAAATGCATGCAACTGCATGTAAACAAAAGCGCTGGGTGACGTCATGCTCTCTTTCTCATTTTCGAAACGCGTAATCTTGTTTCTATCATTCTTGGGTAAGGAATAAGATTCAGATATACCTAAAACAATACTTGGACAAGATAAGGAAAAGTATAAAAACAAAGAATAGAAGAAAAATTTAGACACACTAAGAACAAAATTTAGGATAAAGATTTAGAAAGGAAGTCTGACAAGGATTATTAAAGGATTTGAACAAGGATGAGGTCAGGAATTTGGACATGGATAAAACAAGAGTTTGGACAGAAAGAAGGACAATTATTAGAACAAATATAAGAATAAGAAGGAAGACAAGTTTGGGAACAAACGAAAGGGTAGGGACAAGAATAAGGACAAGGATAAAGATACACTGTCACGTCAAAAATCTACGGATGTGTCAGCCAAATTATTTTTAATATTTTCAAGCCTTTTTTAATATAAATAAAAAGAAAATAAGAGAAAAATCCATTTTGATACGGTCGGATTTCGACCACAGGCAATACTAATAAAGTTTAATTCACCAACATTATGTAACAAATGATGACAGTTTTAAGTGCTCTGCTGGTTTAACAGGCTCTATAAAAACAAAAACAGAAACAGGCATAAAGTGTGCCGCAAAAAGACTCTCAAATCTTCTGCTTCGTATTGAAGTGGTTTACTTATTATGTAAACAAGATTTTAGAATGAGCAACACAGACGTCTATATAAATCAAAAATTAAAAGTAAAAATATCTAAGAATAACGAGATAATAAACAAAAAAATAAAGAATAATTATAATTTAAAAAAGTGAAACTGGAACAATTAACAAGAAATCTATGATGGTGAATGTTGAATATATTAATAAACGATTAAGAATATCATTTAGCAGGTGATACTTTGATTTAACATAACTGTCTGTAAAAAATATGATGGTTTTCAAATGATCGGGCAGGGTGAAGAGCTTCCGTCACTTATAAGAGAGACTTAAATAAATATACATAAGTGGGTGCTTCTTATGTTGAACTAGATTAAACGGATTAACATTCACCAACATTAAATATTTTAATCGGATTAGCTTATAAAAGCCTAGACAATGGTAAGCTTTAAGAACAGTTTCGTTTAAAGCGTTTTAAAGCTGCACGTACAAAACAATGTTACATGGTTACGTCGTTTGCTTGGTTTTGCTATTGGGGCAACCATATTTTGGAAACGCTAAAATTTACAATAAGTGCGCGCTGGCGCGTACTTTGCAGCGTTATGGCGTGCCCTATCGCGAGCTTGACGACTGGATGTGCCTCATCGAGGGCGAAAGTTCTTTCAATACCCGTGCAATTAATCCATCGAATTCAGATGGCTCTGTTGATTGGGGTCTTTTTCAGATCAATGACCGTTATTGGTGTAAGCCTGCAGATGGACGTCCTTCCAGCGATTCTTGTCGTCTACCTTGCCGTTTGTTGTTGAGTGACAATATTCGCTACTCTCTTCTCTGTGCACGCTACATCAAACGCATTCAGGGTTTCACAGCCTGGGTTGCCTGGAATAATCGTTGTCAAGGTGCAAAGCCTAGTGTTCGGAATTGCTTTAAAAAGAGTCGGAAGCATGGTTAAGCTTAATATAGTTCTTAAAAAAAAATATTGTTTCATGTCAGTTTATTGGAAGACAATATGGTGAGGCTTACCTCAAGTGATACCAATTCTTTCCTTTTGAAAAGAGAAATAAAAAAATTGATTAGTGATTGATTACAGCATTCTTTAATAAAGTATCAAAACTATTTCGTTGTAACGATTCGAATTTAGAATTTTTTAAAATTATTCCTTTAGTATGAGAAGCATTTTGAGACACTAAAATGCGAGCCATTACAGCGCATTCTCCATGCTGCCCAATTGCCAAAGCCCTTCGCGGTGTTTTGAACGCGTTGAGCACAGCTCATTGACTTGGCGATGTCATCAAGAAGTTCATAACAGTATACATTGCATTTGTTTTGAGTTTTGCGTTCATCCAATGGATTGCACCAAAAATAATCGTTGATCTGGAAGATACCCCAATCTTTGGAATAATCAATATTGCTATTGATGGCCCTTGTGTTGTAGCTGCTCTCATATTTTGCAATGCAAGTCCAATCGGCAATTTCCTCCCTAGGCACGCCTATCTTACGCAATTCTCGAGCTAGCGAGCACCTGTTGTATATTATGGCATCAATGGCATCAAAAAAACTTGAAAACAGTAGCACCAGCAGATAAAAGTAGGTATCCAAAGTATTACGAAATTTCATTGTTAAGTGGAAAAAAATAGACTTGCATCACTTTTTATAACAACACGAAAGATTTTCACGTTCCATTACAAATAACATTGGTTTCGCTTGCATTTTTTTTTTCATTATTTTCGCTGTAGCAAAAAAAAAAAACAAAATTATTAATATGTGAAGGGTGGTCCAGATACAGTTATCTTTTTATTAAACATCTGCATGAATTCATTCATACAATGAATGCACAACACAATTCATGGGTATTTCTTGTTTCTGTGCTAACCCATCGTCATTGAGTGAATGATCTTGAATAGAGTCACAAAAGTTGTTTGAATTTGTGTTGTGCCTCGTTTGCCGAAAGACTGCATTAATTCGTCTCATGCAACGAGGTCGCTTCGCCTCACTTTATACACCCACGCTGAGAGCAGCGAGAGCAAAACCGACCAAGCAGCAGTCGCAGTGAATTACGATGAGCATTCAATTGTTTTTCTCTTGTTCAAGCAGAAACTCTGTAAACAAGAATGTTCATAATGCATTCGAATTTTTCAAATAATTCGAGTAACTCGAGTTGATCAAAACAATTTACATAGGGAAAACAGACTTATTTATATTTTGCAATGTGTTGACAGCTTGTATGTTAAGCACGATACTTTAGGACTCATTTGTTATCATTTAATGATATTATTTTAATTTTAATGAAAAATAAGAAATATTACTAAAGCAATATATATAAATTTAAAAAAGAACACATAGGCATTTGTTCGGATTTTGAAATTTCTTATAATATTTAGAGATAAAATCCTTTGTGTCTGCCACAAATGGCAACTCAGATTAAGACATGTTCCTACTTTGCGCGTTCGGTATTCGATCGAAAATTTACAATGTTTTTACAGGAAAACGGTAAAAGATAATGGTCAATTTTTTTGGGTGAATAAATACATTAAAAAAATACTTAAGAAAAAAAATTTTTTATTAATTTCTAACATTTTTAAGGCATGAAACTTTAATTTTAAGTTATTTTTGGCAAAAAACATTATTTGAAGTTGACGATATCGGAAAGAGATGGTTACCATGATGACTAAAGTTTGGCAGAACCTAGAAAAAAAAAACTAGTAAGAAATGATCTTCGACTGGGCCGAAATTAAAATACCCCCACGGCCGAACCAAAGTATATTCAAAGTATTTAGGATTCAATAAAATGCTTATTTGTTAAAACATTTTCATAGTTTTAATAGAATATATTCGCTTTTGCTTTTGATAAAGTCAATTTGAATGGGAGGTGGGTGTGGTTTTCACTCAATTTGGCTGAATTTTATACACAGTTATATATCAAATTTCATATGCATAATTTCAAGTCCATATATTAATTTTTGTGAAATTCTAAGAGATTCTACCGTTTTGATAAAGTCACTTTGTATGGGAGATAGGCGTGATTTTGATTCGTTTTGGCTCATTTTCGAACTTGATCTTTATTTTTTAGATATAAGCTTAAATATCGAATTTCGTGATGATACCTTGAAAATTACGGCTGTAATCGTGATCACAGATAGACGGACAGACAAACAGACAGGCAGACAGACAGACATGGCTAAATCGACTTGGATGGTGATGCTGATCAAGAATATATATACTTTTCTATACCTACTACGCCTCCTTCTAGGCGTTACAAACGGAGTGACGAAATTAATATACCCCTTAAATTTTTTTTAATCGTGGGGGTATAAAAAATCATAAACAATATGAGTATGGATATCGTGTGAACTAAAGTTTTAAAGTTTGGCAAAAACAAAAAACAAATTGAAGTTTTATGAAGAAAAAATGAAAATTTTTGCAATATTTTAGTTCACACGGAAATTACACATGTAGAAAGTATTCGGTTAGAATTTGGAGATAATCGAACAAGGTAATTTTGAGTAACGATGGTAAACAGGTTATAAAAAATCGACACGTCAACTTTTATACATAAAAAATGTTAAAAATTAATAAAAAAGTTTTCTGTAAATAATTTTTAATGTATTTATTCGCCCCAAAAAATATTTTCATTATCTCTTACCGTTTTCCTGTTAATGTTAATGTAAATGTTAAACTTTCACTCGAATACCGAGTGCGTCAAGTAGGAACATCTCTTAACTTATTTTTCATTTTTCACTAGCGTTATGAACTTAATATAAAATTTATTTTATAATTCTCCTAGTTTACGATTATTATAAATGTGTATACGTATAATTTTTGTTCGAAAAGATATCATTAAAACCATTTAAAACAGTTCAACAAATTTTATGGTCTCTGCTTTACAAATTTCGATCAAACAACTCGAGTCATTCGAATGTTTCTTTATAACTCTTTGTAAACGATCAACAAAACTAAACCTTGCTGAAACTCAGACACGAACATGTCTCATTCGTTCCATCGTTTCTCAGTACAATAATGATTCAAACCACAAAGGCCCGCACAACGTTTACCGAGTTGTGCTTAATGTTGTACGTGGATTGTGCGAATTCTGCGAGATCAACGAAATCGCTGCCAGTGTTGCCAGAAAATTTTTGAGGGTGTAGCTAAAAATGCTAAGAAAAGTAGCTAGTTTTTAAAAACAACTTCGATACTATATTTTATTCATTCAGTTTAAATTTTTTTTTTTTAAATTTAGTGTACATAAATAAAACAACAAAAGGAATATATTTTTATATGCTAAGGTACATTTTGATAAATAAAATACACTTTCAATATACTAATAATTTTTTTAAAACGGTTATGTGTTAATTAAAACAAATATGAATTACAAGAAAAAGGCCAAAAAGTCTAGTTTTAAATAAATACATATATTTATGTATTAATATTTATATGCAGGCACAGTTTTGTAGGTGTATACCATCACTTCAGATCTCAAATTCCATACTATCATTACTATTATTATCTGAACTATCAGAATCTTCATTTTTGTAAATATCTTTCAGTTTCATAAATTTTACGAGATCGTCATTTATAATGTAGTCGTGGCAACATTTGTTTATTTTTTAAGATATATCTTACCTCTTCATTCTGTATCACGAAATAGGCTTACTAACGATAAGCAAAACACGATAAGCAATATGTAGGTTTATATATAGAAGAAAGTAGTGCTGATCGTTACTTTTTTGTCGTTCATGCCTTGTTTCGTGATACGAATGATGGGCTTGACATTAACAATTTAATTGAATTTCTTTGTTTTGTTTTTATAAGACTCATTATTGAAAACGTTCACTTTATCAGCGTTGCTTAATGGTAAAAGTAAAAAATAAAAAATGAATTTAGTAAGATCAGAGAAATGGTTTTCGTTTAAAGCACCCTTCCATTCTCTTTATTCCATGGATAAGTGTGAAGTTTTCTCCATTGGATTTCATCGTATGTATAAGTTAGAGATGTCACAAAATTACGAAAATATTGCATTTTTTAACCAAAAAAACTAGTAGCTAAATATAGCTAAACTCGAAAAATAAGAAGCTAAAAAAGTAGCTAGGAGCTAAAACACAATTTTTGGAGCTAAATGAGAAAAAAAGAAGCTAAATCTTGCTCTCATGCTCTAGGGAATTCATGTCTCTTTTTCAATTATTCTTTGCTTCTCATCGCGACAGAATTGAATGAGTTTAAGTTGTCAATTTTGGTGAATGTCTCATGGGTAGCTTTTTTTGCATTCATGCAGATGTTTACTTTTTATATCTTATTATATAGTCACATATTGAACTCACTTATACTTTTACTTATACTTTATAAAACCTTATACTATAGTTAATATTTCTTTATTTGATCTTTTGTTAATCCCTTATATTATAATTGTTATTCTCTTTATCTCTATTCATAACTTACTTATTCTAACTTCTATTTTTTCTTTATTCTCTTTTCTCTTAGTTTTTAATTTGTACCTTAATTTTAAGTTCCTAGCAAGTCAGGTCATTTGTAAGTTGCTTAGTTTTAAATGTTCTTTGAATAAATAAAGACGTGTTTGAAACCTTTTATAACTATATGCTCCGATTAGATCCCGTTTGACTTTTCCGTGAGTTAACGTTAAAGAAAAAAGCTTTACGGATAATTCAGAAACGATCTAGACTGTGAAGACTATTATCGTCGGAGAGCCATTGGAGAGATCTAGTCAGAAATGGTTAATAAGGTCTTGGGAAATTGGGTGGATAGGTTGAGCTACTGCGAAGCCAGCAGAGGCAGTCTAATAAATTAAATCGTGTTCCATAAATAATGGAAAAGATCAAACGTTCTTTCAAATGCGGTCGTTTTTTCTTGACTTTATCACTCAAACACTGCAATGAGTTCGCATAATACTCGCCGTTGATTGTTTTCCCTTTCTGAAAATATTCAAGGAAAATTATTCCACACGCATCCCAAAAAAAAAAAACAGACACCTCTTGGGTGCCATTGGTTTGTCATTGGGTGCGTTGGTTAGAATTGGTTCGAAATAAGGAAAATACAGGTCATGCGGGATGCATGAGACGTTTTCCGGTACTATTTTATTTATAATTGCAATGCAGGATTACAACTGCTATTGCGGGAGGGTCCTGCAGAATTCGGGAATGTTGATCGCCTTAATATTTTACGGTTAACGATATGGGTTAAATTGCGGCCTTTTAAATTAAAGAATTGTATCACTTAACGATGACAAATTTTTTTCAAGTTTATAAACTCTCAGAGAGCGTTCAATATTGATGGCTGCCAAATAAATGCTGAATTACGTGGCGTCTTTAAACTTCAAACTTAAGCCTTAAAAGGTCGGTACTTCCTCCCAAAGTGACTCTTTTCAAAAAACAGTTTCGACCAAAAAGACAATCAGCTACCAGGCCGATAAAATTTTATTTCAGCAAAAAATTGGAATTAATAAGTATATGAACATTTTCAGGTGATAATTTTTTACGATTTTCGATATGGATCGACAAAATAAGAATGCATTGATCAACTTAGTGAGACTTTTTTGGGCTGAACCAGCGACTGTTGAGGTGCTTCAACGCTGGTTCAATGAGTTTGAAAGTAGTTCTTATTTTCTTTTTGTTATGAATTTTTTCATATATTTTGAATTTTTTTGACATATATTTCAAATGTTTGAAATATTTTTAATTATTTTTGATAAAATTTGTGCTCAAATGAGAGCAAGTAATTTTAACAATTATTTATGAGGGGCTTATTGGACGTTTCAGCCATTTTTAAAAATCCTCTCATTTATAAACAAACATTTTCAATGGTTTTTTTTTGACATTTTCTTTGTTTTTGATATATTCATGGTATAATTAATCAGTTAGGTGTGACAGTTTTCAATCGAACATGAATTGTCAAAAATCATACAAAACAAAGCAAACAAAAAAAAACAAACATACTCATTTGATTTTGACAATCCATGAACGATCTCGTGAGAAAATAGCCTGTTGTCAAACCTACCTGTATAATTGTATCATGGATATATTTTGAAACAATTTGATATATTTTTGACATAATTTGTGCTCAGATGAAAACAAAATAAAATTTAAAAATGCTTTATCGAAGGTTTATTGAAGGTTTCATCCATTTTTGAAATTCTCTCATTTATAAAGCATATAAAAGAGATTTTTAACGCTATTGAACGTTTATGAATAATGTTTTTAAATTTTATTCGATTTTTTTCTTATGAAGGCCTTATAAGAGGTTTATAATTTTTTATGAATACAGCCGTAAGTATTTTATTTCAATTCAGAACTCTACACCTCAAATTTCTACACCCTTTGCTTGATTTAATAAACAAGGCGGTGATCAAGAACCATTTTGCTAAATCTGTTAAGCTTAGTGAAATGTCTCATAAATAAGTGAATGAGAATCTCAATGCCATATCCACTTCTTTTGATGGATATTATCAGTTGAGGTATTGAACATTCTTTCATGGCATTCGATATTTTCTTGAAGCAGTCGATGTGAATGCAAGACAATTTGCATGCTGGCACCTTCCATCATGTTGGTGGCACCTTCCAGCGGACGTTTTCGATAAAATGACAAAACCATTAATTGGCAAACTTGGCAAATGGGCGAAGACAACTGCAATAACTTTTTGTCAACACAAAACGACACAATTAATTGAATTCAATATTTATTTAAACTTTATTCGCACAATAACCTATAAAAATTATAACACATCATAATCTAGCAACTCAAACAAATAACACAATTTGACAACTATCAACGGCTCCTCTCTTTCGCTCACAATTTTTTGACAGAAAGAAAGCTATTCTTGGTGTTAAAAAACTCACACCATGATTTTTTGACAACACCTTATTATTTTTTATAACAACACCATGGTTAGACCAAATACAAAGTATTTTTATAACTCAGTGCTGGTAACACCGAGACATTCGTTGTGCTGTCAGCTGATAACAATTGACGTTTCTTCACGAAATTTCAGGCATTTGCAAAAAGCCGTCGGGTATATAAAATTTGTTGTGGGATAGGTGACATATAATTAAAATTAATATAAAGTTTAACCTCTTTTTCAAACAAATATTTTTATCTACAGAAGCAGTAAGTAAAAATGTAATTTTATTGAGAATTTGTGTGCCCAGTTGCTTGAAAAATAAATTGCAATAAACAAGAATTTTCTAGTTTCTTTTCGACGCCATTCGCAACAAACTCTATTGATTTTTTCACATATCAGCAAACCGTAGCAGATAAACTCACCAGCCTTCATTTCTTGCTACATTGATTTCAACATTTCACAGCGAGATGGCGTCTGCATCGAGTAGCAGTGCCCGGCACCTTTTCAATGATAGCAAAAAACGACTGTGCGACCGCGTTGGCGCGAATGTAAATAATTTGGCTTCTGTGGCGCGACAAGTTGTGCGCGGTTCAAAGTCGAATGAAGTGAGTTTCCGTTATTTCTATCACAAAATGTTTTTTAAATATGTTTTTGTTAAATTTTTTCTTAACTTTTCTTACACACTTTTTTCTTAGATACTCTCGCAAACTATTCGAAATTTTACGCAGGTGGACATAGTCTCCGACTACAGCAGTCAGAATCTACATAAAATGGAACTAATCCGTCAGCATGTTGGCTATCAATATGACGCCATGCAGGACAGCATCAATCACTTGGATTATCTTCGAGAGCAGGTTACCGCAATGGAGAGATGATTAGCGGAAACAAGCGAACAAAACTTATAACTTTTGTTGGCTTATCACTCCTGTTTTCTAACTACAAACTGTCTGTTCCTGTTGTAGGATACGTTTATTTTTTTTTTTATACACATACACATATTTAAAAGTATTGGAATTTAAGCTCAATGACTACTTTCATAATTCATCTTATTAATATTAAGTTTAAAATAAAACCTAGGAAGTTACAAGAATATATTGGATTTATGAAGGATTTGTGAAAAGGGTCGTAAAATTGATTGATTTCGACTATTTTATCTATTTAAGATTATGTAATTAAAGAATTAAGTTAGTTTACCTAGTTTTAAAAGAACTTATTTGTATCATAATTAAATAAAAATACTGAAGAGGAAAAACTCGAAAATTGTTTTTTATCACGTCAAAATAACTATTAGCAGTCTGGTAAGTCAAGCACAGTATAAACAAGGGGTCTAATGCATAAAAATGAGATGTTTCTCAGAGATCATTCGTGTGAGATCAATCTCAAGAAGTGAGCCATAAGAACATTCTCAGTCTCAGTCTCAAAACTGTATGCATAAAAAGGAGATCAAGCTCATGACAAACAACTCAACATAAGTTAGATCGATCTTAAAGCTTCAATTGAGCTTTAGGTTATTTAAAGCAACCTAAAGCAATTAATCGTTAACATTGCTTCTTAAAATTTAAAAAAAATGTCCGAAAACGAATCTGGAAGTGAACAAAACTAGTTTATCAAATAATTAAAATTATAAGATAGCATACTTCCTAATTGATGAGTTAAAAGAAACTCAAATTTTACTACACAACACCAATTCCATTTTAAAATCCAGTATCAGCCAAATATCTTAAATATACTCTAATTTTTTCAGAATTAGTAAGAGCTCCACCACGCGATTCCGATGTTGACCCTAGGAAATGCTCTGCTAACCAATCGATGTTTTCTTTATTGAAACGAAAATTCTTCAAGATGTCTACGCGGCTTATAAATTTTTTTAGGACTACAATCGCGAAAGTATTCTGCCATCTCAGTTGCTTGAAATAAACTGTGAGATCACTTGATAGGAGACTCAACATTTATCGAGAAAGTTCTCAGACATGTCAGCTTCATCTCATGATCATGATACAATTATAAGGTAGGCTCATTAGGTGTGAGCAATAGCATAAGAAACCATGGCCACATGAAAACTAATCAAACTATCGGCCGACCAAAATCTGTAGTGTGCGGCCGCACTAAAGGAATGGAATGGACTTTGACAGTCAATTATGTCCTGTGGGTTTTTGCACAAATGATTGATAACACTGAACAACAAAATCAATTTTTTTTCAAAATAACAAGGTTCTGACAATGGATTCTGGTAGAGGGGACAAAAAAACAATACACGTGTATCGGTGTTTTGAAAGTTTACGTCTGAGTCCTATTTTAGGGGGGATTTCATTTGCCCCCTTTTTGAACATTCTTATAGTGAATCGGCATAGGAAATCATGTTATCCTTACATGCGTATAGGATGTGTTCTGAGGATTTATGTAAAATACTACGAGGAATATTTTTGTAGAACATTTTAACCCCCTAACTTCTCAATTTATGGGTCTTTTTTTACCTTTTTGTGATAAAAGGCAAAAAATACCCATAAAACAAGGATATAATGGGTTAAAATGTTCCACAAAAAAATTTATCATAAAATTCTACTATAACAGATCAATTCTGTCGCGGTAACATTAATCTTGTTACCGTAGAAATTCACCTTTTAGTAACTTGAACACTCTGTTGGTATTCTGCGACCAAGCGTTACCGGTGAATATTGTTACCATCTCTTTAGGTGGTAACAAGCAAAACAGAAGACATTTTTTAGCTTGCATTACAAAAAATAGCTCACATTTTGAGTAATTAATCTAATTCTAAAATCCTCAAATTGAAATCGGAGCAAATTAAAATAAAAAAACGATGTTAAATTCACTGTTGCTGCTTCTTCAGCACTTTTCAATGGTAAAAATTTATAGCAATTCACTGTGTAATATTTATTAATTTACATAAAATTAATATATAAATTAAATATAGATAGCACCGCAGCTGCGCCGGCGTAGTGCGTGCATATTTCCTGCCAAGAAAAACAAATATTACATAAAAAGTTAACATAATGCAATGAATTCTATGTATTTACTTCTCACTTTCCATTGTTTATATTTCACCACACAAAAGAGCGAGCTTCATTTCTATAAGGTGAGTTTACGACATTTGACAGCGTTACCGAGTGCACAGAATACCGATTTATAAGACCGGTAACGAGTTTTGGTAACAATATTGCTGTTACCGGTAACGCACAGAATCGATCTGTAAATCTTTAAATACATCAAAGCTAAAAATTCAACTTAAATGCCAGAAATAAGTTAAAACTTCAAATGTATTAAAGGGTTAATTTCGTACTTAGGCCGTGTGCTATTCGGAAACTTTTCACTCGGATGATGAAATTTTGACAGTCTGAAAGAGAATATTTGGCACTTGTGAGGTGAATATGATTGTCAAAAATTCATGTAGCCCCAGGGGCTAGTATAATTTTTGACAATCGGAAAGAGAATTTTTGACACAAGCAAAAATGAAAAAAAAAACACTTGTGAGTTTGTGAGTCGTAAAGAAGTTAAAAATTTTGTGTTTCCGACAGCATAGCAACCAGAATCCCTAATTTTCAATATATATCAACAATTTCGCAAATTAAATTAAATTCTTGTGCTAATGCACTACCAAAATCTAAAACGTCAACATTTCTAGTTGTCAAAATTTCATCGTCCGTTTGGCACAGCAAAAATTACAATTTTATTTCAACAGACAGAAATTGTATTCAACTCAGTAAATTCTCTCCTACCACGAGTGAAAAGTTTCCGAATAGCACACGGCCTTATATAGAATTCATGCTAAAATGTCGAACAAAACTTGGTTTTAGGGGGTTAATTACTATGAAAAAAGTATTTTACTCATTTGGCACATCATACAAGGTGGCGCAAAAGTAATCCTCCTATCAGAAAATGCTATAAATTTTGCGATTGGCCCCTAATGTCAGTTCTGTTTTGACATTTGTGTAGTAAACACATGCGAAATACACGTTAATAAACAATGTTACGCTACACTGCTCCAGAACGCGGAATTAATCACCACCAAGAGGAAGATGATTTTTCATCAAAAATAATCATGAGTGATGAGGCCCATTTCCATCTTAGCGAGTACGTAAATAAGCAAAATTTACGCTTCTGGAGCACTGAAAATCCGCGTGTAACTCACGAAGAGTCATTACACCCGCTCAAAGTCACTGTATGGTGTGCTGTTTTCGCTGGAGGAGTCTACGGACCTTTTTTCTTCGAAGACGTCGCGGGCCAAACGGTTACTGTGAATGGTGAGCGCTACAGAGCAATGATCAACGAGTTCTTTTTGCCGCAACTTGATGAATTGGGATTGGAAAACATTTGGTTCCAACAGGACGGTGCAACGGCACACACTGGACGTGCCACAACCGATATGCTGAAGGATGCATTTCCCAGGCGCCTAATCTCCCGATTTGGCGATTTGGCCAGCAAGATCGCCTGATTTGACCGCTCCAGACTTCTTTTTGTGGGGCTTTTTGAAGTCGCGGGTTTATGTCAACAAGCCTCAGACTCTTGCAGCTCTTAAAGACAATATCCGTCAAGAATGTGAGGACCTATCGCCGGAAGTTTTGGCCGAAGTGATGGAAAATGCCATAAAAAGGGCTCAAATGACAATCAACTGTGGCGGCGGCCATTTACATGACATCATATTCTCGACTTGATGTAAAAAAAATTAAAAGACCACAAATAAAAATAATCCACAAGAAGAATCAAAGTTTTCAATTTTTTTTTAAATTACAGCCAAAAAACATCGGAAGGTTATTTTTGCGCCACCTTGTACTTAGCAATAGCAACGAACCTTGTCAGATGCACTTTGGCTAATAAGATCCATTAGCTTCAAACAAAAAACTTTGGAAAGCAAAATTAAAACAAAAGTTAATTTTAATCCCCTCCTCCGGGTACCATTATTTTATTTACCAAAACTTGTTACCATATGCACCATACACTTGTTGTTGTGTTCGCAATTTTTGGTGTTTTCAAAAAGAATCACATCTTTCAAAACTATTGAAAATTAGTTAAAACCATTATATCCTTGTTTTATGGGTCTTTTTTGCCTTTTATCACAAAAAGGTAAAAAAAGACCCATAAATTGAGAAGTTAGGTGGTTAAAATGTTCCACAAAAATATTTCTCGTAGTATTTTACATAAATCCTCAGAACACATCCTATACGCATGTAAGGATAACATGATTTCCTATGCCGATTCACTATAAGAATGTTCAAAAAGGGGGAAAATTAAATCCCCCTAAAATTAGACTCAACGTAAACTTTCGTAAACTTTCAAAACGCCAATAGACGTGTATTGTTTTTTTGTCCCCTCTACCAGAATCCATTGTCGGAACCGTGTTATTTTTTTCGTGTGAACAGTGTAATTGGAACTGCAAGTAATATGCCGACTCCGAACGGGTGAAATTTATGTTCTCAAAAAGGTTTTTATGACATTTTTTACACCCTTATTATGAGTTGCTTTCGACGTTTGATCTTTGCTGGTTATTGAACATTGAATTACGAATGTCAAATTCTTATTATGAGCAGTGCAACCCCATGATACAATTGTACAAGGTAGGAGTGACAACTGGCTATTTTCTCATGAGTGTCTAAAATTCATGCTTTGCCAATATGTATAGTACAATATAATGTCGTTCAAATGTCCTCCACGGGAGTTTATGCAGGAGTTTTTTTAGTAATGTCTTTTGACTTTACAATGACTTTTGTCGACAACTCGGGCACTAGTTCGGCCATAATTTGAAAAGTCCAGAGGTGTCAAATCTCTGCTCTGAGGCGGTCAATTAACATCGCCAAGACGGCTGATAACACGATTTGGGAATTTGGTGCGCAAAAGGTAGATCGCGGCATGTGTGGAATAGCGCGCCATCCTGCGTGAACTAGAGGTCGTCCAAATTCATGTTTTAAATTTCAGTAAAAGCAGTCGGTTAATATGGCTCTGTAACGCCCACTGTAGACTGAAATGTTGTTCCCAGCCTCATTTTCAAAGAAAAATGGTCTAATGATGCCAGGACTCCACAATCCGCATCAAAATGTCACTCTCTGTGGATTTATCAGCTTCTCGACGATAACGTGCGGGTTTTCTGAGCCGCATATACAGCAGGGGTACAGCAGGCGCGGTGGGTACTTCATTTCGGCCAAAACTTCTTTTCAAATATCGCACTGTTTGGGCTACACAGCTCACTTTGGAATCACTTAGGAAATAAGTTTCTAATATTTCCCCACGTTGTTCAAGCGTATAGAGACTCATTTCTTTCCGGTGTGATACTGACTTGATGTCAAGATTTCGAGCGTGAAACAGCTGTAAGTTTCAAAATAACGTATGATTTAAAAATAAACCACTAGATGGCCCACCTTGCATATTACTTACGAGTGTGGGGAAATTTTAACTTCGCCAAAGCCGAAAACAATGCTTTCCTTACTAAATTTTTTTTTTAAATAATATTTTACAAATAATAAATATCGTTCCAATGTCTGCCCCTTTTTGGCGAAATCTTGGTTAAATTCAAACTGCTCCAGAGCGCAATCATCCAACACACGGCGTTGCTTATGGTTGCTCATATCATCAAGTACTTAAAAAGAGGGACAACGTACAAGTTCTATAATAACCGGCCTTTAATGGCACCGACCCATCCGAAATTCTCAGCATCCTCCGATATTCTCTTCTGATCTCAACTATTTATAAATGTAAGTAAAGATTTCAGACAAAATAACTAATCAGATCCAATGGAAAAATAAAAAATTGTTTAAAGCTAAATACAATAGTTAAATTCTTAAAAGATGTATGAAATCCTTGTTTACTTCAGCCACACACATTAAGCGAACTATTGCAAAACACACCGTGAGCAAACATCCGCTTACATAGACAAACACAGCAGTACGAAAAATGTAAATATTGTGGATTAGATGAAATAACAGAAATGTTTATTTTTGCACTGATTAAAATAATCACCACAATAATAACCGCAACGGGTGATTGAAAAAAATAACAACACCAGCACCTTGCATGCAAACACCTACGAATGCAAGACAAATGCAGACACAAACACAAGCGCAGAAAGCTACCACATAGATTTACACAAGCATAAATGCAATGTTTATTTAATGGAACGTTGAAATGGATTTAAGCGCAGCCACAAACTAAGGACTTCTTCCTGACACTCCAATTTTAACACGATTTGGTTGGCATTACTTTGAGGTTGAGTTGGGTGATGGCCAGGTGAACTTGGATGGCCAGGCGGTTGAAGCAGAATAAAAGAAGAATCTGTTCAAATTTCAATAGCTTGTGTCCTGCGACTGAATTAAAAGCGAAACGTTATTCACTATGCTAAGGTTGGATTTGACTATTTTTGTATTTAGCTAAATACAGCTTTGCTACATTTTTGTCACACTCTCGAAAAAATTTAGAAAATTTCAGGAAAATAAATAATTTAAAAAGGAAACAATTTTAATGGATCAATTTTTTTTACAAACATTTTAAAACAATTTTTTTAAAAACATGTGGACATTGATGTGTAGGAAGAGCTTTAAAAATTTAAATTTAAATTAGGACAACGAATCCTATTTTCTCTGGAAAATTTTCCAAAGCCAGGATAAAAGAGGAAGGTCGCAGGCAATGGGTTCAACCTTTCCTGTGTAAATGAGAAGGGACTACCGAGATTCTGGAGTTGGTAGCCCGATCTGGGGAGTAGGTGAACCGTTTGACTATATCAACGGTAGCGTATGTCTTCGAAGGAATAGCAATGATCCTTGAAATTTGTTAGCACGGGGATAATCGCTACGCTCGACAGACATACTGTCACAATTTCCACTGGCACATTGACATTGTGGTCTCTGGATAGTTAAAAAAGACTGGTAAAACGATGGTTTATATGATGCATGAAATGCTGTATGCATAAAAGAGGTGTCAGAATTGTGTACTCCGAGGTGAAAAGTATATCTTAGTAGGAGAGACTATAGTTGGGCTGGCCCTTCTAGGAGTATCGCACTGGTTGTGGTAGTTCAATGTAGCGAATAGGTCTGTGATCGGTGTGGAGTTGTGCTAATCAACCGGGTGGCTATGCCGCACATTGTCAGAAATGTTAGATGGGTCTCGATTTCCACCAATAAATGTGGATGGTGATCCAACTAATAATCCATAGTTGGTACTGTTGCGTTCCAGCATTAGTTGCTATCCATACAGTATGTTTATTAATTTAAATATCGATGATTCCATATCAATTCGACTATTTTTGAGCAAAATCTGACCTTTGTGATTCAGATTTTTTTTTAAATTTTGTAGGTTAGTAGTGCTCGCGAAAATAACTTAAACTGTATATTTTGTTCTTGCGAAAACAATTTATTTTTTTAAGTTATACACTGTAAAATTTTTGAAAATAACTTGAAAAATACAATAAGTGCATGTATTCAAACAGCTGTAACTTCGAAATCGTAAGTCGTACAGAAAAAAAATCCTGGCATCTTAAAGATCTTGAATGGGTCGTTCTTGTGGTGCACTTGTTTTGGACTCTTTATGAAATTTTTTTAATTGTTTTTAGCATGAAGTTTTGTGTCACATTTTTCAGGCTGATCGCAGTAAATTTTTCTCCTTTTCAACATAGTGCCATTACAACACATCAATTCTTAAGGTTTATACAACATTTTAGCTTGAGATTTCAACTATTGCTATTTTTAACGAATTTTTAAAAAAGTGCCTTCAAAAGATTTCTTACTTTTTTACCGAAAATTTCAAATATTTACATATAAAACCCTTCTGTACATGGCTTTGTCACTGATCTCCTCCTAAGCGGATGGACCAATTCTGATGAAATTTAGTGTGTGTGTGCGACTAAGTCTGTAGATGGTTTGGGTTCAAAGTTTGATCCCTTAGGTGGAGCTATTGTTGCTGTGGCATTGTATAAAATGGTATTTGAGAGAATCGAATTGAGAAATTGACATGATTCTACGAAATAAAGCATATCTATTATCATGGCACAGAAGTCCTGAAGATTTATCTCCTGAGCAGTGGCGTTCCTAGGCTTGGTGACACCCGGGGCGGATGCTCATGGTGTCACCCCTATAAAAAATTTCTAAATGCAAAAAGAAACTAATTCGATGAGATTTGTTGTTTGTTGAGAAAAAAACAAACAACATATGACAAACAATAAGAATTTGTAAAAAACAGAACAAAAATATTACTTTTTCAGGTGTCTACATATTTAGATATGTAGGCATAAGGTTAAAAAGAAAACTTATTAACTTCGCAGTCTTAAAATCTGACGGCACAAAAACATTACATTTTCAGGTACATATTTGTATATGTAGGTATAAGGTTAAACAAAGAAATCTTATTAATGGCGGTGTCTTTAAAACCAACTTTTCTTACTTTAAGAGCTGCAAAATTTGAAATAATCTCATCGAAATCAATATTACTTGCAGGCTCGTTTTCAATGGATAAAATAGCAAAATCGGAAAGCCTTGCCAGTCCCATGGAAGACCTTAAATAAGTCTTAATTAATTTTAGCTTTGAAAAACTCCTTATGCATGAAGCTACTGATACACAAATTGTTAGAAATAATTTCAATGCGACAAAATGGGACACACATTTTTAACGTAATGTATTTGTACCTTTTTTTCTGTTTGAGAAATTAAAAAAAAATTTCGAAATGGTGTCACCCCTAAAATGGTGGTACACGGGGCGGACAGCAATGTGTGCATAAAGTTTACGGTGACGCTGATATCCAATTCGGTCAGGAAGGCCCACCTAAGCTAATAATGAAAAATAACATTGATCAAGTCAAACCCACGTTAAACGATACGAAAGATTGCAGAAACATGAAAAATCAGTCAAAAAAGTATTTACTTCCACGTAAGCAAGTACGTAGCAAGCTCGACTGCCACCCCAGAGGTCCCTGGTTCGAATCCCGGTCAGACTATGCTCCGGCGCTTTTACTTTTCTGCATTTTTAATCCTCATTTCTAACCAACTGAAATTGAAAAATCTTCAATATTTACGACTTGAAATTGTAGTTGTTGGTAAACAAGTTTGTGGATGAGATTGCCTTATGACTTGAATTGACTAAGGTAAAAGCATAACACTCGCCCCTACTAGTTTTATGCCGAATCCGAAAGGCTGCATATTCTCAAGAAGCTTTACATGGCATGGTCTGCAGAGAGGCGACGACCGAACAGAAAAATTAATCCAATTGAAAAAACTTTCTGTATGGGTATGGATTAGTTAACGGAAGCACTGAACAATTGTTGAGTAACTTAAGTGATATAATTATAGTTATATTATGCATCAAACAATTTAAAATCTACTTACCAGGGGACTGTTACATAAAGCAATATAGGCTTGCGATTCAGCACAAATGCAACATTGCCCGTAAACCATAGGCTTTAACTTGGTGATTTTCTATTTGCCAGAGAAATTTCCTTATGTTGTATAATTGTTTTGTATTGAGTGTTTCTTGTACATTTTTCGGGTTAAAATATTCAACCGAGACGAGCGGTCGAGCACAAATTTTTGTGGACACTCTTAACTATATGCGGTATTCTAAACCAAACTTTTTCCAGTTGAACTGGACAAGTTCAACATCGAGTTGTTTTAATTTTTTTGTTTTGTTTTTGGCTTCATTTGAATTAAAAGGTGAGCTTAAGTCAGGAACTACAACAACAAGAAGAACAACAACAACAACAACAACAACAACAACAACAACAACAACAACAACAACAACAACAACAACAACAACAACAACAACAACAACAACAACAACAACAACAACAACAACAACAAACACATCAAACAAATAAACTTATGCATACATTTTGAATACATTTTGTGTGGTTATAAAAACTATTAGGTTTTTGGGCAGTATTGCTTCAAAATTTCCCACAAAAGAGAAATTTTGTCGGAATAACTTATGAATTATTTCAACTTAAGTTCTCTCAAATAATATTTGTAACTTTGGTGTACGTGGACAAATTGATCAGTCGCATTCAATCGATCTAATTGATCCAAATATTCTTTATAATTTCTTTTTGTCGAGTTATGCTGTTAGTGGTTATAACCTCCAATTAAATGTTCTCCATTTATCTGTTAGCACGAGGGTTCTTATAAATATATTTCGGAAATAAATATAAAAACCAATTTTTTTTTTTTTTTTTGAAAAAAAAAGGACAATAAAAGTTTGCCGGTACCACATAGTAAAAAATAAGAATATTTCGTGAAATAAGTAAAAAAAAACAAGCGCCGAAGAATTATTCTTCATCAATATAATGCGAGCTTGAGACTTTTTTGATCACTCAAAGGTGTTTTTGAGTACTAAAAACTGCGAAATAATGGGTCATCCGCCGTACAGTGCTGTTTGGCACCCAATGACTTCTTTTTGTTCCAACACATCAAGGAAAAACTGCGTGGAACGATTACACCGAACAACAAAATCAATTTTTTCAAAAATAACAAGCTTCTGACAACGGTTTCTGGTAGTGGGGACAAAAAAACAATAAACGTGTTTCGGCGTTTTGAAAGTTTACGTCTGAGTCTAATTTTAGGCGGATTTAGTTTTTACCCTTTTTGAACATTCTTATAGTGAATCGGCATAGGAAATCATGTTATCCTTACATTTTGGGTATAGGATGTGTTGTAAGGATTTATGTAAAATACTACGAGACATATTTTTGTCGAACATTTTAACCCCATAAATTCTCAATTTGTAGGTATTTTTTTGACCTTTTTGTGATAAAAGGTAAAACAGACTCATCAAACAAGGATATAATGGGTTAAAATGTTCCACAAAAAAATTTATCGCAAAATTCTACTATAAGTCTCTGAATACACTAAAGCTGGAATTTCAACTTAAATGCCAGAAATAAGTCAAAACTTAAAATGTGTTAAAGGGTTAATATCGTACTTATTCAGGATTGATGATAAAATGTCCCACAAAACTTGATTTTAGGTTACTTTATATATAAAAATTGTTTTACTCGTTTGGCACATCATACTTAGCAACAGCAACGAACCTTATAGGATGCACTTTGGCTAATAAGATCCATTAGGGTGCAAACACAAAACTATGAAAAGCAAAATTAAAACAAAAGTTAATTTTAATCCCCTCTTCCGGTTCCCATTATTTTATTGTACCAAAACTTGTTACCATATACGCCATATACTTGTTGTTGTGTTCACAATAAGTTGAGAAGTTAGGGGGTTAAAATGCTCCACAAAAATATTTCAAAAAGGGGGAAAATTAAATCCCCCCTAAAATAAGACTTAGACGTAAACTTTCAAAATGCCGATACACGTTATTGTGTTTTTTGTCCCCTCTACAAGAATCCATTGTCGGAACCTTGTTATTTTGGAAAAAAAATTGATTTTGTTGTTCAGTGTTATTATTACACCTCTGACACATTGTTAATAAACCATTGCTTTACTACTTTTCTTTTTCTTAGCTCTTGGAAGCTGGCTTCTCTTACTGCAATGGTTAAAGACAGAAATGGAACCACTATAATATGCTATAGACCCAGAGCCGTCTAAACCTATTTTGCCACTGTGGGGCCGAATCCTTGCTAGTTGCTGCAGCATTTCCTAATTTTCGTTTCGCTAACTGCCAAAGATGCTCAATGGGGTTGAGGTCTTGTGATTGAGGAGGGCTATGGAGCTGCCGTGGAGCATAATAAAGCAACCATTCTTTTACCGAAAGCGCGGTATGCACGTGGGATCGTTGTCTTATTGAAAGATCCAACGAGGTTCAAGACCCAAGCTGTCCTCTTGTATTGCTCTTGTATTGATGTTGATCCATTACGCCATTTATAATAGCCAGCCTCCCAACGTCAGATGCTCCAATTGCTCCGCATACCATTACAGAGCCGCCATAGTGCTTAATAGTTGGAACCAAATTCCTTATTTGAAGGGCGGTTTTAACATATGTTTGCATGAGACTTTTGTACGACCACCACTCCCAAACAAATTGAATTTGCATTCATCGGGAAGTAACAGTTTTCCAAAATTCCACGTCTTCTTTGTGGAACTCTGCTTCTAAGCTCGTTTTCCCTCAATGATTTTTCAAACAATTAGCGATATCATCAACAAGTTTTGGGGCACGTTCTTTTGGGTTTTTATTGACTTCCGTCAGAATATGGCTTACATCTTGACGAGAAAGTTTTTTTGATCGTCCGCTTCTAGGTATATTTTCAACTGAGTCATTTTTTTTATATTTTTTAATAATATCTTGCACACTGGAAAATCGCACTTTCAAACATTTTCCTATTTCCCGACAGGGTTTGCCTTCATTAAAATGTTTTATAATTCAAATTTTAACATCTTGACATAAGACTAACAATTTAACTAACATACCCACACTTTCGGGGAAATGTTTACTTTTCTTTAAACTGCAAATTTGAAGGCTGTTTTTAAACATTATTCTTTGACTGTATCTCTACTTAGTCGCCTTTTAGCTCGATACACTTTACCCAGCAATGTTCAATAGCTTTGATTTATAGTGAGAACCTTCGAGTTCTCCAAAATAGCCATTACCCTCAGATTCCATCTCTTCATTGTTGGAAAATCTTTTACCAGTGATTTTGCCATTTTTTTCAAGTCTCTTTCCGCAAATTGATAGTTTCGGTGGCTGTATGGCTCGTTGCGCCATTTTGCAGAATGAACCAGTTTGAATGGAGATCATGAGTGGCTAAGTTTGGCACCAACCAGTCCTCAATCAATTCACAATGGCGTGGTTGGTCCCAGTGGCGGATCTGGGATTCGAAAAAGGGGGGAGGGGTCTGAAAGTATACTTTTGTATGCCAAAGGGAGGGGGGGGGGTTGAAACATATTTTTTAACTTCTCTAATTTTTTTCCCATACAAAAAATTCTTCAAGGGGGACGGGGGGGCTAAAGCCCTTTCAGCCCGTATGTAGATCCGCCACTGGTTGGTCCATTGATCGACACGTTGACTCCGGCCTCAATTTTGAAAAAATAAGGACCGATGATGCCTTCTGAGTGCAATCTGCTCAAAACTGTGACCCATTGCGAATGTAATGGAGTCTCCAGTATCTCGTGCGCCTGTTCATCGCACCAAATTCGGCAATTCTATTTGCTTAAGCCTATCTGCTGCAGAAACGAAAATTTCTTCGCGTATAATTCTACACCAAAATATAATTAGAGAGTAAAAATGTTTGTGTGGAGAAAAAAGCACTTACAGTACTACCTCGCTTAATGCAACTAATAGAAAATCAATTAGTTGTAGATATCTTATAAAAAACTTACAATCGTTCTCTTAGTTCAGGATGAAAGATATTAAAGAATATTTTCTAGCTTGATTAATATATAAAATCAGAAGATGAAAACCAAGTCACACATTGGTACATGTTCTCAATAAGATTTACATGGCATTTTTACTCTCTGAGGGTTTTCATTGTCTGTAGAAAGGTTTGCCTGCAAACAATAAGTTCATGTCTGCAAATCTATATGTATAAAAATGAATCTTGGTTTGTTCGACCACTTAAAACTTGAAAACTACTGGACCAAATTGGATACTTCCTTCTGTGAGTTTGTTCGTAATTGTTCCGCGAAGGTTTTGGAAAAAATTCACGGAACATTGGACAAGGGGGCGTGGCACCTCCCATACAGCCCAAATCTACGGTAGCGAATAGCTCTGAAGTTATAGGTCCCATAGCATCGGAATTCGGTGTTCTACCTCAATTTACAAGAGCCGTTCCACAGGTAAAATTTTATGGGCGTTGAATGTGGGGCGTGGCACTTTTTCAGCAGACCAAATTTTCGGTATAACTTTCAAGCTTTAAGTCACACATCAATGAAACTTGGTAAGAGCGTACTATTTAGTCGCGTCCTTCGACTAGCAAAATTGAGCAAGCATTGAACAAGGGGGTGTGGCACCGCATATACAATTCAAATTTATGATATCGAATAGCTATGGAACTAAATGCTGTATAATAATGAAATTCAGTATGGAGTTGCCACTTGGTGATATATTTCTACTATAAAACTGGGATGGGCTTTGGAAAAGGGAATGTAGCTCCGCCCATACACTTTAAATTTTTGATATCAGATAGCTTTGGAACTAAACGTCGTATAACAACGAAATTCAGTATGGAATTACTAATGGGTGATATCCATCAACTAGAAAACTGAGACGTCATTGAACAAGGGAGTGTGGCTCCGCCCATACAAGCCAAATTTGCGATATCGAATAACTTTGGAATTATAGGTAGCATAGCCTTGAAATTTGGTTATCAATTTACACGAGTCGTTCCACTTAGAGATAGAGATAGAGACAGAGACAGAGATAGAGATAGAGATAGAGATAGATATAGAGATAGAGATAGAGATAGAGATAGAGATAGAGATAGGGATAGAGATAGAGATAGAGATAGAGATAGAGATAGAGATAGAGATAGAGATAGAGATAGAGATAGAGATAGAGATAGAGATAGAGATAGAGATAGAGATAGAGATAGAGATAGAGATAGAGATAGAGATAGAGATAGAGATAGAGATAGAGATAGAGATAGAGATAGAGATAGAGATATAGATAGAGATAGAGATAGAGATAGAGATAGAGATAGAGATAGAGATAGAGATAGAGATAGAGATAGAGATATAGATAGAGATAGAGATAGAGATAGAGATATAGATAGAGATAGAGATAGGAGATAGAGATAGATATAGAGATAGAGATAGAGATAGAGATAGAGATAGAGATATAGATAAAGATAGAGATAGAGATAGAGATAGAGATAGAGATAGAGATAGAGATAGAGATAGAGATAGAGATAGAGATAGAGATAGAGATAGAGATAGAGATAGAGATAGAGATAGAGATAGAGATAGAGATAGAGATAGAGATAGAGATAGAGATAGAGATAGAGATAGAAATAGAGATAGAGATAGAGATAGAGATAGAGATAGAGATAGAGATAGAGATAGAAATAGAGATATAGATAGAGATAGAGATAGAGATAGAGATAGAGATAGAGATAGAGATAGAGATAGAGATAGAGATAGAGATAGAGATAGAGATAGAGATAGAGATAGAGATAGAGATAGAGATAGAGATAGAGATAGAGATAGAGATAGAGATAGAGATAGAGATAGAGATAGAGATAGAGATAGAGATAGAGATAGAGATAGAGATAGAGATAGAGATAGAGATAGAGATAGAGATAGAGATAGAGATAGAGATAGAGATAGAGATAGAAATAGAGATATAGATAGAGATAGAGATAGAGATAGAGATAGAGATAGAGATAGAGATAGAGATAGAGATAGAGATAGAGATAGAGATAGAGATAGAGATAGAGATAGAGACAAAGATAGAGACAAAGATAGAGATAGAGATAGAGATAGAGATAGAGATAGAGATAGAGATAGAGATAGAGATAGAGATAGAGATAGAGATAGAGATAGAGACAGAGATAGAGATAGAGATAGAGATAGAGATAGAGATAGAGATATAGATAGAGATAGAGATAGAGATAGAGATAGAGATAGAGATAGAGATAGAGATAGAGATAGAGATAGAGATAGAGATAGAGATAGAGATAGAGATAGAGATAGAGATAGAGATAGAGATAGAGATAGAGATAGAGATAGAGATAGAGATAGAGATAGAGATAGAGATAGAGATAGAGACAGAGATAGAGATAGAGATAGAGATAGAGATAGAGATAGAGATATAGATAAAGATAGAGATAGAGATAGAGATAGAGATAGAGATAGAGATAGAGATAGAGATAGAGATAGAGATAGAGATAGAGATAGAGATAGAGATAGAGATAGAGATAGAGATAGAGATAGAGATAGAGATAGAGACAGAGATAGAGATAGAGATAGAGATAGAGATAGAGATAGAGATATAGATAGAGATAGAGATAGAGATAGAGATAGAGATAGAGATAGAGATAGAGATAGAGATAGAGATAGAGACAGAGATAGAGATAGAGATAGAGATAGAGATAGAGATAGAGATATAGATAAAGATAGAGATAGAGATAGAGATAGAGATAGAGATAGAGATAGAGATAGAGATAGAGATAGAGATAGAGATAGAGATAGAGATAGAGATAGAGATAGAGACAGAGATAGAGATAGAGATAGAGATAGAGATAGAGATAGAGATAGAGATAGAGATAGAGATAGAGATAGAGATAGAGATAGAGATAGAGATAGAGATAGAGATAGAGATAGAGATAGAGATAGAGATATAGATAGAGATAGAGATATAGATAGAGATAGAGATAGAGATAGAGATAGAGATAGAGATAGAGATAGAGATAGAGATAGAGATAGAGATAGAGATAGAGATAGAGATAGAGATAGAGATAGAGATAGAGATAGAGATAGAGATAGAGATAGAGATAGAGATAGAGATAGAGATAGAGATAGAGATAGAGATAGAGATAGAGATAGAGATAGAGATAGAGATAGAGATAGAGATAGAGATAGAGATAGAGACAAAGATAGAGATAGAGATAGAGATAGAGATAGAGATAGAGATAGAGATAGAGATAGAGATAGAGATAGAGATAGAGATAGAGATAGAGATAGAGATAGAGATAGAGATAGAGATAGAGATAGAGATAGAGATAGAGATAGAGATAGAGATAGAGATAGAGATAGAGATAGAGACAGAGATAGAGATAGAGATAGAGATAGAGATAGAGATAGAGATATAGATAGAGATAGAGATAGAGATAGAGATAGAGATAGAGATAGAGATAGAGATAGAGATAGAGATAGAGATAGAGATAGAGATAGAGATAGAGATAGAGATAGAGATAGAGATAGAGATAGAGATAGAGATAGAGATAGAGATAGAGATAGAGATAGAGATAGAGATAGAGATAGAGATAGAGATAGAGATAGAGATAGAGATAGAGATAGAGATAGAGATAGAGATAGAGATAGAGATAGAGATAGAGATAGAGATAGAGATAGAGATAGAGATAGAGATAGAGATAGAGATAGAGATAGAGATAGAGATAGAGATAGAGATAGAGATAGAGATAGAGATAGAGATAGAGATAGAGATAGAGATAGAGATAGAGATAGAGATAGAGATAGAGATAGAGATAGAGATAGAGATAGAGATAGAGATAGAGATAGAGATAGAGATAGAGATAGAGATAGAGATAGAGATAGAGATAGAGATAGAGATAGAGATAGAGATAGAGATAGAGATAGAGATAGAGATAGAGATAGAGATAGAGATAGAGATAGAGATAGAGATAGAGATAGAGATAGAGATAGAGATAGAGATAGAGATAGAGATAGAGATAGAGATAGAGATAGAGATAGAGATAGAGATAGAGCTAGAGATAGAGATAGAGATAGATTGAAATTGAGGTTGAGGTTGAGATTGAGTTTGAGATTCAGATAGAGATAGAAATTATTTCCGCTACGACAGCAACGCGTCGGGTACCAGCTAGTTTTAAAATAAAGTCAAAACTTTGGTCATTTGATTAATTTTTAACGTAACAAGGTTACGTATTACCACGCAGGTTTCCAAAAAAGTTGAAAAAGGCAATTTTTTGAAATGCATCGGCGTTGCATCGAATTGTTACTCACTAACTATAAGTGCTATGATTCAAATAATAGTACAAATGTAAAGGTTGATTCTTTTACTTTATGACAAAAATAAAAATAAAATAAAGACTTGTTAAGGACTCGGAGGGAGCTGCTTAAGCAACGGAACTGCACACTTGATGCATGGAATTATTACTCGTTGAGTATTATTGATAGGGTAAAAATTATGATATGTCAATAAAGGCCTGCAATAAAACCTTGTAACAAAACTTATATAACAAAAACAAATTTCTGACATCATGGGGACTAAGAGAGAGTCGCTCAAAGATTGATAATGCAACATTCATGCAACGGCGTTGCATTTGAATTATAAGTCAATGAGTATATAAGCTACGTTAAATGTTTAAAAATGAAAATGAAGTACTGGAACTGAAATACTTGCTACGGTAAATTTTATTATACGACAGCATATATGTGCTATTATTCCTCTATTGCATGATTTTTGCGTGCGAAATGCTCACTTTTACAATTACAACTGACAAAAATTACAAAATGCGCA
This sequence comes from Pherbina coryleti, assembly GCA_943735915.1. Lineage (NCBI taxonomy): Eukaryota > Metazoa > Arthropoda > Insecta > Diptera > Sciomyzidae > Pherbina > Pherbina coryleti. The sequence goes on from OX030950.1 coordinate 139,407,731, forward strand.
AAATAAAATAAAAAGCAAAAGCAAAAGCAAACGCAAAAAAAAAGCAACAGCAACAAAAGAAATCTAACGAAGTTCCGACAAGCTGAAAGCACAAGTCATGATTTAAAAATTTTTTTCGTGGCAACCAACATTGGTCATAAGCGGGTATGTCATACCACTTCATTAAAGGTAAATTAAAAAAAAAAATATGTTGTTTTGTTTAATGTGTTCTTTATAGTTTTAAAAATATACATACACATTTTTAAGTCAATATTTAAAAAAAAAACAGAAGTTATAGCGGTTTTCGTTAACTTATGTCTAAGCTCCATACAACAAATAAAAAATTTTAAACGCGATTTCCTCGAAACTAGTTTTTTGTAAAACGGTTCGATAGATAACTCGAAATCTATTGCTTCAATTTCAATGATTTTTTTTTTGCATTTTGTTCGTTATGTTGTCCTTTAAGCATCCCCCTAAATTCAAGTATCAATTTTTTTTTGTTCTTTTTATATAAACAAAAAAGCGCGCGAAAATGTATCTATTTTTTTAACTTTTTACTTCAACTTCCGCCATAATTAAAAAAAAACCCCGGGGGTCTTGCGCAGGGGGGATGCTCAATATATGGTCTATGCTTTAAAATGTCATTTGCTTTTTTTGTTTCCGATACATGGGTAAAGGCCATATCCATCGAACCGTTTTGGATGTCTTTTTTTCAATGCCATTTTCAGCGCCCTCTATATAAAAGCCAGAACTGTATTTAAAAAAATAAAAATATTTTTTAATGTATTTTTTATATACAATAACCTGTATAAATTTAAAAAAAAATAATAAGTTCTTATATCTTAAAAAAACAGCTCCTGAAAGCTCCTTTGAAAACAGCTCCTGTTTTTGGTTGTTACACGTATATTATACCTTAAAGCTTCTGTTTTGTTTCTATGTTTGTCTTTTGTCTTTGATTTGTCGTTGCGTTTTGTGTTGCATAAGCCTTTGCTCTCAATTTTTACTCTCAACGCTCCCAGAGCGCTCTCTGCCCATAGCTGATCATAAGCTTTTGATTTGTTTCTGTGTTTGTCTTTTGTCTTTAATTTGTTGTTCCGTTTTGTGTTGCTATCTTACTATCCACGCTCCCAGAGCGCTCTCTGCCCATATCTGGTCATAAACAACAAAATAACACAATGAAACCAGACTATAAAACCGGAAAAGGACTATGACAAGAATTAAGATTTGGATTAGGACAAAGATTTAGACAAACCTTTCCAAACTAGGAAAGGAATTCGGGCAAGGATTAAGTAAAAAATTTGGACATGAATTAAAACAAGAGTTTCGATATGAAGTAGGAAAATTAATAGGACAAATAGAAGAATAATGGAAGGATGAGGATATTTTTGGGAACAAAGGAAAGAATAGAAACGAGGATAAAGAACGAGTGTGTCCACGAAACAGCCAACTCTTTCGTGTTTTATTTCGAAAAGAAATACCATAGCGAATAAAAAAACACCCTTTAGATCATATATATTTTCGTAATACCGTTCACCTTTCGTATCACTTTGTTTTCATTTATATGGATCAGGTACTCTTTTAAAATCCTGGGTTTGCATAAACAAAGTGTCTTATATTGATATCTTAAACAAAATATTTGCAGCCTTCTCACATTTCAGGAGTTAATGCCGCTTGTTCCCCCGCTGATGACGCAAATTAATACGAATAAAGCTTGTGCTTCTGAGCGCATTCTGCTAAATTCCGTTATGCTAACAGTTATGCCATCTTCTATACTTTTTATAACCATAACTTAAAAAAACTTCCAAAACAGTTGGCAGCTCTGTTGATGCTGTTGCTGATGGTTCTGCTGCAACACTTTTTGCTACGTCTTACATATTAAAAGTCTGCAAAATTTGCACCATTTTAAACGCATTGGAAAAGTGCAAGTCCTTGAAGTTTTAGTTTGTTTTTGTTGTTTTTCTTAACCATTACATGCATGCTCAAGTTGAGAGTGTTTGTTTGTTTGTTTGTATATGTTTTGCTGTAAATATAATATATCGATTTTATGCAGTGCAATGTCTGCATATATTTGTGCTTGTCAATATCAGTGTGTGTGTGAGTGTGTGTGTGAATGTGTGTGCGTGTTTGTGTACGTGACAAACAGCATAAATGATTTATTGCAATTTTTTACCTACTCCGCCCCAGAAACACATTACATACCTACATACTCGTACACATACTCGGTTAAGCTGTTTTTCTAGCTGTGTTGGTTTGTTTGTGCCTGAGTGTATGTTAGTTTGTGGGTGCATGTGCAAACAGTGTTGCATACGCTGCATTAAAAACACTCTTTAAAATGCAAATATTTGCCTTAGCTTATAATATGTTATTTAATATTGTTGTAGTTGTAACACGCTGCAATTTATGACATTTATGTTAAATTTACATATTTCTAGATATTTACGCATACTATCGATCACTTAGCATTTCGAAGTCCCTTAGAAACGAAGTGAAGGATAATATTTTCAAAGTCTTAAATCACAGGTTTCTCTTAAATTGGCGTGGTTATCGGATAAAAGCTTTAATTGCATGTATTGACCAGGAATTATCAAGACATGAAATATCAATAAAGTTTGGCAACTTTAATTCCTAGTCACTCCTAAATCAAGTCACTTTAAGTGAACTTAAATGAAAGATTATTTATCTGCATTTATTCAAATAAATTAATTTAAATAATGATATGAACATTCAATAAATCAATTTCTATCTTGCAAGTCTTTATTATGTAGAAATATACACGGAAAGAACTTTGAGCTGAAAACAATCCCAAATCAAATAAAGTTGGAAGTGTTTCTCAACTTAGCCATAATGTGCTTATTATTAAGTCTATATGTGATTGTTTATCAAAAAATTAATATGTCTAATTATGTCCAATCTATGACACTTTGGAATTATTTATAAAAAATAAACATGCTCATTTATGTGCGATGCATTTACTTTTTGGATTGTTTGTTAAAAAATAATTATGCACATTTTTGCATAATCTACGAAATATTTCCTTCCTTTCCTTTCCTTTCCTTTCCTTTCCTTTCCTTTCCTTTGCTCGCAAACTGATCCTTATCCTTCCGTATTCTTTTATTTATCCTAATAATTTCCTCACTTCTTGTCCAAACACTTGTTTTATTCCATGTCCAAATTCTTGATTTAATCCTTGTCCAAATCCCTTTCTTAGTTTGGAAAGGTATGTTTTGTAGGTGTGTCTAAATCTTTGTCCTAATCCATTTCCTAACACAAATTGTATCGCAAATCGAAGAAGAGCGTGGAATGAATATTATCAATACATTGTTATTCAATTCCTTAGCTAACAAGCATCAGACTGCTATATTCAAGTATCGAATAGACTTATTCTTTCAGTCTGACTTTTTGAATCGAAATTTCAGAAAAGACCACTATTTTCGGTATCTGAAATTAACCCTTGGGTCTGTAGACTCAGAGTTAAAATTCGATGCAACGTTTTTACATTGTTGTTGCAATTTTACTGCATTAAGTGATTCCCATCCTGAAGACGCTTAATAGCACATCTATACTGTCGTAAAATAAAATTTAACGTAGCACGTCTCTTGAGCGCGTAATAATTCCATTCAACGATATTACATTTCTGTTGCATAATCTGCTATGTTTACGACCTGCTTAGTTAGTACGGCCAAATATAAATCCTTTCTGTTGCATAATCTGCTTTGTTTACGACCTGCTTAGTTACGTATGTCCAAATATAAATCCTTAATTTTTGTTTTTAACCGACTTCAAAAAAGAGGTTCTCAAGTTCGTTGGTTTGTCCGTTTTTTTTTTTTTTTTTTTTTTTTTTTTTTTTTGTAATTGTATGTACATCGATAACTCCTAAAGCACTTGCCCGATTTCCGTAATTTTTTGTCAACAGATAGAAACTATGGAAGCAGAGGTCCTTTTTTAAAAAAGTCGGCGATATTCCACAAAGGGACGTGTCGTATAGAAAAACACTCTATTTCAGTTAATATTGACACTAGGCTACTGAAATTTACACTAAAAATACTGGGGTAGGCAGAATTATTACAAATTATGTTCAATAAAGTGGGCGTTTTTCACCAATGGGGTGTGAGAATATTAGAAAAACTCTGTATGTCGAATAATATTGACACTAGGGTGCTGAAATTTAGTACATGGGTAGGCATAGTTATTACAAATTACAGTCAATAAAGTGGGCGTTATTTGTCAAGGGGTATGGCAATATTAGAAAAACTCTCTATGTCGAATAATATTGACACTAGGGTACTGAAATTTAGTACATGGGTAGGCACAGATACTAAAAATTTCGGTCAAAAAAGTGGACGTTATTCAACAAAGGGATGTGGCAATATTATAAAAATACTATATCTTAGTTAATATGGACACTATGGTACTTATATTTTATATGAAGGTAGGTAGAATCATTACAAAAGTGCGCGGGATTGTATATAGTGTGTGGCACTTTAAGGAAAGTACTTTATATCGGTTAATATTGATTAATATTAATATTGATATAAATAAAGTGTGCGGGATTAGAGAAAGGGCGTGGCACTTTAATAAAAGTTCTAAAGAGACAGAAATGGAAAATACCCAACAAACTTTCAGGAATTAATAAAACAAATTTTTTAAGAACAAAGTTTCATGTTTGAAATTTTCCTCAAGAATACTATTACATGAAATTTTTCATATTCTCTAAAAAGGAAGAAAAAAAATACTTTTTAACAAAAAAAAAAAAAGAACAACCCAGCTCAAAATCACTTCAAAGTATAATTTAATTTTAAATAACTTTTCCCATTAATTTCTTGGTAAAATTTTAAAAGTTATTTATATGTATTTTAATATTGGAAATCTTATCATTTTCATTTTTGCTATTTTGTTTTATTATCATCAATATATTAATTGCTTTATGAACATAAAAGCTTTGAAATCGGCGCTAATCTTTGACACACAATCATGATCTTTTACCATCCCTGCACTATTTTAAACTTTTTTATTTGATGCTATGCTGCCTTGGTGACACTGTAGAAATTTTAAATCTTTATTTAATTGCCACTGAAAACAGAATCGCTAAAAAGCTTTTATATTCATAAAGTTATTAATATTTTTATGGTAATAAATTCAAATTAGAAAAAAATTACAATAATAAGATTTCGACTTAGTAAGATAAGCGCCGACTTCAAAGCTTTTATGTTCATAAAGCAATTAATATATTGATGATAATAAAACAAATTAGAAAAAAATGGAAATATTAAGATTTCTAATATTATAATACATACTATATGTATTATATAAAAATTATATATATAAATTAATGGGAGTTATTTAAAATTATTTTTTACGTAGTAGTGATTTTGAGGTCGGTTTTTATTTGTTAAAAAGTTTTTATTAAATACTTACCATCGCACATATACTTACCGAGTAATAATTCAATGCAATGCCGTTGCATGAATGTTGCGTTATCGATTTTTGAGCGGCTCTCTCTTTGTCCCCATGACGTTTTTGTCTAATGTTTTTGTGAAGGCTTAAATCAGGCCATTATTGGCGTATCATGTTTTTTACCCCAGTACTAATACTCAGCAAGTAATAATAACATGTAACAAATTTGCAGTTCCGTTGCTCCCAAAGTAAAAAAAAAAGTAATTCATACATAATGAAAAAAGCATCGTACCAAATATTTGAACCATTATAACTTCTTTGTTTTTAAAGTTATTGAATAATTTTTTGGACAAAATGTAAACAAATTTTTAGGACTTTAATTTTAAGATAAAAAAAGAACAATTTTAGGGGGGTAAAGCGGGCTAACGCGGTTTACTAGTCAAATATGACCTTGGAAGTAAAAATGTTGTGAAGAGAAAATGTAGTACTCTTAAAGCAATTTTAAACGACATGTTATTTCTTAATATCGCTCAAGTTATAGAAAAAAGACAATTTCGGCGGTTTTTCCGATGGTCCAAAAAAAATTGTTTTTTTAATTTTGGAATCCATTCGAGGTCAGTTTTGAAATAGGGGGTGGTTTTTTCAAACTTTTTTTTTTTTATGGAGGCCGACCCACTCTAATGGACACAGTAGCTTTTCAACTGCATGGTTCATATATCGAGTAATTATAATATTGCCATAAAAATTCGAAGCATATGGAGCATGTATTTGATATTCATATTGAAAACATCAACCTTAAACAAAAAGACAAACACTGACTGCTGCTAAGTAACAGAGCTGTAATATACAACATTTTAAAGTATATTTCAAACTTTTGAGAGTGATAAAAGAGTACATAGAGTTTATTTCTGTATTGCATTTATTTTCCTTATATCTTAATGTTATTGCTAGAGATTTCTACACATCAAATATGTATCAAATTAATGATACATATTAACCCTCTCCAGCCCTCCCTTAAAATCCCCCTGTCCAGGTGTAAGGAATAAAAATTGACATGTGCCAGCATCAAAGCTGTGTGGTGTTTTGAGTTTTATGTATATTTATAAAATAAAAATATAAAAATAATAACTAAATTGAGTTTTTTGGTATCGCTTATAATAAATACGATCCTTGATTAAAACGGGTTTAATTAACTCTTGCCATTATATGAAATGGGACTTTTTAAGTAAGACTATATTAAAGAGTGGCGTCCGTGGAGTAGTTGGTTAAAGTGCGTGGCCTTTATGTTAACGAACCTGGAGACCCGGGTACGAATCCCAGCAGTGACAGAAAATTATTTGAATTAAAATAATTTTTCTGTACGGCCGCCACCTCTCTGCAGGCAATGGCAAACCTCAGAGAGTATTCAAAATGCCATGTAAAGCTTCTTGAGAACAAAAACATTCCGTTCATCGCCGTTCGGAGTCGGCGTTAAATCTGTAGCTCCGGTTCTCGGTCAATTGTGTACAAACTTAATAACACACACATCACAATTGATCATAAGAAGCAGGTCATAGTCCTTTCAGTGGCTGAAATGACCAGTTATTTATTTTTTTTTTTTTTATTTTAAAGAGGAAATCAATTAATGACTTAAAATCGACTTTTTTGAGTTAAAGTTTCACTTTACGTTTTACCATTATTTTAATCACTTAGCGAGTAATAATTCAATGCAACGCCGATGCATTTTGAAAAAAATTACTTTTTTAATTTTTTGGTAGCCTGCGCTTTTGGTAAAACGTAAAGTTTTTAGGTCAAAATGTGTTACGTAAAATTTCACCATAAGTCAACTTATAAAAAAAAAACCTCTAGATATACTTATAATATCTAAGAATAAGAGGATAATTACCAATTTGGGTATTTAAGCTTTGTTTTTTTATACAGACTCAGCTTTATGCATTTATATTCTCTTTTGGCACTTATATTGGTCTTGGGGCTGCAACATTTCCCATGGATTCACTGCCTGCGTAATCACACACGCAAAGAAAAAAACGTTTATCGCCAGTTTGCCGCAAACGAACTTCGTGTATTGTGCTTGAAATCGTTATTTGCAAACGTTTCAACAGTTGTCATAATAATAGTCAGTTGCGAGAAACGCGTCATTTAGTTGGAGGAAATTAATTTCATTTGTCATAAATGCGAGTGATTTTTAAATTGCAGCAATTGAAAAATTTATTTTTCCCAACTGAAAACTTCGTTTGTTTTCTCTTCGTAGTATCAACACATAGCTTATAGTTCAGAGTTACTTTTGGACAAATTGTAAATACATAAGCAAATTGGAAATTTCCTTAATACGCGGACGGAGATAGCAACAGAGGTGCGATGAGAGATAATTAAAGAAAGTGGTAATTAAAGAAAGAAAGATAATTAATTTAATAAATAATAATGACCAAATTAGCTTGCAGTATATATAAATAAGATGTATTTATAAGTTGATGACAACTTAATATTAGTTTGCGGCAAATGCAACTCGCAAACGAAGTTTAGTTGACAAATTTTTCAGTTACGGTAAGCGAAAAATTTCTTTACGTGCATGTTTCTGTTTCAGCGCATGTAGTAGGAAAATTGTTCCTGGTATTTTACAAAAATCTACTGAACACATCCTATATCTTAAATGTAATGGTTACTTGATTTCTTATGCCGATTCAAAATAAGAATGTGAAAAAGGGACCAACTTAAACCACCACTAAAATAACACTACGCGAATATTTTTTCCCCCCTTCTTCCAGAATCCGTTGTCGCAACCTTGTAATTTTTTTTTTTATATTGTACCGTGTTATTAACATAATTTCCTTCAAATTAGGACTGTATTTTAAATTTTGTGACTAAGTTATATATTTTATTTTTTACACACAAAAAATTAAATAAATAAAATTTTCCACACCATAACATGATTTTTTTTCTCACTAAAATCGTTTTACTTTTTTTGACTTCAATTTGGCGAATTTTGCGTCGGAACTTGTGTCGTCTACAACCGTATTAAATACAACTGACCCAGGAACTTTAGATAAATGATCATAGGCAACATCATATTCTCACTGATTGGGCTCTGAAGCAGTTGAAAAATAACTCAAAATTTCACAAAAATCATCTTTGGCGAAAAGGGTCATGTTTTGATGAATAGATGTGCAAAATATTGGTGGATATTTAAACAAGGGTAAATGTAAAGTAAAAACTTTTTAACAAAAAAAAAAAAAACACGCGTTGTTGAGTACGCTGTATGTAGCCAATGTGTTCCATGCATTATTTGTACAGTGTTACACACTATGTCATATTCAATATCAGCTTTACAAGCTCACCCAAACCAGTATAGTGAGAATGCTTATGTGTACAAAGCTTTTAAAATTACTACAGTGTCACCAAGGCAGCATAGTATCAAATAAAAAAGTTTAAAATAGTGCAGGGATGGTAAAAGATCATGATTGTGTGTCAAAGATTAGCGCCGACTTCAAAGCTTTTATGTTCATAAAGCAATTAATATATTGATGATAATAAAACAAATTAGAAAAAATGGAAATGATAAGATTTCTACAATTTTTATTAAAAAGTCACGCCCCTTTTTTAATACCGCCCACTTTAATTATGGTTCTTTATAATAATTCTACGTAGCCCTGTGGCAAATTTCAGTTTCCAAGTATCAATATTAACCGATATATACTACTTTCCTTAAAGTGCCACACCCTATGTACAATCCCGCCCACTTTTGTAATGATTCTATCTACCCACATTCCCGCATACAAAATATTAGTACGCTAGTGTCAATATTAACTGAGATGTAGTATTTTTATAATATTGCCACACCCCTTTGTTGAATAACGCCCAATTTTCACCATAATTTGTAGTAACAGTGCCCACCTACAATGTAGTAAATTTCAGTACCCTAGTGTCAATTTTATTCGATATACAGAGTTTTTCTAATATTGGCACACCCCATTGGTGAATAAAGCCCACTTTTTCTTACCGTAATTTATAGTAACTGTGCCTACATGTGTACTAAATTTCAGCACCCTAGTGTCAATATTATTCGATATATAGTGTGGTTTTAATATTGCCACACCCCTTTGTCGAATAACGCTTACTTTATTTAAAGTCATTTTTAAAAATTGTATCTACTCCTGTACTAAATTTCAGTACCCTAGTGTCAATAGTATTTGAGATACAGGGTTTTTCTAATGTGACCACACCCCTTTGTCAAATAACGCCCCCTTTATTGACAGTAGTTTGTAATAATTCTGCCTACCCCAGTACTTTTACTGTAAATTTCAGTACCCTAGTGTCAATATTAACTTAAATACAGTGTTTTTCTAATAGTGACACGCCTCTTTGTTGAATATCGCCCACTTTTCTAAAAAAGGACCTACGCGTTCATGAAATCGGGCAAGTGTTTTGGGAGTTATCGATGTACATACATTTAAAAAAAAAAACCCGCCAAACCAACGAACTTGAGAACCTTCTCCTTTTTGAAGTCGGTTAAAAAACAATGACAGTTAATCTAATCCTTAGGTATGGTGCGCTAAGGGTTTTCATCTTATCTTATCTTATCTCATTTCATGTAATCTCATTCATCTCATGTCATCTCATCTCATCTTATTTCATCTCATCTCATCTTATCTTATTTCATCTCATCTTATCTCATCTCATCTTTTCTTATTTCATCTCATCTCATCTCATATCTTCTTATCTATTGTTATCTTTTCTTATATTGTCTTATCTTATCTTATCATATCTTAACTTATCTCATCTCATCTCATCTCATCTCATCTCATCTCATCTCATCTCATCTCATCTCATCTCATCTCATCTCATCTCATCTCATCTCATCTCATCTCATCTCATCTCATCTCATCTCATCTCATCTCATCTCATCTCATCTCATCTCATCTCATCTCATCTCATCTCATCTCATCTCATCTCATCTCATCTCATCTCATCTCATCTCATCTCATCTCATCTCATCTCATCTCATCTCATCTCATCTCATCTCATCTCATCTCATCTCATCTTATCTTATCTTATCTTATCTTATCTTATCTTATCTTATTTTATCTTATCTTATCTTATCTTATCTTATCTAATCTTATCTTATCTTATCTAATCTTATCTTATCTTATCTTATCTTATCTTATCTTATCTTATCTTATCTTATCTGATCTTATCTTAATTTGACTAATCTTATCTTATTTTAACTTATCTGTTATTTTCAATATTTATCAAACTCACGAGCCGAAATGTAGCATCTAAAAAGTTCAATATTATTATTTTTTCATGGCCAATACTTATACTTTTCATGGCCAATACTGGTGCTATTTGCTGTATACAGTACTTTTTGCTTATAGCGAACCCGTTTAAAGCGAACTTTCGCCTAAAACGAACCAATTTCAAAAGTACGCGTTTTTATTCCAATAAATCATGCATTTTTGTTCGCTTATTACGGACTCGCTTAAGCGAACTTTCGGTTGTAAGGAACTTTATTTGCATGCAAAACTTGTTTATTTTTCGGTTAAAACGAACCATAAAGTGCCGCTATGTAAAAAATAATATTTGCTTTGACAACACTGTAACACACAGTGTTTAATTTTTCCTGTCTCCAATCCGGGAATTCCTCTAAGTTTAATGTTTGTTTGCTGGAACACGATTACATATGTTTTGATGACGACCTTTTAAATACGGAAGAATTCGACGAAAAGCTATTGTGCAGTCTGTTTGCGCTAGTGATGACGACCTTGACGACGATATAGACAACGTAGAGCCAATCCAAGTCGCAACTGACGTGGATGCAGTGTGTAGCGTAAGCTATGTAAGAAATTTTCTTCAGTCGCGCGACACTCCACAGCAAATTCTTGACCACTTGGCTCAAGTGGAAGTGTATCTAACTGAAACTAATATTGCTACTAAGCAAACTAAACTAACTGAGTTTTTTAAAAATACATTTTCTAAATTAAAACATCTCAACATGTTTTTAATAAATTTACAAAGGAGTTAATGTGCACATACAATTGATTGAGTCAAGTCTTCATTTAAAGAGAACTTAGTTTAAAACGAACCATTTTGCCCGGTCCCTTGAAGTTCGCTTAACGCGAAAAGTACTGTATTTTATTTGGTGCCTCTCGCAAGACATATCGCACCCTAAATACAAAAGGGGCACAACTCAAAAATTTTCAAAATCTACTTTTTCCCATAAACTGATTCACATTACACATCTCTAACTACTATAAAAATTTCCGTCTCATCACTATCTTCTTTAACTGGAAAAATGCCGTTATGTCTATTTTTATGTCAAGTGTCTTGCTTCTGCACGATCAACTAAAGAGAATTATTTTTAGTTGCGTTTACGTGCTCAAGAACGACTGATTACTTTTATTACACATAAAGAGTTTTTTTCGAGTTCTGCCTCTATCACTGTAAAAAGTGATAAATTTCGTGGTATATTATTTTGGTATATTATTTGATTTCTACTTTGTGCTACTTTGATATGTGTTAATGAAATGAATAAAGTTTTATTTTAAAATAGAAACATTTAAATAAAAACATACATTTCATCACTCCTGTGAATTTTCTTATTATTCTTATTCTTCTATTCAGTCGACGGTCAGGAAACTTACAAAAGTAAAACATTTTATCAGTTGAAAAGGCACAACTTGATATAATATCACTAGTTAATCGAAAAAATTTCAGTTAAAGAGTTATAAATCAAAATTTTGTTTTATTTTCGCAAACATAATATAATATTGAAAAAAATATAGCAGAACTTCTTCAATATTGTATTTTTTCATAATGGAACAATATTCTCTTTAAATCTTGCAACCATTTTTACATAAACGGTTTTTTGCCTCTACTGAATAATTGAGAATTTTGAGTTGTGCCCCTTTTGTATTTAGGGTACGATATATTTTACATCTTTTCTAATCGTTGAAACCATATTCATGGCCCTTACTCTTTACAGCGTTTATCAGGTTATCTCTGTTGGTGTTGCCATTAATATCTCTTGTCTAAAACTAATTCATTTTTTGAAAATATAACACTTCAAAAATGTGTGATGAGGTTAAAAGCCTAGCAATACCCAGTTGGTAAGAAACAAGGTCAATATCGAGATAAAGAAGTTGAAGATCAGCTTGAATCTAGGTCAAACATATCAGATCACAAAGACAATCTGATCTCAGATAAAGATAAGAAATTTCGACAGAGATAAGAAAGTTAAGAGAAAACTTCTATAAAAGCTGAGGTAGTTAAAAGGCTGTTTACAGTTAATAGTAAGATTTTATAAATTACAAACAGTAAAGATTTTTGATTAACATAAATAAAAAAAAAATATGTGGTTCCACTCAACTTTGAGTCTGCTTAACACCCTCATAATCTTAGCAACAATATCGACAACGATAAAAGCGGCATCCTTAAATTCATCATCCCAAAATATTGGTGGGCGTATTGTAGGCGGTACGGAGACTTCAATTGTTTATTTTCCACACCAAGCTTCACTGCAAAATAATGGCATGCATGTATGTGGAGCTGCAATACTCAGTATATATTTTATCATAACAGCTGCTCACTGTGTTCGAAGCTTTGCGCAGCCGCTCCTGTTGAAAGTACGTGTAGGTTCCACAGAGCATGCACGAGGCGGTGCAGTTCATGCAGTGCGTCGCGTTATAACACATGAAAAATTTAACGAGCCCACATCGCTTAACAATGATATTGCGCTGCTGCAGCTTGAAATACCGTTGACTTTCACCCGATTTGTGCAACCAATTGGTTTAGTTTCAACTTGGGATGATGTTACGGCATCAGCAGTACTCTTTGTCAGCGGTTGGGGTGCCACTTCAAGTGATTCGCAAAAAGTGTCACCCAATCTGCGTTATACTTTCGTATCGCTGTGGAATCATCGCGCATGCACTGCAGCATTCAAGGGTTCCGGCATTGTGACGCAGACCATGTTGTGCGCCGGCACCGAAAATGGTGGACGAGATAGCTGCCAAGGTGACTCTGGTGGTCCACTAGTAACGTTTGTTGATGGGGTCATGAAGCTGTATGGCTTGATATCATGGGGTATTAGTTGTGCAGAACCCCAGTATCCAGGTGTTTACACTTCCACACAATTCTATGTGGATTGGATTGACCAGAACATGGCGAGAATTTTAATTTAGAATAAGTTGATCACGTTTTTTATTTGAAGTACAAATACAAATACAAATAATTTTAAGTGTTTTGTAAGAGTTTGTATTTTTTTAATAAAAATCTATTATTTTCTTATACTTATTCTACAAAGGGTCTAACAATCCCAATGCGGGCAACAATCTGGATAGGATTTATTTAGATTTACAGGCACAAATTTACAATGCGGTGGCGAATAGGCATTTGGGCATCTAAAAAGATAAATGAAAAGATATTGATTATTTAGCAAGGTAAAAAGAAATATTTTTGCATAAAAAAGTTGTGTTTTAAAGGTATACAAATTCTTTTAAGCAATATATATGCACCGAGAAAATAACTCATGCAAAATTAATAAAAAACCTAGTATAATTTATACGATGGCTTTGGCAGTTTTCAGCCTTCTAAGTTTTTGGTCAAAACACTTAAGTTTTAAATGTTAACTTACCTAACATGTTAACTTTAATGCCAAAAAAAATCCACTCACGAAGCATTGCACATTGGCTAAACATCTAGGCTACATTATTTTCTTTTTAAAAACTAAACGAGAACTATAACAATCCGGGAGTATTCAGCGATAAACTTTGCTCATACAAGTTCCCAGTGGTTTACCTACACTATTAGTTAAAATGTTATATACTTGGCTTGGGTGAATCAAACATTTTTTTATTGGCAGGGTATCGAAGTATATGCTCTCAAAGCAATGTATTAAACAATAAGTATATTACTTTGGAGAATAGCCATAAGTTTCTAATTTCCATACAATTTTCGTTACACAAGCCAAAATCACCTAATTTCACTATTGCTTTTTTTCTCGGTGTAGACAGAAATTGAATTCAAAATAAAAGTTTACATTTATTAAAGGGGAATGAATGATGACACACCATTATTTTTAAAAATGATTCGTGATACTATCTCAATATTGGCTTGTAAGGCTTCAATAGTTTGCATTTGATCAGTATACACCAATATTTCACATAACCTCACAATAAGTAATAGAGAAGTGTTAAAATTGCACAATTTTGGTGGCCATTGCATTGCTCAATTTCGTGGTATAATGTTGTTGTTAAATCGAGCCCTCAGCAAGTTAATGGTTTCACTAGTAGTATAGGACTTTACGCGTTCCTGCTGAACCCATATTTTGTCCTGCCAATGTCATTATATTCTTGGAGAAATAATCACTAATCATTGTCCGTCACCATTGACCATAACGAGAGATCCGGCGTCTTTAAAAAAAGTACTAAAGAACTATATTCGTACGGGCCGAAGTTAAAATACGCCACCGCCATATTTATGTACCTGGCGGTTCAATAAAACCTTGGTATGAAAAAGAAAATCGCAATTTTTTGATAAAATTTATGTTTATTATTCAACATAATCTCCTTTTAGGCAGGAAAATCTTTTGGTCATCCGCTTAAAGTGTTAAAAAAAAATCATACCTCTTCGTCGTGACTGATTCTACTGACTCGGGCGATAAAGCCAACCTGTTGGCTGGATTGTTTGCATAAAATTCCACAATCCCGGCTATTGAAAATAGATGGTTTTAAATGCTAGAGATATATTTTTGAACAAGAACGGTTAAAAGTGTCCTTGTAAACCGCGACGAAAAAACGAATTTTGAGCCCTGGAAATGACTTTGACCGACCTACTTCGAATGACACACTCCTTAGCGACTTGGAAAAAAATCTTCTAAAGAGGGATTGTTATGGAGTAAAGTTTGTATCTACTAGAAAGGCCCAGTGTTGCCTCTTAATACAGAAGCGAATGAATTGCCCCTTAGCTCCCCTCAATATGAACGGTGTAGATGTGGTGGAGTCAGAACTTCTTGGCATTCTGAGCATATCGATTCGATTCGATCTTCGTTGGAATCACATTTTCGATGTGTCGAAAGTATGAGAAATACTTCACTGCAACTGATCTACGCGTGATCAATACCAGAGACCTGAATTAGGTTACTTGAAACCTATTTTAAGTACTTGCTTAAAATATGAGTTCAAGCTTGCTTGAGCTTGATAATTTGCAATCAAGCAAGACTTGTACTTGAATATAAATAAGCCCACGACAGCTTGCGACTTGCAACTACGTTAGCTTACAAGCGAACGACACGAAGTCCCAAGTAAAGGAAACACTTGATGTGTTCGGCAAAAAGCTTGAAAAGCTTAAAATTGAAAGCAAGTATCCAATTAAATCAAGTATCCAAATAATTCAATGAGCTTGTGTGAGAAACATTTAATCGTATTAGGACATTTTAGGATTCTGTGGACTCCTTGAACAGAAATTGATGATTCCATAGCCAATAGCTTTTTTTTTATTTTAAAATTGAAGATGGCGGATAGGGCTGCCACCTAATTTTTGTATTTTTACGAATTCGGTGCTAGGGCGAACACAAGGTAAATATTGGTTGCTGAATAAGATTCCATTGTCAGAATTTAAATATTATGAAATTTGAAGCCACAGGGTTGCCACCTATTAATATATTTTTTGCGAGTTTTGAACATTATCTAACAGTTTTAGGGGGTCACTGATTTCGAATCTGATGAAAGAATTCAAAAATTAAAGATGGCGGATAGGGCTGTCACCTAATTTTTTTGTAATTTAACAAATTTGGTGCTGGGGCTAACACTAGGTAAAGATGGGTCGCTGAATCTGGATCCGAATTTCATAATTTTAAAATTCTGGCAACGGATTTTTTAATAATAGGGTTACCATCTAACAAGAAGCTTTACATGGCATCCCACTAAACTATAAGCGAAGGTTTTGCATTAGGTGAGAGTTTGCGAATATTTTGGAGAGAATTTTTTTTTTAATTTTTGATTTTTTTTTTGTCGCTTAAAAGTGTTTGCTATAGAAGATTAAATTTGTGAAAACTTTTCGCATAAATAAAAACAGTACTTCTCTGCGAAACTTTATAAAAAAACGCATTTTGAGTCGAAAAAGAATAAATTTTTAACATTTTAGAATGTAAAAATTCCTAGTAAATGAAATATTTTTTTTTTTTATAAATGAGTTCAGAAATTAATCATAAATGTTTCTTTTTTTGCATCCTCAAATGACTTAAAAAAAAATAATTTTTTTATCATATCAGTAGAAACAAGTTCTCATAAACGAACCATTGTTCATAAATAAGTTCAGAAATTAATCATAAATATTACTTTTTAATATTCTAAAATGAGTTAAAAAAAGGAGAATTTAAACGTTTGTTGATATTTTTAAAATAGTAAATTAAAACGTTGACCTTCATACAGGCGTCATATATACTTTTTACCAGTGCGAATTGATTCTCGCCATAAGAAGGGAGATGGATGTACTGCTACTTTTCTATAGTTTATTTTTAAACTCATTTCCGAAGAAAAAAGTTTCGTTTCTGAGAGGCATTTTCGTCCGGTGATTCTTTCAAAAAAGGTTCATTTCCGAGTGCCGAAAAATAAATTTTCTATGGTTTTTTTTTTAACTCGTTTCCCAAAAATAAATTTTCTATTATTCTTTCTTTAACTCATTTCCGACAAAAAAAAAAGACAATTGTTGGGTTCTTTTTTTACCTCATTTCCGAACAAAATAAAGTTAGTTTTTGAGAGGCATCTTAGTCCGACGAATGATACAAAAAGGGTTCATTTATGAGTACCGAAAATGAACGTTCCGAACTATCCGAAAAATATTTATAATTGAATTCGAAAACGGTAGTCATGGTTTACTGGGATTATTCACTCTCTGAGGTTTCTTATTGTCTGCAGAGATGTGACGGCCGAAAAGAAGAATTAATTTAATTAAAAAAAATATCTGTGTCAGATGGAAATTGAACCAGGGTTCTCTGGCGTATGGATCACGCACTCTACCCACTGCGCCACGTCCGCCATAAAATTATAAAACAATATTCAAAAAAATAACGGGACTTCACAGATTAACAGATCGATTCTGTGCGTTACCGGCAACACCAATTTTGTTACCGAAACTCGTTGCCGGTCCTAGAAATCGGTATTCTGTGCACTCGGTAACGCTTTCAACAGTCGTAAACTCACCTTATTGAAATGAAGCTCTCTCTTTCGTGTGGTGAAATATGAAGAATGGCAAATGAGAAGTAACTACATAGAATTAATTGCTTTTTTCTTTATGTAAATTAATGTAACACAGTGAATTGTTAAAATTTATTGCAAAGTGCTAAAGAAGCAGCAACAGTGAATTTTACATCGTTTTTTATTTGAATTTCGGTTCGAGGATTTTAAAAATAACTTAATTATTCAAAACACGAGCACTTTTTCAATCCAAGCATTAAAAATGTCTTGTTTTGCTTGTTGCCACCTAAAGAGATGGTAACAATATTCACCGGTAACGCTTGGTTGCAGAATACCAACAGGGTATTCAAGTAACCAAAAGGTGAATTACTTCGGTAACAAGATAAACGTTACCGCGACAGAATTGATCTGTTAAGCATTTATAGAGTTTCCAGAAAAGTGTACAAGTTTTTTTTTTTTTGATTCTGAAAAATCGACTTATCTTAAGTTGGCAATAACTTTCGTATTAAACTGAATTAGTTGAAATAAATCTGAGTTGTTAATAAAAAGTATATGTATTTGCCATTTTATTACTTTTGGTTTTAACTTAAAAGCTTCGATAGCTATGTAGATATTCAACTTTGAAGATGGAATCGTTTACTGTACAACTTTTTTTTATTCACTTCAGGGCTACTGGACCGAATTCAATGACCTACGATATATCTAATAGGGGATGAAAACATTTCATCTTCTCTCAACTCTCTTGGTTGCCTAAGCCTTTTGCACAGGTACTACCATGGGAAGTGTTCAAGGGAGATGCATGACCTGACGCCATCATCTCGTGTGTTTCCCAGGTCCACTTGTGTAGTTCATACTCATACCATTGCCTTGATGCCCAATAGAACCTCGCATTACCGAGATAAATCATTCTTCAGTCGTACATTAATTTGAACTTAAAACCAATCTTGTAAATAGATTTAACAGTTCTGATAAAGTCACTTTGTACGGAAGGTAGGCGGGGTTTTTTTTTATTTGACTTTCTAAAATTAAAACTAAGATAGCGTGTTTGGAATTAAAGCTTGTGTGCAGAATTTCAAGTTTTTTGATTAATTTTTATTGAAGTTTTATAAATTTTGATTTTTATTTTGACTTTGTGTGGTAGATAGACGTCGTATTTGTCGGATTTGAAACCGTCAGCAAACTTCATGACGATACCTTCAAAATTACAGCCGAAACCGTGTGGACAGACGAACAGACTGATGGACATGTCTACATCGACACAGGTGGTGATGCTGAACAAATATCTATAGGTATTTTTCTATACCTGCCACGTCTCATTATGAACGTTACAAATGGAGTGACGATGTTACGTTGTTCACTACATATATTTCGGGAATAAAAATAAAGACCTTATTTTCTTTCTTTATTCTTTTTCGGAATCTTGATTTTAATAATTTTAATAATAATTTTAATGAAAAATAATTCGTTGGCGCTTGTTTGTTTTCCTTATTTCTCAAGTGGTACCACGGCAAAAATTTAAAACATTTTTTTACTTTTATTTTTTCAAAATGAAAAACTTCGGTGTTTATATTTATTCCCCAAATATGTGTAGTGACCCTCGTCATAAATATACCCTTTACATAGTATGGTAAAGAAATTCGCAATACTGATTCTAGTAAAATTAAGCGAATACAACTTAGTTGCCAGTAAGAGATAAGCAGAGCTTGCAAAGAATTCATGCCGGTGTTACTTATCTAGTTATTTTACTCACGCTGTGATTACGTAGTCGGTAGAGCCACTGCCATTGCATTCAATTTGGCTGCATTTTCCAGGAACAGTTTGTTTTTCACCAACTTTCAACGAAAGGCCATAAATATTGCAATCAGCTGTAAATACATTATTACTTTTAGTTTGTAAAATCTTTCTTATTTCCTTAAAAAATAGACGCACCCGCTCTAATAATTGTTACTATAGATGCTAAAATTATAAGCAAACACATCAAAATATTAAAGACACGCATTTCAATGGTCTCGCCCGATCAGATGCTGGAAACGAACTGTATTTTTTCTAAACGAAGATTTAGCTTTAGCTCAAATATTAAGCCGTACACTCAATATAACTAATTCAAGAGCTAAGATTCTTATGACCTTCATAGATAATTAGTTTATTATTGCATCATTAACAAAGCTTTAAAAGCTTCATTACAAAGCACTTCTCATTGATGCTCAGTAGAAATAACTTAGATGGAAAAGATATTCGGATTATTCCAAAACTCGATTTCTAAAGAATTTTTCTTTTCTTTTTCGATTTTTGTTTTATTAAAGACAATAACTTTGAGATAGTCATGAGTTGTATGCTTTGAACTTTCTTTATTGAATCATTCAATACATCAATAGCTAGATCACTACATCAATTCGTGGCAAGCTAGAGAATCTAGGTTTTATTTATTCATGAATCAAAAGTAAAATAAATAAAATTTTTAAAAATTTCCTGTCCCGACAAAACACTGTTTGTTGCTCGTTTAATAAAAGAAATTGTTTAATTTAGAGACAAAAACTTGTAGAAAAAGTTTACAAAGTACAACTAATATAATATACAAAGTATTCGAACAGGTCAAATAACCCGACTAAAAAAGCCTGAAATTGTTTCTTTTAAAAAAAGCTCAAGCCTGTGTTAGATAACACGGGCGCATAGGGCAGACGTAGAATACGTTAGTCATTAACAGCTTTATTCAATAGATTTCCTTAAACAACCTTTAAACGCTTGTTTAGTTACGCACTGTTTAAGGCTTTACGCAGCTTCTATGCAACCTTGCTAACATTGTTATTCATAAACATTTTTTCATTTTCTGCTTATGATTGTAAGGTTTGTGTCTGAACTATAGAAAATCTCTACAAAAATTAAGAATTCCTATGGATTTAAAAAATGCATAAAAAAAGAAAAGACAAACAAAAATCATGGTTGTATTTACGTAACCTTTAAACGCCAATTTCGGCGTTTAAGTTACGCAGCTCTTAAACTACTACGAAAAATGTTTATGAATAACGTTTTCTTGTTTAAAGCCCGTTTAAAGTTACGCTGCCTCTAAAATGTGTTTATGAATAAGGCTGTAAGACATTGAGGATGTCTTCAAGACGTGGCCAACTGGGTAAGCACAATTTTGTTTCTCTGCTTCGCTTATCAATGTTGTGTATGTACACATCGTTCGCTACTTGGTCATTATACTTCTTCTCTTTCTCACACTGGTTCTGTGATGAACACACAGATAATCGTACTGCTCTTACACATGATGTTATAATACATAAAATACAAAGCATATGAAAATTAATACAAAATTTGAAGGAGTTAAATTGATTTACTTATAGAATCAAAAAAATTATATGTAGCAATATGATTATTTAAATACAAATCAAAAGAAGACATATTAAATATGTTACGACCATACTTGAATTTTCTTCAATGCATGCATAAAGTATTAAAAACTTATAATGAAAGTGACAAACATTTTCTCAAAATTTTGTGCTCCAGATCAACACCTCCGTATAATGTATTCTACGTTAAAACCCTTAAAGCTCGAATTCGTGTTTGCAACTCCAGAAAAGACAAATGCGTTTTCGAAATGGTATCTCCCAGAGCTGTAAAAGATTGAATCATTTTCACTTTTCATTCTATTGTTTAAAAATTCAAAAGCTGAACTCTTTTTTTGTAGCATTCAAAGTGTGAACTCTTTAGGCTAAAGTCTTTAGGCTGATTAAAATTGTTTTCAAGTCATGAATTGCAAAACGTAAAGAATGCACACTGAATTAAAATTTTAACGAGTGCAGCCACCGATGGCTTCAGCCACGATGGCTGCAACCATCGATAGTTGCAGCCGAATTGAAATTTTAGTGAATGCAGCCGGCGATGGCTTCAGCCGCAAAGGTTTGTTGTTGTCTGAAGTTGTTTTGTGTGTATTTGTGTATGCGTGTGTGACTGTTGGGCATGACTGTGATGGGTTGCCATTGGCTTGATATCATGTATAGAAAAAGTATTATATACAACAAATTGTAAAGTTAATTTTTATACACTTTGTTAATAATATTTATTGTTAATAAGCACTTTATTATTCTAGAAAATGTCAAAGGAAAGACAGAAGCATGTCACTAAGATCGCCCGTCGAAAACAAATGACAACAAAAATGCAAAATGCTGCTTTATATTTAGTAGTATTTAATGGTAGTAAATAAAATATCCAGTGTTTCACAGTTGAAAAGAATGATAAAACTGAGTGCATTCATCAGATTTTTTAAGCCAACAAGAATGGGATTGATATTTCCATAAGTCCCATTCCTTAGAGAGCATTGGGTGTGCATTCTTTTATCTTCAAAGAATGATGAATTGTGCATCTGTAATTCATTTACTCTACAGAAGCATAAGATTGCAATCTGGTTGATTCAGCTTTTGAATGTATTAAGAGTGTGTGCATTCCGAAATGATTCAATCTTTTACAGCTTTGGTATCTCCTATATGGAAGGATTTTGATTTCGGGGGCTGTGTTTGTTCGTGGCAGAATGGCAAGGTAGACTCGCGGCTAAGATCCAAGAGTCAGAATTGTCGAAAAAAACACTAAACAACGAACAGCAGCAAAAACAAGCATGAAATTATTGGTATTGATTCTGAGAGTTTCGACTCAGAGTGAGAGAGCATTTTCTATAGAGGATTCTACCATACTCCAATTGGCTTTTTGTTGTTATGACGACAATCATGTCTAGAAAGTTTCTATAAATTTGTAGTCATATTGGTTGTTTACTTTTTTGTCAGCTGTTGAAATAATAATACGTGTTGTGGTATATTAGCGATTTTGAATTTTTTATAAATAATTAAAAGACTTGGAGATTGCGCTTTAGTTTCGACACCATAACCGTAAACCCTACACATCCCGCGGAATTTCAAAATTCCCGTTACTTTTGGAAAACTTGGAGCTTGAACATGTTCTCTACGTTTTTCTCTTGAAAATTGATCTACTTAATAAGCAAAAATATTTATCATCATTTCATTCCAAGCCTTGTTCATTGCCATACAGAATATCTGCCTTATTTCTGACAGCATACAAATTCCTTTTGGCGAGAACGACACGTTTTTTTAGGCTAATGAGGAATAGACCCTCATTAGATCGTGAGAGGAGGACGATCCTCACAAGGCAACGCGTGAGGGTCAAGGGGGCGATCTTCACATGGCAATGTGTCTGACTGCCTCAACCTGGTGAGGCCAGCATTATCCATGTCGAACTCGTCTCAAGTCGACTCAAACCTCTGCGTGGTGTCCTCTAGAAACGGCAAACTGGCAACCGTTAGTTTGACGGCTAATCTGAGCGGCGGGCTCCCCCTGCCTTTAAAGGGTTGTGCGTTGGGTTTGATGCCCACCACGTAAAAACAAATTTCAATGAAACGAAAAAGAAATAAGATAAAAATGATCCCCAAATCTGATGACGACTACCGCAAACGAAAAACTGACAATGATTTACGGATATGCACCTGGAACGTCTGAACCCTTAATTGGGATGGTGCCTCTATCCAACTGATAGATATCTTAGAAAGATACAAGGCTGATATCACTGCAATCCAAGAAATGCGATGGAAGGGACAGGGTTGCTCACGGCAAGCATCCTGTGATATCTACTACAGCGGCCATGCGGAGAAGCACGAATTTGGATGCGGATTCGTGGTTGGCAAGAGACTACGACATCATGTTCTGCGATTCACACCTGTGAACGAACGACTTGCCATAATCCGTGTCAAGGCAAGATTTTTCAACATAAGCCTGATTTGTGCGCACGCTCCGACAGAAGACAAAGACGATGAGACCAAAGACAGCTTCTACGAGCGCCTTGAAGGTGCCTATGAGCGCAGCCCCCGCCACGACATATAAATCGTGCTTGGTGACTTCAACGCCAAGGTGGGAAAAGAAAATATCTTTGGTCCAACAGTCGGAAAGTTCAGCCTCCACGACAATACCTCCGATAACGGAATGAGGCTGATTGACTTTGCCGCAGCGCGAAACATTATCGTTAGTAGCACTAGATTCAAGCATCTCAATATTCATAAAGCAACTTGGCTGTCTCCTGATCAAAAGACGCGCAACCAAATTGATCACGTTTTGATTGACGGAAGGCACTCTTCCAGTGTTTTAGATGTACGCACGATCCGTGGTGCCAATATAGATTCGGATCATTATCTTGTCGCAGCCAAGATCCGTACACGCCTGTGCGCAACCAAGAATGCGCGCAATCCAGCACAGAGAAAGCTAGACGTCGAAAAGCTGCAATCAAAGCAAACAGCCGAAGACTTCGCTACTCGACTCTCACTCCTGCTTCAAGAAAGCACTCCTCCGATCGACGATATATGCGCGCAGTGGAATCATATTTCCCACTCTATGCGTACGGCTGCCGAAGAGGTGATTGGCTATCACCGCCCTCGCCGAAACCAGTGGCACGACCAAGAGTGTCGCGACGCCACTGCAGAAAAAGACGCCGCCTACAAAGCCACCCTGCAGTCGGTTGTAACGCGTGCTGCTAAGGAGCGATACAAAGAGAAGAGGAGGGAAGAGAGACGCATTTTCAGGCGAAAGAAAAGGGAAGCGGAAATGCGTGAGTGCGAGAAAATTGAGATGCATGGTGACAGGAATGAGGTCCGAAAATTTTTCGAAAAAATAAGACGCCTGGCCGATGGTTTCAACACCGGGGCCTCTTCCTGCAAGGATGAAAATGGGAATCTAGTGACAGATATCCAGAGTACGCTGATGATGTGGAGGGAACACTTCTCTAGGCTTCTGAATGGCGACGACGAAAACAATCCCGCCAATAGAGATGATATTCCGGAATCCCCAATTTTGGACGACAGCGTTGAAGTTTCGCTGCCCGACCATAGTGAAGTCTTGAAAGCTATAGCTCGGCTTAAAAACAACAAAGCCGCAGGAGCTGATGGCTTACCGGCTGAGCTCTTCAAGAATGGAGGCGAAGCTCTATTTAAATGCATTCATGAGCTTCTATGCAGAATATGGTCGGAAGAATGCATTCCAAACGATTGGAACCTCAGTGTGCTCTGCCCAATCCACAAGAAAGGCGATCCCACAATTTTCGCCAACTTCCGTGGGATAAGCCTTCTGAATATCGCATATAAGGTTCTGTCGAGCGTACTATGTGAAAGACTGAAGCCCATCGTAAACCAGCTGATTGGACCTTATCAGTGTGGCTTCAGACCTGGCAAATCCACCATAGACCAGATATTTACGCTACGACAAATTTTGGAGAAGACCCTAGAAAAACAAATCGACACACACCATCTTTTTGTCGATTACAAAGCCGCCTTCGACAGTCCAATAAGGAATCATCTATATTCCACCATGTCTGAATTTGGTATTCCTGCAAAGCTCATCCGCCTTTGCAGAATGACACTGAGCAACACCAGCAGCACAGTTAAAATCGGGAAGGACCTCACTCCTCCATTCGATACCAAACGAGGTTTCAGACAAGGTGATTCCTTATCGTGCGACTTTTTCAACCTAATGATGGAGAAGATCATCCGAGCTGCTGATTTGAGACACAGTGGCACGATATTCTACAAAAGTATTATGCTGCTGGCGTATGCTGATGATATCGATATCATTGGCCATAATACGCGCGAAGTCAGTGCAGCATTCTCCAGGTTAGCAAAAGAGTCGAGTCGAATGGGTCTTGTAGTGAACGCAGATAAGACGAAACCTAGTCAACAAATAAACAGTCCCAGCGTCTTGGAAACCACGTCACTGTTGACAACACCTCCTTCGAGGTTGTTAAGGACTTCGTCTACCTGGGATCCAGCGTAAACTCTTTCAACGATGTCAGCATTGAGATAAAGCGAAGGATAACTCTTGCCAACAGGTGTTACTTTGGGCTAAGTAGGCAATTGAGAAACAGAGCCCTCTCTCGACGAACTAAACTGACGCTCTATAAGTCACTAATCATGCCCGTCCTATTATATGCAGCACAAACTTGGACGTTGAGCAGTTCTGATGAAAAGACTTTGGGAGCCTTCGAGAGAAAGATCCTTCGTAAGATCTTCGTTCCAATCTGCGTCAATGGCGAGTACCGAATTCGATGGAACCACGAGCTGTATGAGCTGTACGCTGACATAGACATAGTTAAGCGCATTAAAATCGAGCGGCTCCGCTGGCTAAGTCATGTTGAGCGAATGGAAAACGACGCTCCAGCGAAAAAAATATTCGATTCGGTGCCCGGTGGTGGTCAACGCAGAAGAGGACGCCCACATCTTCGTTGGAAGGATCAGGTGTTGGATAACCTGACTACACTTGGTGTTTCCAACTGGCGCCAGCAAGCGCAAAATAGAAATGGCTGGCGCAATTCCTTATACGAGGCCAAAACCGACCTTCGGTTGTAAGCGCCAGATAAGAAGAAGAGAAGAGGAATAGACCCAATTTTTGTCATCGTCATCAAAATGCGGGTAATACACACCATGAGTCATCGACTGGAACAAGTGGTTATGGAAAGGAGCAATGTCTGGTGAATATGGCAAATGAGGTAGGACTCCCATTTGAGCGTTTTCAAGTACATTTTGACGGGTGGTGCAATGTGTGGTCTGTTCTCATTTTACATTTGTAAGGAGTGAAGTCATCACCTCCCGTGATGGTTTCGTTGGGTTTGAAATACTGACGATATACCATACCAGAAATACAGATTCCCCAAAATATAGATCTTTAACTTGGACCAATGGATATACGGCTTTGCTCTCGATGTTAATACATGACCGGGCTTAACCCACGATTTGCATACTTGAGGTTTTCGTAATTTCATCGCCAGTCACGATACGATTCAAAAATCTTTACCTTTCTGCCTTTTCAGTATATGTTTTCACGTGAAAAAAAAACGCTTTTCGAAGTATCGGCATTAGATAGTACGGCACCCAATTTCCACGCTTTTTAATCAGTCATTACGATTGACCTTCACTTATGAAAATTACACTCCTAATGATTCTGCACGTTCACCTTGCGACTGACATGGATTTTCGTCGAGTAATGCCATCAGTTTCTCATCTTAAAGGTTTTGTGATGCGTCAGTTCGTTCTTTGTCTTCAACATCGAAATCATTATTTTTAAAGCTTCTAAAGCAGTGATGTTCACGTAGTACCACGCGTGGTGAGACTTCAGTTGGCGCTGAAACTTCAAGCTGTATGGTTTGCACCTCTTGGTCGAGTGTTTTGCACTGCACGAAATGTTTGAGGCATATGAAAATGAGTTATTTGCAGAGTTATAATAAAAATAATGATAATGATAGTGACAATGATAATAATAACACAATTCTGGCTTAATATCTGCACAACAATTTTTGTCAGTGCAGCGAGTGAGAGAGCTACTAACACAAGTACAAAAGTTAAAAATTGTAGTAGTATGCGTGTGAACACCACTGTTCTAACCCAGCGGGAAAATAAAAAGCGCTTCTAGAAACACGACATTTTATACGCAGTTTAGATATGCTTTGAGGATGCGGTCTTCAGAGTTCAGATTTGTGGAGCTCATATTTTTATCTTCGTTTTGTTCTCAAATAATCAACCAAGAGGAAATAGCAGAGCGTTAAGTTATTAGATTGTAATGCCAGCAGTCCGAGTTCAATCCCTGCATGTTACAAAAAATACAATTTTTTTGCATCTTCATTTTCCGTTCACGAAGTTAACTGTATCCACAATGATGCAGAAAAAATGCGCAGGATTTTGCGGACACGTAGAACAAAAAAAGAAATGAAGTTTCATCAAAATAGATGCGCTACTTGCTTCAGAAACACTAATGATGGTTTCACGCTATTGTTACCCGCTGGGAGAGCAGCGGTGTTCACACACATACTACTACATTTATCGACTTTTGTGCTTGTGCTTGTAGCTCTCTAGCTCTCTGCACTGACAAAAATTGTTGTGCAGGTTTTAAGCAAGAATTGTGTAATAATTATCATTGTATTCATCATTATCTTTATCAGTATCATTATCATTATCACTACTATAATCATTGTCACTATCGTTATCAGTATTATTGTAATTATTCCGCAATAACGCATTTTCATATGCCTCAAATATTTCGTGCAGTGCAAAACACTCGACCAAGAGGCGCAAACCATCTTGCTTCATGTTTCAGCGCCAACTGATTGAGAGAACTTCGTGCATTCAATCGTGTACGTGTTTCGATTCTCTAATAAAGCTTTCGAGTCTCACCACGCGAGGTACTACGTGAACATCACTGTTCTTAAGCAATATCTGCATGTTGTTTAAGAGAGACCATGATCGCCGTGAGCAATAACAAAAATTTTATGAGCTACACTCAAAAAAAATGAACAGTGAAATTAACAGTGGAATTAACAGTGAAACGTTTAAATCCCATCCAACAGTCAAGTTTTTTAAATTAACAGTTAAGCTGTTGATAAATTAATTGTTTTACTAAATCAGTCTGTTAAGACTGTTAATTTTACATTTCAGACTGTTAAATTGAAGAAACTCGTCTGTTGCGTGGAATTTAACAGTTTTCACTGTTAATCGAGCTATTTTTTTTCTGATTGCTCAGCTGATGTGTTTTTTTTTTTTAAATAAGAGTGCAGTAAAACTCACCGCAATCGTGCTCTATTTTTGTACGAAACTTACTCTCTGGAGAATTGACAATTAGTCTTATTTCGACCCAAGAATGATAGAAATAAGATTACTAATACTCTCTTGCTCAATTGAGCGCATGACGTCACGCAGCGCTTCTGCTTAGTAAAACGCAAATGTGCGATTGCTTAGGCGAATTGACGAAATCGAAAATAGTTCCTTTCGGAAAAGTAAAGCAAAAATAACTAGGTACTCTTCAATATAAAAATATGGATATTTTCATATACGAAAAATATAAATTTTTTAAACTTTGACGATTTTTATCTCCTAAACAATTCGGAACTGACAAAATTTTATGAAACCAATAGGCAAAGAAGGTCAAGATACATATTATAAAAATAAGAAAAAAATATTTCGGTGTGGGCCCCAAAGTAAAACTATTCCAAAGTCCCCAAATAGTGCTGGGTGACGTCATGCTCTCTCTCTCTCTCTTTCCTTTTCGGAACGCGTAATCTTGTTTCTATCATTCTTGATTTCAAGCCAGATGATTGAGGTTTATGATGAAGTTGACTGCACTTTTACCAAATACAAAACAGCCAGAGTAACGCCATCAGTTCGAAAAAAAACAAGTATTTATATACGAATATTCAGATAGTAAAAAGTTCTGATTTGGACGAAACTAGGGCTTATGGAAAAAGGAAAGCAAATCTTATGGAATGAAATTAATGGCGAAAGAAAGTTGCCATCAAGTCTAACCCATAAATTTTTTTTTTTTTAGCTTTGAACCAAGGATAGAAAATTGAAATGAAGATAGAAAATTGCAAATGCGAAAGATTAAAGCGAAGGACCATGGCCAGGCTGGGATTCGAACCCGGGACCTCTGGGGTAGTAGTCGAGCATGCTACTTACAATGACTACCAAGGCGGCCTTGGTAATATTTCATCTTCTCTCAATTTTCTTGAGTATCGACGCAATGTTAGTTTCCTAAGCCTCCAGCCAGGTAGAAGAGTGAATCATGGGAAGTGTTTACGGAAGATACATGATCTGATGCCATCAGCTCGTGTGTTTTACAGATCCACTCGGGCACCTCACCAAGCCCACACCTATCACATTTTCTTGATACAAACTAGAACCTCGCATTAACGAGATAAATTGTTCTTCAGTCGTATAGTAAAATTTCTACTTTAAGACTTAAAAAGAAATAACATATGAACCATGAACTTTTAGCAAAAACTTAGCTTAATGACACCACGGGGCGTTGCATTTCTTAAGAAAGGTGAAATAGGTGAGCATAACGATATATTCCCCGCAATTATACTGTCGTCCATCACAAAATAAAAAAAAAAAAAAACAATAAATCTAAGTGACAGTCATTGAATTCAACAACTTTTGTTCTTTTTGTAACAATGGCAAAAAAGTGAATTTCGAAGTTTTGATAATGCATTGTTCTTAAAGGAATAAACGTTATGGTGAATCTGCTCCACTGAAATAAGCCATAATTGATTACTTTACTGAATTCAAACGTGGTCGTACAACGACTTCTGATAAATAACGTTCAGGTCACTCAAAAGTGATAGAAACTGCAGAAATTATCAACAGAGTTCATGATATCGTATTAGACACTCCGAAAGAGAAAGTGAGAATGATATTAAAGTTTTGTTAACTTAATTTAATTTTCAAAAAGACTTACTTGTATTTGGATCACCCTGTAAGCGCTTTACCACACGGTGGTAAAATTTCTCATATATTGAGAACAGTTTAAAATTAATATATTTTTAATACTTTTTGTAGACCAACGATATCCTAACGGTTAAATGAGGTAAAACTGAACAAGGTATTATTTGATGAACTATTAAAACAATGAGAATTTCATCCGTGTTTTTTGGCGGGTTTAAGCACTTTTTAATTGTTTTGTTTTTGTTTTCAAATAAATTTATTGGCAAATAAATTTTTTTCTGTTTGCTGTTAATCAAAATATTCTCTGAAAAGAACGAGGGCAATTTGATAAGTCAGTGACTTTTTGAATAAAACGTATTTTTTTGTTCGGCAAGAAAGCATTTTATTTAGCAATATAGTATACTTTTAGATCTATACATTTAGTCCAGCATTTTTCCAATTTTTTTATTCCTTCTACATAATAGGTTTAATAAAGGTCCTCAAAAAAGGCGTTTGTTTGAGTGACCTCTTCATTTGACCCAAATCTCTAACAGCCGAGCCATTTTTTTTTTTTTTTGTTTGGAAATAGGTAGGAAATCGCAGAGGGCTTAAAATCACAAATATGGTGGATGGGGCTAAAGATCGTAGGCCAATTTATGGATTTTTTTATGGCAACTAGAGGTACATGTCTCTTTTGGAGGAGGGCAAAAACTCCTTCGGATTGCTGTTGAACATACCCAAACACCGGTATGAATCCACTCGGGAAAGATGTAAGGTTCGGACGTTTATGTCGTCACGATGGTCCGAATAAAATGGCACGTCTATTTGGATGCTTTTAGAGCAGACCGTCCGGTATGAAACCACTCGGGTCGACAGAAAAAGCAGCTTTCGTTATGCCACTAGGGTGTTTTATGGCGGACCGTGCGAGATGAAACCATTTGGGCAGACAGAAAACAATATTCACTGATATACTTGGTCACTTTTTCACTTTCCACTGTCACTGGTTCACTTCTTGTCCTTAGTCACTGTCACTCGACTTACCGATGTGCGTTGCTTGCGTGTTGACTTCATATGAGAACCACTGTTGGCTCGCTGACTTCTTTTATCCCCAAAAAGGGTAACGAGCTCTTATTTCTGTCACCATTTTCCATACAATCTCGACTTTAGATTTCGCTTTCCTAGAACTAGCGGCAACCTTTTGCACTGTATATTATTATGGTCATAGTCGCTGCTTATTGACCCCTATGTATTTTGCAATTGGCATTTGTGGGTGCATAGAATGCATGTTGTTTGTATGTTTTGCTGGTTTTGCTTTATGCGACTTAGTTATGTTGTTTTGTTGTTGCGCTTGAAAATGCTACTGGCTCGTTGTATTGTTATTATCGTTTTGTTATTGTTTTATTGCGGGTCGCCCAGCTGCGTGTTTATGGACAGAATTTAAGAATTCCAGAATTTTCTGCTCCCAGAAAACGAAGGAGCAGACTCCCCAGAATAGGCCAAACTTCCTTCAAAGCACTTCCTGGGTGTCACTACCCCAGTTCCATGTGTGCCAACCATCCTATTTTATGAATTATAATACGGAGTTCATCTCTTATGTTTAATACAGGGTACATAACAGCCTTGAAACTCACAGTACCATCTTGTAGATGGCTAGTGTTATCACCATCCACATTTATTGGTTGAAATCGAGGCCGATATAAAATCTCTAACAATTTATGGACATTGCCGTCCGGTTGTAGACAAGCACAACTTCACACCGATCACCGATGGACACTTCACGTCCAATTTCCTTTTGTTTTCCATTCCACTTGAAATGTAAACAAGACGCTAATCAGCTGTTATAGAGGCAAGTTTTTGCAAATTTTGCGTTCGCGTAGTTTTTTGATATTTTTCTATTTGAGAGAGAATTGTGCTTTACTCTCTTGCAAGTTTCTGCTGGATATTTATCACTGGAGATGTATGCGAACAGACCAAGTGATTCAAACAAGTGGGCTACCATTGTTTTATATAATAGTCGCACCTACTCCAAGATTTTGCTGAACACACAAGGCTCAAGGTGGGCCTTTTTTTATCTTATTACAGAGGTATA
Source organism: Pherbina coryleti (assembly GCA_943735915.1). Lineage (NCBI taxonomy): Eukaryota > Metazoa > Arthropoda > Insecta > Diptera > Sciomyzidae > Pherbina > Pherbina coryleti. The sequence goes on from OX030950.1 coordinate 139,439,616, forward strand.
GGGAGTTGGAAATCTCCATACACCTGCAACTGTCCTCCTTTTTCCTGGCTTTGGTAGGTTGGGGTAATTCCAGGCGGAGTTTCAGTGAGAGCATTCACTATTGATGGCTACAAAACAAATACTGAACAACGTAGCATCGTCAAACTTCAAACTTAAGCTTTGTAACGTTGGTACTTTCTACCGTAGTCATTTTTTTCGAACAGCAACTGTCTTCTATACTTCAGTTGGGGTACTTCTGGGACTATCCTCGGACTTTAATAATTTTCAATTTGGCATTTCTACTATAGTCATGAGCGCTTGATAGCTTTTGCACTTTTGCACATAGAAAAAAAGCTGGCAGGCTTTGAATACCCTTTCGTGAATATCATTAGGGGTATTCACGGGTTGCTTCATTCCAACAACAAATACATTAGAAGCAATTTTGCAACTCTTCTTGAATAACGCACTGCTCAAACCTATTGCGAAAGCGCACAAACAGTGATGCGAAACACCTGATTCATGTTATGGTTGTTTTCAAGCATAGTTGCCATCTGGGTAAAACTTTAAAAAGGCTAAGTTTGTACGTTCGCGGTATGACCGGGTTTTTCGACCTAATGAACAGTAGTTTTCTTTTCGACCCGAGTGGTTTCATACTGAAAGATCTGCTCTATAAGCATTTAAGTAGACGTGCCATTTTGTTCGGACCATCGTGACGACATAAACGACCGAACCTTACATCTGGCCCGAGTGGTTTCATACTGGATGGCTCATCCTAATGAACAGTGATTTTCTTGTCGGCCCGAGTGGGTTCATATCGGACGGCCGGCCATAAAACATCCGAGTGGCATCACGGAAGTTGCTTTTTCCGTCGACCAGAGTGGTTTCATATACAGGACGGTCCACCCTAAAATCAAATACTCAGCGGGCAGACGAACGGACTACGGATTTCACGGATACTGTTTCTAAGGACTTCGAAGGAGATCGAGAAGCAGCAGAATGTAAAACAAATGTAAAATTTAAATTAAAATAACATCTAAACAAAAAAACTAGCGAGCCTTACAGTAGTCGCATATGATATGTAACATCTGACACCTCAGCTTGGTAATACACAGAAAAAAAAACGAAATGGCCGTTTAAGCCCTTGAAAGGATTTTGACCGAGCTTCTTATGATCAATTGTGTTGTGCTTTTTGCGAAATGTTTGAACACAAATGTTCGAGATCTAGATCTACAAGCTTTATGCCGACTCCGAACGGCTTATGTTCTCAAGAAGCTTTTCATGGCAGTTTTTACTCTCTGAGATTTGCCATTGTTTGCCTTGGTAATAACCCTAGTTAAAAAACATTCATAGTGATTAAAATCATCTGAAAAATTTTAAAAACATTCCGCAAGTCGCTGTTACGCTGAGTTGAGTTATTCTCAATTTTTTTTTGCTTTTACTTTCCAACTTTAAGTTTTTCCTCACTTTTTTTTTGCCGGTAATCTCGCATTTACTCTGCTCTGGATTTACCCATCACTGCAAATCACAAAATTATTATAATCAAATTAGATTTATATATATTTAAGATATTAACCGTGTATGCCAAAAACAGCTGTTTGGTCTTGTTATCTTTTACTTTGGATGTTGAAAAAATAAGGTTATTATTTTTGTTTTACATGAAGGCTACACAGGTTTGTGTCTAAACTAAATAGTAGCATGCGCTGTAGTTAAATAAAATTGAAGGAAAATTGTGGCTTCGTTCAGTTTACTGTGATTTAAAACAGATATTAATGTGGTTTGTGTTTAAAAGACCTGTTTGTGGTCTGTGTAGCAGCTATTAGAGCCTAAAAGGCACTGTGTGATAATTAAATAAATTGTGTGATAAATTAAATGGCGCGTGACAACGAAATTCAGTGAACCACTTCTTAACCATTAAAATTGGCGGTGCATAGTCCCCATAGTAATTATCAAGCCTTTTATTGGTTTCGGTTAAGGCTTTTTACAAAAAAAAATAATGCTTGATGAGTACACGAAATTTACTTTTTTCTATCTTTCATCGAAATTCACGAGGTTGTATGCTTTCAATAGGTGTCAAACACAAACTAAATGACGCAGCTGTTCAAAACTTGACGGTAGTCTATTACAAGATGGTAGTTGGGAGGATCAGCGTTGCACTTAAACTTACTACGCGAGAATTTAAAAAGTCACTGTCTTCTCAAATTGCCCTCGTAATGCCATGAACGCTTGAATCGTTCGTTTTTCGCTATTTTCGATTAATTGAAATTTTTTCAAGAGTCTTAAATTTAAATCTAGTTATTTCAAGTCGAATTATTCAACTAAATCCATATCCTTTGATTATTTTTCAACTGAATTTTAATGCATACATCAATTAACAAAATGCATATAAATTCAATTTTTTTCATTTAATTTTTTGTTTTTTTCAGCTATATATTTTTCAGCATAATATAAATATTTGGTTTATTAATAAGAGTATTAAATAATTGCTTCATTTTACAAATTCATACTAGCGTAAAATTCACAATAAATGAATTTATTTTATATCAAAACAAAAAACTTACGTCAATGCGTTATGACTACTTAGAAAAAAACGATTGAATAAAAAATAAAATCATTTGTATGTTAACAATAAGACCACATAAATTCAAAATTTCCGCAAGAAGTGGCAATGTTTTATTTCAGGTTTTTCTTTTGAGGTTTTTTGTCGTAATTGAATGTGACATAAATGAAATAATGAAAACATTATAAAGTTGTCAGCAGCCTTGACATGATTTCTACTTATTACTCATTCCGACACATGAGCTTTGATATCTGAGATGGTTATAGATATATCCAAAATGAGTGTGTCTTTTAAGGATAGCAGAATTCATTATCTTTAATGGATACTTTTTATTCAGCTCATTTTTGTTTTGACGTGACAACGTTACGTTTTACTGAGATGTTTTCCAAAGAAATTAAAAAGGCATTTTTCCAAAATTTAAGGAAAAATGCCTGGAGTTTTAGCTCGCTGAGTATTGGTGTAGTTATAAAAATAATGACATGTCAGTAAAGGTTAACTTTTAAGCTTTATGGCAAAAATAAAGAAAAAGATGCCATCGGATGATGCTAAAGAAAAAGATGCCTTAAGCAACGGAACTTCTAATTTGTTGCATGGCATTATAACCCGCTATGGCCAAAATAAACCCTAACGACAAAAATTGTCGAAAAATTTAATGACGTCTTAAGGCCACGGAGAGAGTCGTTCCGAGTTTGAAAATAAAGCAATCGTTGCATGATTACTATGAGCGAATGTTTGTGAGCGCCGGTACATTTTGTAAAGCATAAATGAAGTATTTATACTAGACCTTACAAAAAAAAAAAAAAAAAAAAAAAAATAGAAAAAATTATGACGTCGTTAGATCGCGGATATAGCAGCCTACGCAGTAAAAGTGCAACATGAATTAATACGACGGTTGCCTTTTAAGTCTCGCGCCTAACAATAAAAAATCAATGAACATTTTTCAGATTTTTTTAGTTTTTTTTTTAAGATGATCAATACGCTTTTGCATTCCAATTTAAACCAATTTTCGAAAAAGTTTGCCACTCTGAAGTTGGTATGCCACTCTGAAACCAGAGTTTTGAAGGCTTCAATGGTCTGTTTGGGCGTAGAAAAATACACGCCACCCATTTTTTCCCAATGTGAGGGAACACGAAGAAATCATTGGGTGCCAAGTCGTGAGTGTACGTCGAATGACCTATCAATTCCACGTTTTGAGTGCTCAAAAACTCTTTTGTTTGAGCTAATGTGTGGGAACTCGCATTATCGTGATGGATGATGATCTTTCTTCACTGATTTCATCAATTCTCCATAGACTTGCGGTAAACAAATGGTTGTATATCATTCAGCATTAATAATATACCATTGTTCAAGTAGAACAGTTTCGACATGACTGGTTTTTCTGAAAAAATTGGCAATAATTTGCTTGGATGTGCTCCGTCCGTGGACAGTTTTTGTCGGGTTTTGTTCACTTTAAAAGCTCAAACAGTGGATTGATGCCTTGTTTATTGTTAATAAACGGAGATCGATAATTCGTCAAATGTGGTGATCTCGTAGGCTTGCTTCGAATCAACCCCGCTGTATTACCAAATACAAAAGAAAAAGCACAAATAAAAAAGAACTACCAAGAAATAATAATTTAGGATTAATGGGCAACGATTAGGAAAGGGATATGAACAAGGTTAAGGTCTGGAGTTTGGACAAGAAGAAGGACAATTATTAGGAATAGGGATAAAGATAACTTGTCGTCAGGTTTGGAAACATAGAAAAGAAAATGAAATGCACACGTGCATTGGAGAAGAACACGGATATAACTAGGTAGATATGCTGTCACGTTAAAACATACAGGTGTTTCCACGACACAGCCAACTTCTGGGTTTTTAATTTATTTTTTTGACCATAAATTATGAACTTAATACAACGCGTGTGATTAAATATATTCGGTTTTAAACTTTAATTTTTCGACTGGTTTTTCAGTTGGCTCCGCCTATTAATTAGGTCAATTTCCTTCAATTGCAACTAATAACTTCATTAATATAAATCAATATCTGACTACTTAAAGGTGACCGGAAAACATCAAATTAGTTATTCTCTGAATTAATGTGCATCCATTATAAACCACCATTTACTGTTTTTCAATTAAATCAATTTCCAGCAATTAATTCGTCCACCGATACGACCGGTATGCGATGTAAAAATGCATGCATTCAGCCCAGTAGGAATTTAATGATTAAATTCTGAGATTTATCTTCTATGCTATTATATAAAAATTAAACCTAGGGATTGGGTTTTTTTTTGCCATTCACGCAAAGAAAAAAAAAACGTTTATTGCCAGTTTGGAGCAATATTAAATTTTTCGTTCATCACAACTAAAAAGTTAGCCAACTAAACTTTGTATGCGAGTTGTATTTGCCACAAACGAATATTTAGTTGTACTTAAAAATATATCTTATATATATATATATATGTATACACCACGAGCTATTTCGGTCATTATTATTTATTATATTAATTGTCTTTCCCCCTACGTCACTCCCTCTTCTTATGGATTGTACTCATTGCACTTCTGTTCCTATCTCCGTCCGCGTATTAAGCAAATTACCAATTTTCTTATATAGAACAGTTTGTCCATAAAGTAACTCTGAATTATAAGCGTTGTGTGTATACAACGAAGGGAAAAACAAAGTAAGTTTTCAGTTGGGAAAAAAAATTGTTCAATTGCTGCAATTTAAAAATCATTCGGGTATATGACAAACGAAATTAATTTCCTGCAACTAAACGACGCGTTTCTCCCAACTGAATTATTATTATGACACCTGTTGAAACGTTTGCCAATAACGATCCCAAGCACGACAAACGAAGTTCGTTTGCGGCAAACTGGCAATAAACATTTTTTTTCTTTCCGTGTAGGTACTCTATATAAAATATATGAAAATTTGTAATTAATCTTTATGATGGTTGTACCCCTCACCAAACCTAATATATATAGTATATAGTATATATATTTTTAACGCAACATCAAAAATTCAAACCAAAAAACAACTTTCTTATCACTACAAATAAAAAATGACACAATAAACTAAACATTTCATAGCCAAAAAAGTTTAGAAACATTTGTGCTTTTGATTGAACTTTGCATTGATTCGTTCGAAAAAAGCTTTAAAAGAACGGTATCTAAAAGCTATTAGCTATAAATGTCAGTAATATATGCATCAGTCACTCGCTTTTTTGTAATAAACGCAGATTATTTGTCGTTTTGTCTTAAAAATGGGAAAAATACCGATATTTCACTGGACGTTCGTAAATTAATTCTAAGGCTGTATTTTCGAAATAATAAAGTGCGAGATATTGGCTAAATAATCGGGAGAAGCCATTATAGTGTTTATAAAATCTATATATATAAAAATGGTGTGAAAAATGTATAGTAATTCATCAAATGAGAACGGCTGGGCCGATTTGGCTCAAATTTTTTTTCAGTTGTTTGTAATTGCCAGGAGAAGGTTTTTACGAAAGAAAATTTTCGGAAAACCCTCCGGGAAAGTCGGGAAATTGGAATAATCGAAAACTGATTTTTTTTGTATGGGATTTTGTGCGCAATTGTTCCGGAATGGCTTTTCGAATGGAAAAATATAAAATTCTTAGTGGAAAACTAGGAAAATTCTGGTAAAACGCAAAAAATTAAAATTTTTTTTTTTAAATTTTGCTTTTTATCGCATGATTTCATGATTTTTGACGATGTAAAGGTGGAAAATTCGTTGTGTAGCATGAAAATTTCGGATAATTGTGAATTTCATTGCAATAAAAGCAGTTTTGCGTGAATTATGGGTGGAGAAGTTAACGAGATAAGTAATAGATCAAAGCCACAACCCGAGAGATGCCGTTATATATACATACATTGACTTACAATTGACAACATTGACAAATTTCTTTTTGACATGTGAAAGCGATCCGTTCGCAAGGACTTTACTCTATTCGGAAATGCCACGCTTTTATGTATGGAACGCTGCATCGAAGAAGTTTCAACGCCGGAAAAAAGGTGTGCTGTTGCTGGTTTCGCTGATGTCTATTCGACTGATGCCCTCGGACGAATATACACAGTTCATCCATGCCAAGACGAATGCTTCTATCTTCGCTTACTTTTGGTGAATATTAGAGGCCCTACATCCTTCGATTCCCTGCGTACCGTGGATGGTGCGCCACTTTTCGGGAGGCTTGCCAAAGTTTGAATTTGCTCGAAAACGATATACATTGGGACTCAACGCTCGCTTATGTAACTGTTTCTGCATCGGCGAATCAAATTCGTACATTGTTTCCATTCATCATAGCCACATGTCATCCGTCGAACCCGACTGCATTGTGGGGCAAATACACGATGCATTCAAGACTATGATCGAGATGAACTGGCCTAAAGAGTCCGAACAAATGTGCCGCTGTTGAATGCCGAGCAGAAGAACGCGTACGATTCGCTGATGAAGGTTGTTGACGATGCAACAGGAGGTATTGACTTTATCGATGCTCCCGGTGGGACAGGCATGACATTCGTCATTTCGCTGATTCGGGCAACAATTCGGTCAAGATCTCAAATTGTGTTGGCTGTTGCATCCTCTGGCATTGCTACCACATTGTTGGAAGGCGGTCGAACTGTACATTCCGCTTTGAAGCTCCTGAATCTTCTCACGGTTGACATGCCAACGTGCACAATGACCAAGAATTCGGCGACAGCGAAATTGATGCGATAATGCAAAATCATCATTTGGGATGAATGCACGATGGCACATAAGCGAGCTTTGGAGGTAGTTGACTGAACGCTGAAGGATTTACGAGGTGATTCAAGACGATTTGGTGGGGCTATTATTTTGCTCTCCGGAGATGAACTTAATGCATGCCTGAAATCGTCGTCTTTGTGGCGCTATGTCAAGAATTTGCAAAGAGTCACGTTGCAGAACGACCCATCGGCTGCTGAATTTTCGAGACAACTGCTGGCGCTTGGCAATGGTCAAATTCCTGTTGATGTTTCGACTGGATTGATATCGTTCCCGGTAAATTTTTGCGAGTTCACATCGTCGAAGGAGGAACTTATCACCAAAGTGTTCCCCAGCGTTGCACAAAATTATAATAATCTCGATTGGATTAGTGAACGGGCAATACTAGCAGCGAAGAATAAGGACGTCGATAGCTTGAATTTCATTATTCAAAGTCAAATCTCTGGTGAACTGCATTCATACAAATCCATTGACAGTGTGACAGACGAGTATGAAGCCACCAACTATCCGACGGAATTTTTGAACTCGCTTGATGTGCCAGGAACTCCGCCGCATAATTTACAGCTGAAGGTGAGATCAATCATAATCATGCTGCGGAATCTGAATCATCCAAAATTGTGCAACGGTACGCGATTGTCCGTCAAGAAACTAATGAACAATGTGATTCAAGCGACGATCATCAAGGGCAAATTCAAAGGAGAGGAAGTCCTCATCCACGAATTCCAATTATTCCAACTGATCTTCCATTCCAATTCAAGCGTATTCTGTTCCCTGTTCGATTGGCTTTTGCGATGACAATCAGTAAATCGCAAGGCCAATCGTTAGAAGTCTGTGGGATTAATCTCGAACTTCCCTGTTTTTCGCACGGTCAGCTGTATGTTGCCTGTTCGCGTGTTGGCAGACCGTCTTCGTTGTTTGTTTTTGCGCCGGAAAACAAATCGAAAAATATTGTTTATCAAAACGCTCTCTACTGACTTAGATTCTGTTCAAATAAATCACATTGAAATTTGAGCTATCTGTATTTTATTATCATTCTAGAGTTTATCTGAAGGCGTGAAATTGGGGCGAGACTAAGTTCGCCGGGTCCGCTAGTTATAAATAAATATGTATACACGGGATCATTACAACCAAAACTTCGATCTGGTCGGCCAAGTTCTTTAACATCGCGCCATGAAAGAGTTATTTTGTCAGAAATAAAAGCAACTCCAAACGTTTCTGCTCCGTAGATTGCTGCGACACTAAAGAAATTGCATGATGTCCACGTAAATGCCCAAACAGTTCGAAATAGGCTCCATAAGGATGGCTATCATGGTAGAGTTGTTCGAAAAAAACCTTTCATAAATAAGCGAAAAGCGGATAAACGTTTGGAGTTCGCAAAAAAATACATCAACCAATCGGAACAGTTTTGGAGAACTGTGATATTCAGTAACGATCGAAATACAACATTTTTGGTTCGGACGGACGTCGCATGGTGTGGAGAAAGGCAAATACAGAGTTCAATATATAACGTTCAAGCAACAATAAAACGTGGAGGCGGTAGTGTGATAGTGTGGTGTGTGCTATAGCAGCTGGCGTGGGAAACTTGAAGTTCATTCATCGAAGGAATAATGAATAAAGAACAATATTTAGCCATTTTGAGAGAAAATTTGCTGCAAAGTGTGAAAAAAATGGGGCTAGATCAAATCAGTTTCTTTTTCCAACAAAATAATGACCCCAAGCACAAGTCGCGTTTGGTCATGGAATGGCTGCTTTTCAAAGTCCCACACCAGCTGCATACACCCCCACAATCTCCAGATCTCAACATAATTGAAAATGTGTGGGACCTTATTGAAAAAGGATCAGGCACCATCATTTTACATCCAAAGAGTCGCTTAAACAAGCCATATTAGAAGAATGGAATGCAATTACTCCACAAGACCTCGAAAAACTATCTTTGGGAATGAAAAATAGACTCCAAGCGGTTCTTGATGCGAAAGGCTATCAAACGAAGTACTAAAATATTAAATAGGTAGTTTTTCTTTAATTTTTTCTGCATGTTTTTTATTTTGTTTCTAAACTTTTTTGGCCATGAAATAATGTTCTTTTTGTTGTTTTTATCACTTGTACGAATATTGTAATTGTTTTTGATTTAATTTTTTTGTTATTGTGTTGTGAATATAAATGGAATAAAAATATATGGTAAACATTTTTGCAACAGCTTAAAAAGTCTAAAACTCCAATGATTGTTTGAGAGAAAATGTTTTGTTTCTAAACTTTTTTGATTCACTGTATATGCTTTGATTTAAAATTATGCGCTCCTATTAAATGAAAATTTATATTTATACAAAAAATTGTGCATTATAATACAGATTTATCTCGAAAAATATTTTTTTTTTGCTTATTTTGCACCTCTTATGGCTGTGCACCAGAGATCTGCAACAAGTCAATTGAAAATCAAGTAAGTTGAAAATAATAAAGCTTCGACTTGACTTGTAGAAACTTGATATGTTTCTACCCTACAAGCCTCGACTTGCTTCTGAAAATCGAATCATAAGTCAGACTTGATTCTATTTGTTTTCTACCCTACATTAATTGGTAGAAAAAACCAAGATTTCTACTTTTCAAGTCTGTTTTCAAGCTTATGCGACTGCGACCGCAGAAAGCCACTGACGAGCGTCTACTTATAATTTTCTATACAAAGCGACAAAATAAAAGTAAACAACTACAACAACAACAAAAAAATAAACAAACATACTTCAATCCACTGCTCTAAAGCAGTGTCGACCGCGTAGTACACACGAGTGTGGAGCAAAACTTTGTCTTTTTGCGTATTCACAAAAGAGTGAATGAGACAAAAGCTATTGTTGTGGTCGACACTTTTTTAAAGTTAAACTGTTTTCTCAACTCGAGAAACGAAGTTTGCATTGACGACACAAAGTAAATTCCACGAACTTCGTAAACAGAATTGAACATAAACGATATGTAGGCAAAAAAATTGCTTTTTCCCTACTTTTCAGGTTTCTACATTTCAAGTTTTCTACATTTGGCGACTTGATTTTTGCTGCCTATGATTCGTGCAAACTTGTTGCTTGCCTGCCTCGACTTGCAGGGAGTTGAAAAATTAAAGGGACTTGAAAAACCAAATGAATCCATTCATGCAGATCTCTGCTGTGCACCCGGAGCGGATCGAACCGCTATGTAAAAATACATAACAAAGAACAATTAATCTTATATATCGACTCATAACCGCCAAAATATCTTAAGCGCCAAAAAGAAAATTTTACAGGAGAAGGTTTTTTTTAATTATCTTTGCTATTAATTTTATCTTTTATCTCTTATCTCTTTGCTATTAATTTTATTTTAATAATTTTATCTCTTATATTGATTAATTTCTTTTAGAGAATTTCATCTTAAGCGACACTTTGCTGTCATGAAAAATGTAAACAAACATGTAGTGTGTACTTAAGCTAAAATTGCTTTTGGTTTAAATTCATAATCTAATTTCGTACACCTATGAAATTTTGACAGACGACGTAAACCATCGCAAATTATCGATTTTCATCAAAAAACATAAATCGGATATTATGTCGCTTAAGATATTTTGGCGGTTATGAGTCGATATATAAGAGACTGACGTCCGTGCTAGCGCTCATAACTCGAGAACGGGACATTCAATTTTTACAATTTTGAGCTTGATGAATTCGTATTGGTCCAAGGAAGGACACTATGTAGATTGTCACACCCCCTTTTACAGCCCACAAATCAATAAAAATGCTGTATTTTCGATGGTTTTGACCGTATTAGGCTACAATTTGGTAATTTATTTTGTATGCTCACTGTAAGAAACTGTACTAAAACTGTATAATGTCCATCTACTAGAAAACTGGAATGGGAATTTTATAAAGACATGTGGATCCGCCCATACAATTTAAATTTGTTATATCGCATAGTTTCGGAAGTAAAAGTAACAGTACTTACAAACAAACTCAAAATGGAGTTACTATTTGTTGATGTCCTGCTTCTGGGAAACTGTAACGGGCAGTAAAAAATTACGGTGGTGTCATACTATGGGTTTAAGAAAAGCGTTGAATATACTTATTATGTTCTCATACAGTTGCAGGGTGCAGCAACGCGTACCGGGAAAAGCTTGTTTAATATAAAATAAAAAACATAAACACTTTAGATAATTAATTAAACACTTTTAATAATAATAATAATAACACAAAACAATTAAAATATTTGTTATGCTTTCAAGTCTCAAAAGTTTGAAAAAACTGTAATTTGCACTAGAATATAGTGTTAAAAACTTAGAGAGAGCATACGTCACAAGCGATGTTGTCAGACTTTGGAATAATTTTACTCCTACACCCAAGCCTAAACATTTTTTTTTTCATATTTTTATAATATGTATATGGACCTCCTTAACCCATTGGTACAATAAAATTTTTTAGTTTCGAATATTTTAAGAGATAAACATCTTTAAAGTTTAAAAATTCATATTTTTCGTATGCGAATATATTCATATTTTTATACAGAAGAGAAGATATTTTTACTTTACTTTTTCTAAAGAATTTATTTTCAATTTTGCCAATTTGCCTAAGAGATCGCACATTTGCATACGTTTTTGTCAAGCAAAAGTACTGTGTGACGTCATGCACTCAGTTGAGAAAGAGAGCATTAGATAACGGGACTACGGAACGCGTAATCTTGTTTCTATCATTCTTGGTTTTAACTGTGAATATGGTAGCATTGATTGGCTCCTGCTGCCGAGTAGGAGAGTTTTAAAAATATTGACTCCGCAAAGGGAGACACTCACGGGTGAGCATGTATGTAATCAATAAAAATTTTTTTTTGCATTAATATTTCCGACTGGGTAATTGCATTATACATACTGAATGTATATGTGTTTGTTTGTATGTATGTGTGTATGCAAAATTAACGAGTAAATGCTTGTATTTTATTGAATGCGTTTGCTTGTTGATGCAACACTAATGATTGTGGAAAACCAATTACCAAATATCTGCGGCAGGCATTCTAGCTTAAAGACAGATTCAATTGTCAATTAAATAAGTTATTCAGAAATGCAATGTCTTATACTAAAAAAAGTTAATTTGGATTGAAGCCTAGTTGGTGAAATATAAATTATATATTGTATAAGCTATATTTAAGTTACAATTCAACAAGTGAAAGAACTATCCCATGTTCTTTTTCATATCCTGAAATACAAAATAAATGTAAATGGTTTATCAACAAGAGATGTTGCATTTGTTTTTAATTGATAAAACAAACAATTTCTTGGATGCCTCTTATATTTTTATTGAACTGTAAATAAGGCGCATGGAGGTTGTGTATGAAACACAAAAATTTTGCAAATTGCCACCTCGGCTTAGCTTGCAAACCTAAGTCCATTTTTGAAAGGTTCGCATAATTACTCGCATTATTACTCTTTCGCATAATTGGGGCGATGGTGACTTCGCTTTGAGAGTTGCAATTATTTGCGAATAGTTAGGAGCGTAGATCTTACTCTTTACATTACCTCAAAAGAAGAACTCTAACGGTGTTAAATAGTAAGATCTTTGTGGGCAATTTGTGTCTCCAACACGCAAAATGTCGTGACTGTTTTGTGTGCACACGGTAGTCAGGAAGCATCGATAGGTTGCACAAAAATGTCGACAAAAACTACAAGCTGGGTTGTATTTGTTGATGATTATAGGTGCAAAATCCGTTGGAATTGAAATCCTACCTGCTCCTTTTTAAAAGTTATTCATATTTTTATGTATCAGATCGGGACAGTTTGGAATAAATATCAAAAGTATAATCTCGTTTGAATTTTTACTATGCAAGAGAATAATTAAGAAACTTACGTAAGTTTTAGCCGATTTTAATCGTTTCCAAGGTACAACCACTTGGAGGCAACTTACTTTGTACCTCTTTTTTCTATTTTTTTTTGTTTTTTTTTAGTTTTTTTTGTTTTTTTTTATATTTTTTGTTTTATTTTGTTTTTTAAATTTTGTTTTTTTGAGATTTTTTGTTTTTTTATATTTTTTTTTTTTTAGATTTTAAGATGTGTTATTATTTCTATAAATATTTTTTAGAGTTTTGTAAACTAAAGTTTGTAAATTTAAACGTGCTGTGATGAAAATGTAACGACAGCTTTCTTTAAGCGACTTATAAATAAGGGTTCATCTAGCAAATTTATTTTAAATCCATCCCAATATTTATTGAACTCGCTATGAACTGACTACAGCCGGCTTGGACCATAAACCTAAGCTATCATTATTCAAGAATATGATTGCTTCCTCCAAATGCTCCATGATAACATGAATCTTGAGTGTTCCAGAAATTTCAGTACATTTTAAGGCTTCCCGGAGTTCTTTTCAATTTTTGTAAAAGTCAGTAAGATCAGCTTTTTTGGCAGCAAAGCACTTTTCAACAATTTTATTCATAGCTTTAAGTGCAGCAATATAAGGCTGTAAACGAAATGGTCCTGCAAGCTCGTAAATTTCAGGATCCTGCAATTTATCGGGCTTTTTAAGTAATTTCCGACATTGGTTGCCTTCAAAAATATCTCCTTGATAGCTCTTATGAGGTATACCTAATGTATTCGGCCACAATAACGCTCTATCTTTTCCAATTTCCTCAATTTTAACCATACCGTTCCAGAAAAGATGGTTGACAAACCCTTCTAATAGGTGTAGTTCAGGAAAAATACACTTCTGAAGTACGTACAAGTTATCATCTTCAGTGATTAACTGTACTGCGACATTCTTTAGCATTTTTTTTTTTGTCATTACCCAAGCTCTTGAATTTAAAGTAGTCATCTTTTAAATGCTTGTAGGACTTTAAATCAAGATTTTTGTTATCACTGCTTATATAATTTTCCTCAATCATTTTATCATAACGTTTGAATTCATTTAATGTGACGAAGCAATAAGGGCAAGGGTAGAAAGCCATTGCAGTTTGCTGCCCATTGACCAATAGAATGAGCTTTAAATCTCCAACAAATTTAAAGTGCATCTCATTGAATTTCGTCAATTCAACCAAAATTTTATAATTTTCATAGGTCTCTTTAATTCGAGGCACTACGGACTAAATACGGCACTACGGAAATCAACTTTCGTTTATTTCCCATATTTCCACCAGTAGAGTAAGTTGAACATTTTTACTTTTATCCAAGTCATTTTCTTTCAAGTCGTCTTCTGGAATTGATATTGAAAGAGAAATTTTGAAGAAATCTTGTCCTCCATTTGCCATTACTTTTATTTTTGATTGTTCAAAATGTTCAATCGACTTTCAAAGTCTACGAGTTCTGATGCAGTAGCATACACAACTGGTCTCTGTTTAATACCATCTTTGGATGTTTCGAATTCGTAGAAACCTTCTTTATAAATGTATTCCAGCATATTAGATTTTTCATACAAATGTTGATTGTAATTTTTGGGTACTGATCTTCTACCAGCAGAACTACGAATGAAGTTAGCCAATTTTTTCATATCATTTGAAGACGATCCAGTATTAGCTTGGAAATTGTCTAATCTTTCGGCAGAAAATCTTAGTTCTGTTTATTTTTTTTATTTACAGTTACCCGAACCTTCGATCCCAGAGTATTTAACACGAGCTCATCTTCATCTTTGTTATCATTGTTGGAAATTTTTTTTTTCAAAATTTTAGTTATTATTTGGTTCTGCTGTTTCTCGGGTAACTTTTGTACTATATTCAAAACATTAAAAAAACTTTTAAATAACTATTTAGAAAAGAACTCTTGATATTTATTCCAAATTGTCCCAATCTGAAATACAAAAATATGAATAACTTTGAAAAGGAGCAGGTAGGATTTCAATTCCAACGGATTTTGCACCTATAATCATCAACAAATACAACCCAGCTTGCAGTTTTTGTCGACATTTTTTTGCAACCTATTGATGCTTCCTGCCTACAGTGTGCAATTATTTGATTGTTTCGCGTCTTGTAAGGCATGTAGCACTATCTTGTTGAAAGTATAAGTCGCATGTGCCCGTATCCGTCCATCTCCGACCATAAATAATTAGTTATCTTGTTCTGTAGCGCACTCCGTTGACTGTAATTACTTTTCCGTTGTCATTTTCAAAAATCTATGGCCTTATGACATCTCCTTTTCACAAATCGTACCAAACTCTAGCTCGTTGTAAGTGCATTGGCATGAATACAGAATACCTCGCGGGTTTTTGGATCCCCAAATGCGGTAATTTTGCTTATTAAAATAGGCGCGAATGTGAAAATGAACCTCGTCAGTAAACGAGATATTCTTGGAAAAATCACAAGCGTCATTCATGTTTTCTAAGTTCCAATCAGAGAACGTAGGACACTGCTAGTAGGCAGTAGCTAGTGTAGTCCGCCGACTGCAATTCTTCCGTGACCTGTCACGGACCGGCAATTCTTGGACCTTGTACAGACATGGAGAGGCTGAGTTCTTATGCAGGGTGATGTATTGAGCTGCTTGGGTAAGTTTCAAAACTTTCCTTCCAAAGAGCCAGGCTCTTGAAATTTTTAGATTATGTGATATGAGTACGAGGACAATTTTGTTGACTGCGATTGAACGCGAATTTTCGTAACGCCTACATGCAAAGAAATTTTTCGTTTACCACAACTGAAAAATTCACCAACTATACTTCGTTTACGAGCTGTATTTGCCGTAAACGAATATTCAGTTGTCACAACTTAAAAATATATCTTATATATATAAACCGCAAGCTATTTCGGTCATTATTATTTATTATATTAATAATCTTTCTCATTATGTCCGTCCGTCTTCTTATGGATTCCACCTCTGTTGCTATCTTCGTCCGCGTATTAAGCAAACTACCAATTTCCTTATATAGTAACAATTTGTCCAAAAAGTAACTCTAAACTATAAGCGTTATGTTTATACAACAAAGGGAAAAATAAACAAAATTTTCAGTTGGGGAAAAACGAAGTTTTCAATTGCTGCAATTTAAAAATCACTCGCGTTTATGACAAACGAAATTCATTTCCTGCAACTAAATGACTCGTTTCTCACAACTGAAAATTTTGTTTATTTTTCGTTCAACGTTTATGACAACTGTTGAAACGTTTGCAATAAACGATTTCAAGCACGTAAAACGAAGTTCGTTTGCGGCAAACTGGCGATAAACGTTTTTTTTTCTTTGCGTGTAGGATTTCTTAATTGAACTTGGCTGGCATAATATTTTTTATTTTACTTTCCTTTAAAATTATAACAGAATATTTCTGGTAAAATGCGCAACTTTATCTTTGATTTTGAAATTTTAGTCCAACCCCTTCGTCTGAAAAAACTCAATATCATACATTTTATTTGAACTACGTCGAGATATTGTCATTTCTAACATCATTTATCTTTATTTTAACACGCTACCAAATAAGTCGTCCAAGTGACACTGCTACTTGCACCACGAGAGACACTGTAACAAACAATCAACGACGACATCTCGACATCCTGCAAAACGAAATAGAATAAAAAAAGCACATATGTATGTTGTTGTTTTTCCCTAAAGGAACCTAAAGTGCAGTCCAAGCCAAGTGGAGAAGCTTAACCAAGTGGAGTCCTTGGTTAAATGGAGATACCAAAAACATGTACCGCAGACACCTTCTTTAAAAGTGTGCAACAATGGATGCAAATTAAAATGTGTCAGAGAATAAAAATGAAAAATGATGGTAAGAGGCAAAAAATGTGTGTGCTACTTGAATAACGACACCAGTTAATAAAAAGTGGAAGACTTGGTAGCACTGTAGATATTTTGCTATTCTAAATAGTTATGGGTTTTGATTTAATTTTTTTTTAAACTTTTAGTTTTGCAATAGTTATGTTTGACCATTTCGGCTTGTTAACTCGGCTTCTTTTCTTTTTTTTTTGTTTTTGTAATAATGAATATAAGATAGAGCAGAACAACAGAATATTAATGCACAAAACAAAAATCAAATCAATTTGAAATGGTCGAATTTCAAACAAAAGCGATACTAGTTTAGAGAAAAACGCAATTTAATTTTTCTACTTTTTTTAAATTTATTGTAATTTTATTGACAATATTGTTTACATATCACTTATCAAACATGCAGGGACCATAAGGCAACAAACCTTCTGCTGTTGAAGAACTTTGCTAAATTTTTAAAATTTTTCCATAAAAAATTCACCATTTTCGCAATTACTCACTTTTTAAAACCTACCTTACTTTCTTGTTTATGAAAAGGAAAAGATAATATTTTGGAAATAATGAGTTAATACTAAAAACGAAAAAAAAATTAAAAAATATTGTGTGGAAATGCAAAAATCCTTTTTTTATAACTTATCAAAGTTCGGAAATTTTTGAGTTTTTAGGCAATTTTTTAAGGCTAAGAAATATCTTTTTATAAAAAATATTTACCTAAAAAGAACAAAAAGAGTTACATGAGCAAGAAACAATATAAAATAATCTTTTTTACTGTTAAAAAAAAAAAAACAATGCTAAATTTTTGAAAACATTAACTTTATTTTAAATTACTTGACTTTCTTCAAGTAAAAAAGTATATTGTAAGGACCTCGCATGTAAAGGGTGTTTTTTTTAGGGGTTTGTTTTTCGAATAGAGATAAAACTGGCATTTTGTGTTCAAATCTGGCAACTCTAATGTCATTTATGTTCAGTTTGGTTTGCCATTTCATCATGAACAGGTTGACAAAAGAACAACGCTTGCAAATCGTGCAAATTTATTTCGAAAATAATGGTTCAGTTCGCGAAGTTTACCGCAAGCTCCGTCCATTTTATGGTCGACATAATCGTCCATCAGAGCAATTAATTCGGTTAACCATGGGTCGTTTTTGCACTACGTTTACTCTATGTGATAATACGCATCCGCAGAAACGTCAAACAGTGCGCACCGAAGAAACAATTGCCGCTGTAGAGCAAAATGTTGAAGAGGACCCGAATGAATCGATTCGCCACCGTGCACAGCAATTGGAGCTTTCTCCATCAACTTTATGGAAGATTTTGCGCAAAGATCTTGGCTAGCGACCTTACAAGATCCAGCTTGTGCAAGAATTAAAGCCGCGAGACCATGCAATGCGTCGTGGTTTTTGTGTATGGGCCGAAAATGAGATTGATCTCGATGCTGATTTTCATCGCAAAATTTTGTTCAGTGATGAGGCTCATTTTTGGTTGAATGGCTACGTCAACAACCAAAATTGTCGCATTTGGAGTGAAGAGAATCCACATGAGATCCTTGAGACGCCATTACATCCACAAAAACTGACTGTTTGGTGTGCTCTATGGGCTGGTGGAGTCATTGGGCCATACTTCTTCCGAAATAATGCTGGAGAGTCAGTTACCGTTAATGGAGACCGGTATAGAGCCATGATAACCGACTATTTTGTTCCCGAATTGGATGGCATGAATGTGGATGAGTTGTGGTTCCAATAAGACGGCGCTACATGCCACACAGCGCACGTCACAATCGATTTATTGAAGGAAACATTCGACGAGCGCATAATTTCGCGGAATGGACCTGTCAATTGGCCACCAAGATCGTGTGATTTGACACCATTGGATTATTTTCTTTGGGGATATGTGAAGTCGCTCGTCTACGCCAACAAACCAGAAACGTTAGGGGACTTGGAGGCCAACATTCGTGGCGTTATTGCCGACATACGGCCCCATATGCTCGAAAAAGTGGTTGAAAATTGGACCTGTAGAATTGGCTTTATTCGAGCCAGCCGCGGTGGCCACATGCCCGAAATCATATTTAAACATTAATGGCATAAAATTATCCTTTCAATAAAGCCAAATTGATGGACATTAAAACGATTTTCTTGTGTTTTATTTCAATTCGAAGTTCTATACCTCAAAAAAAAACACCCTGTATTTATAACTAGGCTTTTCCCGGCGTGCGTTGCTGCACCCTGCACCCTACACCCTGTATGGGAACATAATAGGTGTATTCAAAACTTTTCTTAGACTCATAGTTTGACACCACTGTCATTTTCCACTGACCGTTACAGTTTCCCTGTAGCAGGAGATCACCAACTAGTAACTCCATTTTGAGTTTGTATGTACACTAAGAAAAAAAAATATTAAATTTATCCAAAAACTTTTTTAATATATCCAAAAAGCGAGTAATTTTTGAACCAATAACGCATTTACTTAAACCGACTACGTAAATATTTAAAATTTATTTAAATACTTTTTTATTAAATAAAATATTAAAGTATTTAAAATAAAATTAATAAAAAATATATTAAAATTATGCACGAATATATTTCAATATCTTTCAAATATTTACTATTTGAAAATAAAACTATCGCATTTAAAGAAAATTTATATAAAAATATTGATTTTAAAAAACAACATATTTAAGTTGAAGAGGAGGAAGAAACGAGGAAGAAAAGAGGAAGAAAAGAAGAAGAAAAGAGGAAGAAAATAGGAAGAAAAGAGGAAGAAAAGAGGAAGAAAAGAGGAAGAAAAGAGGAAGAAAAAGTAAGAGAAAGTATGAAGCAAATATGCAGGTAAGTGACAACAGTTGCAAGATATTTTTGAGAAAATATAGAGTTGTCCCTCCACCCTACATAAATTCATCATCGCACACATCACAAATCATATTGACCAAACGTGCATTATATATTATCCTTGTAACACAAACTAAACGAGAACTATAAGAACCTGCAACGGCAAGAAATAACTGCAGAAACAGAGTGCGACGCTGCTGCTGCTTGGCCGCTGTATGGAATGTGTGTGTAGGTGTGTGGTATAAATAAAATTCAAATACGGGAAAAAAACGAGTTGTAAGGAAAACATTTGATTTATCCACGTAAATATTTAAATAAAATTTATACTGAGGCGTGGATAATGCTAATATGCGTTATTTCCCTTAGTGTAAGTACTGCTACTTTTACTTTCAAAGCTATTCGAAAATACAAATTTTAATTGTATGCGTGGAGACACACCGCCTTATATAATGCCCATCCCAGTTTTCTAGTAGATGGACACTGCCCAGTTTTAGTACAGTTGCCGACAGTGAGCATACAAACTAAATTACTATACGAAAACCGTAGGAAATATAGCATTTTTATTGATTTGTGAGAAATTTAAGCCATCTCGTACTTGAAAAAAATGTACTGCCAAAATTTCAGCTCTAACGGCTCAGTAATTTTGAAGTTTCCAGCCATCACACAGACAGCGTTTTGCTTTTTGTATATATAGATTATTGGCTATAACTTTTGATTGCTAAGAGATACAAAGATATTTTTTTCTAAAAAATTAATTTCAGCTCTATCGGCTCAATAATTTTAAAGTTTCCACCCACACACAGACAGCGTTTTGATTTTTGTATATATATTTTGGATATAGATTATTGGCTATAACTTTTGATTGGTAAGAGATACTAAGATAATTTTTTCTAAAAAATTAATTTTTTAGCTTGTATATTTTTTCAAAAATACAAAAACGTAATATTGAAATAACTTTTGCTTATAAATGTTATAACTTTTAAATAGAGTTAAGAATTTGCGAATTTGAATTTAAACTATCTTTACAACAAAAACAAATTTTGAGCCTTTTTTTGAAGAAAACTCCAAAATTTCAGAGCTGTTTTGAAAAAAACATTTAAAATATATATACTCAACTAACGGTATTTTTGCAATAAAGATTTCATAGTAGTTTGATGAAGCTTTAAGAAAAAAAAAAAAATTTAACAAAATGTATAAAAAAACAGCGGAGATATTTGAATCGAAAGTCACAAAATTAAATTTCTGATTGTGTTTTTCTCATTTTTGAGCAACGATGTTGCATTAAATATATCCTTATAGTAAAATTTTTCAAAGTTTCAAGATATGTTCATGTTTTTGATTATTTTTGATTAATCTAAATTGAAGAAGTATTTTATATTTTGTGAATATTTGCATTTGTAACCTAAGAAAACAACTAAAAATATGCCATTTGTAAAATATTTGTACTACAGCACCATCTGGTGTCTAAGGTGGATCAAAGAAGATAGTTCTTAAAAACTCATCGTACCTGAAAACTCCGGTGTACCAATTTTCATTCTAATCGCATGAGCGGTTTATGAGTTTTAGGTGATTTTGCAAAAAATTTGTACTACAGCGCCCTCTGGTGTTCAAGTTGGGTCAAAAAAGATAGCAGAAAAACACTCAACATACATGAAAACTACTATATGCCAATTTTCATCCTAATTACATGAGCGGTTTGTGAGTTTTAGGCAGTTTTGTAAAAAATTTGTGATACAGCACCCTCTGGTGTTCAAGGTGGATAAAAATTGATAGCCCGCAAACACGCACCGTGCAACAAAACTTCTATACACAAATTTTCATGCCAATCGGATGAGTAGTTTAGGAGTCTATTGCATAGTTACACACAAAAACTCCTTTTTATATATATAGACCAGCGATTGCCATCGCCTAACTCTTTCCACTCTATTACAACAACTTCAATATTTCTACACTAAGGAAAAAAAATATTAAATTTATACAAAAACTTTTTTAATTTATCCAAAAAGCTAGTAAATTTTGCACCAATAACGCATTTATTTAAATGGACCACGTAAATATTTAAAATTTATTTAAATACTTTTTTAATAAAATAAAATATTAAAATATTTAAAATAAAATTAATAAAAAATATATTAAAATTATGCACGAATATATTTAAATATCTTTCCAATATTTACTATTTGAAAATAAAACTATCGCATTTAAGGAAAATTTATATAAAAATATTGAAATTAAAAACAAATATATTAGAATGTTTCCCACGAGATGCGTCCATCAAATGGCATTTGTTAGTATATTTTATTTTCTTTTTTACTTTTTTTGTTCTCTAATTTATACTATTTTGACAGTAAACTAGAGAAACAAAAATTGTAAAATAAAATACCAAAAATATGCAGGCAAATGACAACCGGTGCAAGACATTTTTGAGAAAATGTCCGGTTGTCACTCAAACCCTATTTACTTTGCGATCATCAATCGCACTTACAAAGAAAATTGGCCAAACATGCGGCTATATTTTCCTTGCAACAATAACTAAATGAGAATTATAAGAACTAAGGTTGCAACTGCAAGAAATAAAATGCAGGAACAGAGTGCGATGCTGTTGCTGCTTGTCGGAATATGTGTGTACGTGTGCGATGCTGTTGCTGCTTGCTTGTATGGAATATGTGTGTATGTGTGGTATAAATAAAATTCAAATACGGGAAAAAAACGAGTTGTAAGGAAAACATTTGATTTATCCACGTAAATATTTAAATAAAATTTATACTGAGGCGTGGATAATGCTAATATGCGTTATTTCCCTTAGTGTATGATTGTTGTAATTCGCCGAATCGTTCGCAGGCGCAGCTGCACCGCACCGCAACCAAACAGCGTGCGTTTGTTGTTGTTTATTCTTGTCGTTGTTGGTAAATATAGCGCATGCGACCGCGTACAACTCTTGCTACGCTGAAGGTTTCTTTATGGTAATTTTGCGTATGGTTACGTCACCGACTGCTTTTTGTTTGTTTTTTTTATGGTACTAATTCCTTATTATACCAAGTATCCAACGATTTGTTGTTGTTGTTGGTTATTTTTTGTAATTGTTGTTGCACTCTTCAAAAATCACTTCTTGGCAATCCCTGATATAGACTACTAGCATACCCGTTCACAGAGTCGCACAGTGCGCTTTTTTCGATTTTTTTTACGACCCAACAAAAGAGAGTCATTTTTAAACCATAATAACTTCGAGCATAAAGTACATTTCAATATTTTGTTTCATGGATTTGCTTATGTCTTAACCGGCATTTAATTTATTATAAAATACAATAAAAAAATATTAATAAATAAAAATAGAAAATCGTAGAAACATGACTGCACATTTTTCAAGAAATGAAAATTTAAGTAAAATTTAGTAGAAAATATATAGTAGAAATATAGAATAATTCAAGTCAAAGGCTATAGCTATCATAAAATATAGTACTTCTAACTTCTGTTTCTGTAAAAACCTGCTGCTTCTAGCTGCCACTAAGAAAAACCACTTAATTGGAAAAAAGTCTTAAAAATCAATTTTTGCCCTAAAACGTACTTGTTTTCAAGACGATTACAGCCGTAATTTTCAAGCTATTATCACGAAATTCAATATTTAAGCTTGTACATAAAAAATAAAGATCAAGTTGAAAAATGAGCCAAATCAGATGAAAACCACGCTTATCTCCCATATAAAGTGAGTTCATCAAAACGGTAAAATCTCTTAGAATTCCACAAAAATTAATATATGGACTTGAAATTTAGCACATGAGCTTTGATATTTAATATACACTCTGGGTATGAAATTCAACCAAATCGGATAAAAGCAACGCCTACCTCCCATACAAAGTGACTTTATTCAAAAGGTAAAATCTCTTTAAATTCCACAAAAATTAATATATGCCATTTTAAACCATTATATTTTTTTTTTTTTAGCTTGAACCAAGGATTTCAGGTGGAATACCTATGCAGTCAAGTCTGCCTTGGTTCGAAATGAGGTGATAGATTAGTGGGAAGGAAAGGACAATCAAGTGAAACACATGTAGGATGTTCTAAGCGTGGTGGAAGCCAAAGAAACATGTGAATTTGAATCAGAGGCAAGTGTTATGCCTTTACCTCAGTCAATTCAAGTTATAAGGCAATCTCATACACAAACTTCTCTATCATCAACTGCAACTTCATGTCGTAAATATTGATGAATATTAATTTCAGTTGATTAGAAATGAGGATAGAAAATTTAGAAAGGTTTAAAGCGAAGGACCATGGCCTGACCGGTAATCGAACCCGGGACCTCTGGGGTGGCAGTCGAGCACGCTACCAACTCGACTACCGAGGCCGCATTTCTCTGTTTGTCCGTAATCGAAATTTTAGCACAGACGGTTGGAGGAATGGACAGACGGACACGGCTAAATCGACACAGTAGATGAAGTTGATCAAGAGTATAATATATGTTTGTACCGGAGATGTCTGTTTATCTGCGTTATACATGGAAGAATGCATACTTCCCATACAAAGAGGCCTTGTATGGGAAGTGGGCGTGGCAGTTGACCTATAATTATAATTTTTGGTCAAATTACTTTATTTGGTATAAAAAGTATTGGTACAAAAATCATGACTCTAGCTGTTATAGTTTTTGAGATAATTGCAAATTGCATCCTAAAATTTAAAAAAAGCGCACTGTGCGTTGCTTGGGAGTATAAATATGACTAGTAGACCCGTATGGCGTTAAAACGCCAAAATGAGAAAAAAGATCTAGTTTAAGATTGTTTTGTTTTTATTATTAGAACTGTTATCATTTTTTAACATATTTCTGTGTAAACTACCATTTGGTGTTGCGAAACTTTCACTGTTGGGTAGGATGAACTGCATACTCTTTTCTTTACTAAAAATTTATCTTTTTTGAGTGTAAAGTGGTGTCACGAAAGACCACTTCCTACTGTAGTGCTATTAAGGAACTCCGTTTGGAAGTTTATTTGTGTGGCACTTCATCAGAAACGGTTGTGCAAATAGTTCAATTACTAACACATTCATTTTTAAACCATACTTCGCCTGTTGGTGCAAGAATAGCGTTTTCTTGAATGATATCACTGTTTATGTCCGTGATCTTAAAGGAGCTGATCAAGAATTAATTTTCCGGTACTAACTCTACGTAGTGTATCACAGCCAAATTGTCGCAAATAACTTCTAATCGCATGTTTTTTTCACGCTTCATTAATTTTACGTAAGATCACAATTTTCTATTGTTACAACCTGTACAGAATAAGAAATTTCTTCAACTGTTTCCTTAAATCACCAGAAAATACAACAACTTTTAAAAAAACAGTTTACGAATATCTGGTAATATCGCGAAACATACGATCAATTACTGTCAGTGCTACTGCAGGAATCATACTTGCTTCATCAATAATGATAAGATGCGCATAATCAAAAAAGATTCCGTGCTCAAAATTGAACTTCAGGCGTTAAGCCGATACAGATGTATCTCAAGAAGAGGTCTAGGAAGTTTGAATTGTCTCTGCAAGGTACGTCCTCATTCAACGAAGCTAGCGGCGATGCCAGTAAAGGCTACTGGAAAAGCGATTTTGCATGATCTTGCTCTTTTGCGGCTGGTACATAAAAAGAACATTTATTTGAATGTTTTTGCTTTGCTCCACTGCTTTAATTATACAAAAGAATGATTTTGAAAAATTTCAGAAAAAAATATCACATACTTTTAGGCATCCCATAGAAAAACTACTTTCTTTGCAGAAGATTGTTTTGCTTTTTTTGTTTAAATACACAATACTTTAGAAAAAGTAAGACCCTATTGCAGACAAAGACCTTTTTATTGATACCTCATTTATGAAAATCGCATTTGCGGTATAGATTTGATGGTCATCACAAAAAAAGCGCTTGCGTAATAATAATATAGATATCAAAACATATTTTCATATCTCTACGATATATTGGACTTATGGCAACACTGCAGCAGAAATGAAATGAATGCGGTTACCCCGTGATTGAACTATAAAAATCCAAGAAAACCCTTTTATATAATACTTAGTATAGATTAAGCAATATTAATGCAAAAATTCAACTTACGCATAAAACCGCATTTTTGATAGTAAATATAGTAAAATTTTTGGTTTATTTACATACATAAAAAAAAAAAATGTATAAATTAAAAAGATTAAAATTTTCTTTTACAAAAATTTTTCAAAGTTCTCAAATTTTTTCTCAAAAACCATAAAAGCCGACCATTTTTTTACAGATTCGTATTTAGGATGTTAAAATACATTATTAGAAAGTACAAAATAATTTTGTTCAGCTTAATTCATCATTTTAACCACTGTGCAGCCCCCATTCCAATAGAGTTCATAATTTTTCTATGATTAAAATTTCAAAGGTTCTTAAAAAACCGAAAATAAATCTCATACAATTTATTGACAATCCCATATACACTAGTTTACATGAATCGTTGAAAGAAAAAAATTTGCAAAGGAATTGTGCCCCGTTAAAAAAAATCTTAGGCATAATTAATGCACTTTCCGAATTCTTACCAGAGTTCATAACATATAAAAAATAATGTGCGAAAAAACCTATACTCCTAAAAAAAATATTTTCAAAATCTATTAACTATGCAGGCTCAGCTTTAGAGCAACGGCAGCAAGAGCAGGCAACAAATTCTCGACAAAATAAGCAGCACTCAACGAATACCCTTTTACAAGTACCGCTTCCACCTTCACCAGCAACTCACAACATGCTTGGTAGCCGGTAACATTATCAGCAGCAAGCAGGATGTGGACTACATTTTTAAAGCTTTCACTTTTTCCACATGACAAACTTACGCCCACACACACTATCACACATAAACACCCATTCACAGGCACATACATATATGCAAAATAGTTAAAAAATTCTGAATATCCTTTTGTTGGAAGTAGCCACCTAACTAAAAATTATTACCTTAGCCTATGAGGCGAAAATGTTTCAAAGCAGACTTCCTACCGTGTTCGTTGCTGGATGATGTTGGAAGAGAGTTAAGAAAAATAAAAAAAAATGTTGCTGCTGCGATTTCGGAGCACAGTGATTCATAGCAGTAGCAGCTCATGAAACACCCACAGCATAAACTTAATATGCTTCAAGCCTGCCCTCTGCCTGCCGTTGACTGCTCCACAACCTTGAGTTTTTGTTGTAGGTGTTATTTTTTTTTAACCATGGAAGTGAAATGTCGTGAAAGCAAAACATTAGCTTGGCAGCACTAGTTTTTTCACTTCTCTCCCAAACATAGAAGTAAGATAGTCCTTGTGGAGGGAAAAAAATAACCCAACAACAAGAATGATTTATGAAAATTAAGGTCGCTGGGCTACACCACAGGTGTCATATATATACTGAAAATTTGCAACAATAAAAACAACACAATGCAAACGACACAGGAGTACGTGTAAATACAACCATGTGCTGTGTGTGTGTGTATGGGAGCTCTGGGAAGGAATTTTGCCCGTCACTAGTTTGCCTTATATTCTATGCTTGTGTTTACATATTTAGGTACATATATATATATATTCTTCTTACCTGCTTGGCACCTTGGCACCATTTTTGAACGTGTTAAGCAGCGCCACCTGACGTTAGCTATGCATTTAAATAAATTACAACAAATTATGTCTCCAGGCTGTACGGCAAAATTTGACCTTTTTCTCTCGTGTAGACCTGTGATATGGGTAGATGGGTAGGCAGGTAGGTAGGTACGTATGTATGTTTGTATATGCAAAAAAGCACGTGTGAAATATATTTGGGTCCTTTAGCAGATAGGATCAAAAATTAAGCCTATTTTGTCTTGATTGTTTTGTTTATGGCGGGTCTACACTTGTTTTTTTTATTTTTATTTTTTTATTTATTAGTTGATCAAGAGCAATGTTTGATTTTCTCTTTGATTTTTGCAAAGAGCTTTTAAAACCGTTTGTTTTATATGAAAGTTTGAACTTTTTAGTCCCTAATGAAAATATACTGAAAATAAAGCTTAGAATTATGACTTCCGGTTGAATAACTTTAATGGGTAAAAATGGTATAGCTTTCGAGGCAATTAATGGTTATGGTTATGTTGCAGCTTAATTTTCTTTATCTTATGTTATTATTTTAACGGTAAAAGGTTTCGCTTAATGATATTTTCAAAAATATATTTACATGCATTGGAAAGGATTGGTGGAAAGGGATGATGGCTTTGTACACAATAAATATTCAAATTAACATCTTTAACCTCTTTAGGGATTACTTAGCTAAGCGGTAAGTAAGATTTTTGTACTATACGCATGCTTTACTTAAATAGAATGAAGTGGTACCTTGGCGTAAAGAAATGGTGATTAAGTCCGAAAGGTTAAAGAAAATAGAATTATAAAAAAAAAATTATGTGGCGTACTATTGTAATGTTAAAAAGGAAAGTACTTACTTACTTATCTGGCGCTTACAACCGAAGGCCATTTCTGTTTTGCGCTTGCTGGCGCCAGTTGCAAACACCAAGCGTGGTCAGGTTATCCAACATCTGATCCTCCCAACGAAGATGTGGGTGTCCTCTTCTGCGTTGACCACCGCCGGGCACCGAATCGAATATTTTCTTCGCTGGAGCGTCGTTTTCCATTCGCTCAACATGACCTAGCCAGCGGAGCTGCTCGATTTTAATGGACTTAACTACGTCGATGTCAGCGCACAGCTCATACAGCTTGTGGTTCCATCGAATTCAGTACTCGGCATTGACGCAGATTGGACCGAAGATCTTACGAAGGATTTTTGTCTCGAAGGCTCTCAAAGTCTTTTCATCAGAACTGCTCAACGTCCAGGTTTGTGCTGCATATAATAGGACGGGCATGATTAGTGACTTATAGAGCGTGAGTTTTGTTCGCCGACTTCTTAATTGTCCACTCAGCCCAAAGTAACACCTGTTGGCAAGAGTTATCCTTCGTTTTATCTCAATACTGACATCGTTGAAAGAGCTTACGCTTGATCCCATGTAGACGAAGTCCTTAACAACCTCAATGGAGATGTTGTCAACAGTGACGTGGTTTCCAAGACGATGGGACTGTTTATTTGTTGATACTAGGTATTTCGTCTTATCTGCGTTCACTGCAAGATCCATTCGACTCGACTATTTCGCTAATCTGGAGAATGCTGTAATGATATCCAATGATATCGATATCATCAGCATACGCCAGCAGCATAGTACTGTTTTAGAATATCGTGCCACTGCGTCTCAAATCAGCAGCTCAGATGATCTTCTCCATCATTAGGTTGAAAAAGTCGCTCGATAAGGAATCACTGTGTCTGAAACCTCGTTTGGTATCGAATGGAGAAATGAGATCCTTCCCGATTTTAACTGTGCTGCTGGTGTTATTCAGTGTCATTATGCAAAGGCGGATAAGCTTTGCAGGAATACCAAATTCAGACATGGTGAAATATAGATGATTCCTTATTGGACTGTCGAAGGCGGCTTTGTAATCGACAAAAAGATGGTGTGTGTCGATTTGTTTCTGTAGGGTCTTCTGCAAGATTTGTCGTAGCGTAAATATCTGGTCGATAGTGGATTTGCCAGGTCTGAAGCCACACTGATAAGGTCCAATCAGCTGGTTTTCGATGGGCTTCAGTCTTTCACATAATACGCTCGACAGGACCTTATATGCGATATTAAGAAGACTTATCCCACGGTAGTTGGCGTAAATTGTGGGATCGCCTTTCTTGTGGATTGGGTAGAGCACATTGAGATTCCAATCGTTTGAAATGCATTCTTCCGACCATATTCTGCATAAGAGCTCATGAATGCATTCAAATAGAGCTTCGCCTCCATTCTTGAAGAGCTCAGCAGGTAAGCCATCAGCTCCTGCGGCCTTGTTGTTTTTGAGCCGAGCTATAGCTTTCAAGGCTTCACTATGGTCGGGCATCGGAACTTCAACGCTATCGTCCACAATTGGGGTTTCCGGGATATCATCTCTATTGGCGGAATTGTTGTCGTCGTCGCCATTCAGAAGCTTAGTGAAGTGTCCCCTCCACATCATCAGTGTACTCTGGATATCTGTCACTAGATTCCCGATTTCATCCTCGCAGGAAGAGGCCCCGGTCTTGAAACCATCAGCCAGGCGTCTTATTTTTTCGAAAACTGGACCTCATTCCTGTCGTCATCTTTTCCACTTCTCTTTTCTTTCGTCTGAAAATGCGTCTCTCTTCCCTCCTCTTTTCTTTGTATCGCTTCTTAGCAGAACGCGTTGCAACCGACTGCAGGGTGGCTTTGTCGGCAGCGTCCTTTTCTGCAGTGACGTCGTGACACTCCTGGTCGTGCCACTGGTTTCTGCGAGGGTGGTGATAGCCAATCACCTCTTCGGCAGCCGAACGCATAGAGTGGGAAATATGAATTCACTGCGCGCATATATCGTCGATCGGAGGAGTGCTTTCTTGAAGCAGGAGTGAGAGTCAAGTAGCGAAGTCTTCGGCTGTTCGTTTTGATTGCAGCTTTTCGACGTCTAGCTTTCTCTGTGCTGGATTGCGCGCATTCTTGGTTGCGCACAGACGTGTACGGATCTTGGTTGCGACAAGATAATGATCCGAGTCTATATTGGCACCACGAATTGTGCGTACATCTTAAACACTGGAAGAGTGCCTTCCGTCAATCAAAACGTGATCAATTTGGTTGCGCGTCTTTTGATCAGGAGACAGCCAAGTTGCATTATGAATATTGATATGCTTGAATTTAGTGCTACTAACAACCATTTTTCGCGTGGAGGCTGAACTTTCCGACTGTTGGACCAAAGATATTTTTTCCCCCACCTTTATGTCGTGGCGGGGGCTGCACTCATAGGCCTCTTCAAGGCGCTCGTAGAAGCTGTCTTTTGTCTCGTCGTCCTTATCTTCTGTCGGAGCGTGCGCAGAAGAATTTTGCCTTGAAACGGATTATGGCAAGTCGCCCGTTCATAGATGTGAATCGCAGAACATGATGCCGTAGTCTCTTGCCAACCACGAATTCGCATCCAAACTCGTGCTTCTCCGCATGGCCACTGTAGTAGATATCACAGGATGCCTGCCGTAAGCAACCCTGTCCCTTCCATCGCATTTCTTGAATTGCAGTAATATCAGCCTTGTATCTTTATTTCTAAGATATCTATCAGTTGGATAGAGGCACCATCCCAAATAAGGGTTCGGACGTTCCAAGTGCATATCCGTAAATCATTGTCAGTTTTTCGTTTGCGGTAGTCGTCATCAGATTCGGGGATCATTCTTATCTTTTTTTTTTATTTGTTTCATTGAAATGTGTTTTTACGTGGTGGGCTTCAAACCCGACGCACAACCCTTTAAATGCAGGTAGCCCGCCGCTCAGGTTAGCCGTCAAACTAACGGTTGACACCACGTAGAGGTTTGAGTCGACTTGAGACGAGTTCGACATGGATAATGCTCTGGCCTCACCAGGTTGAGGCAGTCAGACATGTTGCCATGTGAAGATCGCCCCCCTGACCCTCACGCGTTGCCTTGTGAGGATCAATTTCCAAAAAGAAAGTACTTTTTTTTTTGGTATATTCGGTATATCGTCAAATATCATCATAGAAGTAAGATATAAGGAACCGGTGTAGTTGAACAGAAATAAAATATTTTTGTTATTGGTGCCAGTTTACACAAATACAGACACATTCAAACAGTTGCGCATTCGGTTAAATTGCAAAGAAAGGCGTTAAAATGTTTAGATTTTAGATACACCTTTATTTATTAATTTCTATTGAATTTCCACACCACCATCACAATTTTAAAATATAAAAAAATGTAAGCTATATCTATACTCTATACTAACTATTATATAAAATTAAAGTGAACATTTTTTGTAACCGTTAGACTCCAAAAGTACTGGTCCGATTTGTATGAAATAAATTTTAAAATATTACATTTGTGCTGCAATAAGATATAGTGGTATTTTATTTACGAAATTTTATTAATATGTAGCTTTAATTAAAGTGTAAAGTTTTTTAAAAAATCATCCACAATTCCATGCACTGCTTGATAGTTAGATTTTTTTGCGTTTGTGCTGCGAGGGCTTCAATAAAATCTATGTTGCTCCCCAGTGGTAAAAATACTCTCCGAAGACGTTGTCGACGTCACTCGCCGTTGAAGATGTCTTTGACGCCAACGGAGTAACAATGCTGATATTTGCTGGACATGTCGCTATTAATTCGGTAATAAAAAAAAAACGCAGGAAGCTTGTTCTCTCCTGTTCTCCTGTCCTCTCTTGTTCTCTCCAAGAGGGAGAGAAAAGAGAATAAAAAAAGAACTAACTATTGCCAGACTTAATGTTATAGAGCTTTGATTTGAATTAGAATGATAATTAACTTTGTAGTAATGAAAATTTTGCATCTGACAATATCGAGTAATGCAACAAAAATAAAGTGTGGTGGAGTGGAAGTGAAAAAGTGCGTTTAACATAAAGTTAAACTTTGAACTTTAAAAGAAAAAAAAAAAAAAAATTAAAATTGAGTAATTAATGAAAAGAAAAAGAATACCTTAAATATTTAAATAAAACAAAGAAAACAGTGTGGGGTACAAAAGGCAGTTATGGTAGTAGCGTTATCAATGACAGTGGCTGTAGTTACATCAGTGGCAGTGGTTGCAATGCAAGGGAACTTGGTGACTTACATTTTTGTCAATAAGAAATCGTGATTTAAACGGAGACGTCACGAAATAAAAAACTTGCTGATTTATTTAAAAAGCATAGAAAAGCGGGCTTTGGAGCGCTCTTTAAGGGCTTTACGAGCGCTCCTTTTGCAGTACGAAGCGCTCCGCCTATATTCCCATTTACATTGTAATTTTAACATAACATGTCATTGGAAGGGCATTGGAAGTGGCGTCCGTGGCGTAGTTGGTTCGACCCAGGTTCGACCCAGGTTCGAACCCCAGCAGCGACAGAAAATTATTTGAATTAAAATAATTTTTCTGTACGGCCGCCACCTCTCTGCAGACAATGGCAAACCTCAGAGAGTAATCAAAATGCCATGTAAAGCTTCTTGAGAACGAGAACATTCCGTTCATCGCCGTTCGGAGTCGGCGTTAAGCATGTAGGTCCGGTTCTCGGTCAATTGTGTACAAACTTAATAACATGCACAACACAATTGATCATAAGAAGCTAGGTCAAAGTCCTTTCAAGGGCTGAAATGGTCAGTTATTTATTTTTTATTTTATTTATGTCATTGGAAGGGAGCACTACTTCTCCATTCGTTCTTCAAACTACAGTGAAAGTATAGCACTCAATACTGTGCTCCGTCTGTGCTCCGAACTGCAGCGAAAGTTCAGCAATCAATTGTTCGTTCTATTTATTTTTATTTTTGCCTTATAACTTGAATTGACTGAGGTTAAATCATAATACTTGCCTCTGATTTAAATTCACATGTTTCTTTGGCTTTCCACCACTCTTAGAACATCCTACACATGTTTCACTTGATTGACCTTTCCTTCCCACTAATCTATCACCTCATTTCGAACCAAGGCAGACTTGACTGAATAGGTATACCACCTGAAATCCTTTGTTCAAAGCTAAAAAAAAAGCTAGATATTTTAATATTGCCGGCGAATTTTTTTCACGGTTTTTGTTGAAGCAATCTAGCTAAAACCAGAAGCAAAAAAGAAAGGGCATCGATGCGATTCCTTGTTAAGTAAAGTCTGCTATGTTGTTCATCAAACGAAAGCCTTGTACATGTTGCTTTTTTTTGTTCATGTTGTTGTTTATGTCTGCCAATCTCATGGTAAAATTCGTAGATGTTTTTGTTTGTTGCCCTTGTTGGCGTTTTCTATAATTTGCTGTTTGCATAGAGGTTTTTTCTTAATTGTGTCTATTTTTTTGCAAGGAACTCTCGACACATTGCATGTCATAGAAAAGCTATGCTAGCTTTTCACAGTGTTTTTTGTAAATGAGTGCTTGCGTGAGTGAAGAGCGTAGATTTAACTAAGTTTATGTTTAATTAATTCGTTTAAAGCTTTTTTTGTGAGGTGAACACAAGATTAATCGTTGTCAGGCGTGCAATCTCAATGAGAGGAGTAAAGTTAAGTAAAGAAAATCATTGTTAGCGAGCAAATCGAAAGCTATTGTTCTTTGGTTCGTTCAAATGTAAAATTAAATAAACGGAAACATTAGTAAATGTGGTTTTCTTATCTACTTCACATGTTGATCTACGAGAAAATCTCGCCGCTTTAAACTCTCTAGAGTCTAGACGTTAAACATCGAATGTTGTGGTACACTTTTTCAATATTTATAATAAAAAAAAGGGAATGAAATTTATATCATTGGAAAGGTATTGTGCCATAGAAGTGCCGAAAAATAAAAATAACAAAAGAATTTAAACAATTATGTGATAATAACATTTTAAAATAAATGTATGCATTCTCATACCCATGGCTGTAGTTTGAATCTCTCTCCATGTCAAGTTTTGCAAACAGTTGTTGCTGCTCTATCTGTCTCTCTATCTCTTTGATTATCGCATTCTACATTATTATTCCAAGCAAAAATTGTAGCTGAGTGGCATTATTTGTGTTGTTTCTTTTTCAAAATATTCATGAGACCGTGGAGAGAGCAGCTACGAGATCCAAGATGAATCAATCATGCAATGAAGTTGCATAGAATTGTTACTTGTAGTATATATGCGGCACAATAAATGTGATTAAACAAAAATTAAGAATTTTTAATTGATTTTACTACAATAAAAAAAAAGAAAGAACACATCAAAAAATTTGACGTCGTCTGGTAGCGCAATTATACAATTGTTGCATGGAGTTTTTAAGCGCTGAGTAGAAGTTCTAAGAAAAATTTTATTTTGCAACAAAACAAAAAAAAAAAAAAAATGCTTATCATTACGAAAAAAAAATCATTTTTTGGAGCCAAAACACCATGAGGCAACCCGCCTTTCAACAACAATAAAAAAAATAAAAAAATGCAACGAGAATAAAAAAACCGTTGCATGGAATCATAACTCCATGACTATTGGCCCTACGGTAAATTTTAAAGAACCACAGTGAAGCTGAGGTTTTTCGTAACATAATAAAAATAATAAAATTAATGGTGTCATAAGGGCCCTACGGGAACCCCTTAAAGTTACAAATGCAATAGAAAAACCAAAAACAAATAAGAAAAAATATTTTATTAAAATTAAAATAAGGACAATTATAAGACATGGATTTGGTTAAGCACAAGGGCAATGATTAGACAAGAGATGAGATTGTCAAGGATTTGGACAAAGATTGGGACCAGGAATAAGAGAACGAGTAGGAAAAAAAATTTCAACACGAATTAAAGTAAAGAATAGGACAAGGATTAGAAGAAGAATTGGGAAGAT
This sequence comes from Pherbina coryleti, assembly GCA_943735915.1. NCBI lineage: Eukaryota > Metazoa > Arthropoda > Insecta > Diptera > Sciomyzidae > Pherbina > Pherbina coryleti. Next base: position 139,474,707 of record OX030950.1, read on the forward strand.
GACTTCGACAAGGATTGAGACAAGGGTAAGGAAAAAATTGAGACATACCTAAAACAATATTTGGGATTACAATTACAAAAAAAATGGGAAAAGGATAAGGAAAGGATTCGATCAAGGATAAGTTCAGGAATTTGGTCATGAATTAAAACAACAGTTTGGACAGGAAGAAGGACAATTAAAAAAAAAAATAAATAACTGGCCATTTCAGCCCTTGCAAGGACTTTGACCTAGCTTCTTATGATGAATTGTGTTGTGCGTGCTATTAAGTTTGTACACAATTGACCGAGAACCGGACCTACATGTTTAACGCCGACTCCGAACGGCGATGAACTTAATGTTCTTGTTCACAAGAAGCTTTACATGGCATTTTGATTACTCTCTGAGGTTTGCATTGTCTGCAGAGAGGTGGCGGCCGTACAGAAAAATGATTTTAATTCAAATAATTTTCTGTCGCTGCTGGGGCTCGAACCTGGGTCTCCAGGTTCGTTGACATAGCGGCTACGCACTTTAACCAACTACGCCACGGACGCCACAGTCTTATTGGGTACTTCAAGTGTGAAAAATTCATCTTATTAGCCTTGGAGTACCAGTATGGAGCAAATAGTGGTGACTTTGTGTCACACACAGTCAAATGCGATGTGGTCTACTCTGTAGCACGTCCAAGTAGTGGTGGCTTTTCCCTTCACAGTCAAGAGTGATGAATGCGGATGTGTTGGTGTTGTGATAAGTGCGTGTCGAAGTAAAGCCCTTTTGCCCGGGGAGACTATCGATGGGCTGGACCTTCGGGGAGTATATTGCTGGCTATGGTAGTTCAATGTCGCGAACAGGTCTGTGAGATCGGCGTGGAATTGCGCTTAATCAACCGGGTGGCAATGCCCTCAAATTGTCAGAGATGTTAGATAAGTCTCGATTTCCACCAATAAATGTGGATGATGACCCAACTAATCACCCATAATTGGTACTGTTGCGTTCCAGCATTGGTGCTATCCATACAGTATATTTATTTATTTAAATATACACTTAAGTATGGTGTGCGACCGGTGTTGAAACTACTATGACAGGGCGTTGGTCGCGTCTGGAGTCATGGAAGTGACGCCTAGGAGTGGTATGAAGGACGTCGTATATTCATTAGCATGGCACTGACGTCCTGAAGATTTATCTCCTAGGCATCAATTCCATGAACATTGACCCCATTGCCAATGGGGCAACGTGGATTAGGCCTATACGGCAGGTGTCTGCGTTACTCAAAATGGAATTTCCTTCTGTCGCGTGAGGTGAATATCTCGGTGCAATCGATCTCTCGCATTCTTAAATATGACTTTTGGCTCAGAGCATACAAAAGACACACCGGGTACCTTCTCATGGTAGAGTTAAAGGAACAACGTAAGGGAAAATCGAAATAGTAACTTCTCAAGCACGCGGCTAATGCCCACAGAAGAATTCTGTTTACTGACGAAAAAATTTTCACCGTAGAGGAATCATTCAATAAACAGAATGATAGAGTGTATGCTCGGTCATCACGACATGCAGCAGAGTTCGTTCCGAAAGATCAGAGAGGTCGCCACCCAGCTTCAGTGATGGTTTGGTGGGGAGTCACCTATGATGGGGTCACCAAGCTGTATTTTTGTGAAAAAGAAATCAAAACATCGGCGAAAGTGTATGAATCCGATGTTTTGGAATTGGTTGTGAAGCCTCTTAACACGACATTATTCTAAAACAAGCCGTTGACCTTTCAAAAGGCTAAATTGACTCAAGAGTGGCTCAAAAACAATGTACCGGACTTCATTTCCACTGATCAGTGGCCACCGGCTAGCCCAGACCTGAACCCATTAGATTATAAATTGTGATTCGTGTACCCGTATACCCTCTAGGTATGGCTTGGTCTACTTGACACCCAAATATCGAGTCTCTAAAGCTCGTTCTCGTTATGCATATCGAGCGTGCTGCGATCGATGACTGGTCGAATCGACTTCGCTCGGAAAGCAAATGGTAGCCATTTGAATAAGTTGTTCTAGAATTTGTAGCTATTGAATGACTCAATAAATATCAAAAATAATTTTGAAAAAATCTTTTGTTGTTTTCATTTTATGAGCAAAAACCGTGTATAAAAAAGTTACAGACTTTTTTCCAAAAAATTACCTTTTTGACCACTGTGCGTTGTCTTGGATTAACTGAACGTTCAACGACTCTTGTGCTGTTATGACCAAAACGGATTTCAGCAAACCACTAACTGCACTAATCCGCGGAAAATTTAACATCCATTTACATGACTGTTCGAAAAATCCACATTAAACGGAATTCTAAACATAAAAATCACAAATTTTTTGAAAAAAAGATTTAAATTCAAAATAATAAATTTAAAATGAGACGTTAGACTAAAGTGGATATTTGATGCCATTTAAATCTTTGATAATTTTCCAGAAAATTAGAATAAAGTTTGAAATTTTTTTTGTGTAATCAACGATTTACTGGCCTGTCTCATAAAAAAAAACACAAAAAGTATCAAAGTACAGAGCAACATAAAAAAGAATTAAAGTAAAAAACTAAATTGCATTTAAATGAATGCCGAACAAAGTAGAGGAGCAATTAAAGCCATCACAATCATTAATCACTGCACAATCAATTCCAAGAGCAGCAACGCTGGCTGGCACTCTCCTTCATTATGTAGCCGTCAACAACTGAACAAGCTCAACAACCAGCCCACATTGACATCAGTTCAATATTCACCCAGCAACCCCGAAGGCTCCTCACTACCAATTGTAATGGCCATAGGAAAGCCTTAATCATGGCTGTTAACTTCTGATTTTTTTCCTGTTGTTTTTTTACGACAGTCGAGGAAGAGGGTAAAAAAAAGTATGTAAGGAGAATGACGAAAAAAATTTGAAATTTTTCCTTTCAATTAACTTTATTAAGTCGCTCTGCTTAGCTCTGCTCTGCTGTCTCTTTACGAAAAGCTCTTTTCACTCTCGATACATTGACGTAGACCATCAGTCTGTCTGGCTAGATGCAGCATGAGGATCCGCTTCGCATGTCGTTGTTGTGTTCCTATATCTGTCTGCATAAAGTTTTTTTTTTTTTTTGAGCTTAGCTCATGTTCGTAAGTGGACATTGACAATAACATCAAATACGACGGCAGTCTATGTCCTTGTCTTCTTCTGAAAGAAATATAAAAGAATGAAAACAAATACAAAAAATCTGCGCTCTTAATGAATTGCAATTAACTGCATCGATTTTCTCCGCGATTTACTTTGATTTTTTTTTTTTCTCAAAACCTTTTTTCCTCATCATTACTTTTTTCTGCATTCATTGACCAAGAGTAGTTTCAGTTAATTTCCTTTCGCTGTTTTTTCTTTTCTTTTTTCCACAGTGTTTCGAAGTTTTGTGTGCTGGCGTGTGGCTGTGTTTAAGTGTTCATGTGTTTGTGTCTGAGTGCTGGTAAATGAGTCTATTATCGAATGTCCTTGATGTCATCAAATGCACTAATGCAACGATTTTTCACTTCATGCCATTTTATAGCATGTCCTTCTCTCACGTTGCACTCATGCACACCCGCAGCACCATGCTTTTGCTCTAACTTGCATTCGCTTTTCAATGTACTATATTTTACAATATTTCATTTTCTCTCTCGCTTACTCATTCACTCACTCACTTACTCACTGTCTCACTCACTTGCTTTGTTGCTGTTTGTTTTGTTGTTGTTTTGAAATCGCTTTGGAAATATTTATTGAACATGGCGATTTGTCTGAGAGCCATCGCAGCGAATTAAGATAAATGAGAGTGCCAGACAAAGTATTTGTGTGAGGGAGCAAGCAAGCGAGCGAATGCATCATGCATGCTGCATATGGAGAATGGTTTTGTTGTTGTGTTCTGTACACTCAATACAAATCAGAACATAGGTAAGCTTTTTTAATTAATTTTATCTCCGATTAACTGCTAACAGTGCTGCCAGTGAATTTATTCGTTTTTCAGATTGATTTAAATTTAAGCCTTTAAATTTTCAAGATATTAATAGCCATAAATCTTGCCTTGTTTTTACCCCCAAAAGACTATGTGGTTGTATTAGTTATGTAAGGCCCATATGCGTGCCGAGGTAGATTAAGAAAAGTTTATATACACAGTGCCTCACAAAAGTATTCGGAATTGTTATTTTTTTAAATCCATGCCAAATTGGCTATTTCAGTCCTTGAAAGAACTTTGACCGAGGTTCTTAAGATCAAACTGTCTTGTGCGTGTTATTAAATGTTTGAACATAAATGATCGAGAACAGGACCATCTAGTTTTATGCGGACTCCGAACGGCTTATGTGCATGTTCTCAAGAAGCTTTACATTAACTCTCTAAGGTTTGCTATTGTCTGCAGAGCGGTGACGACCGAGCAGAAAAATTCATTTTAATTGAATAAAACTTTCTGTTGTTTCAGCTGGGGTTCGATCCTCGCATTGCCATCGAGTCAACACACTCCTGGTCAACACACAGTTAAATGCACTCGGCCGCCATATGTATATTAAAGGGTTGCACAAATGCATTTGAATCGCTTTATAAAAAATTTGTGTGGTGCGCAATTACTTTCGCTCTTTCACTCTCATTTTCGAATAGCGTTGGCGTGAGCACAAATACTATGTAGTATGCGTAAATAAAGAACTAGTTCAGGAGTACCCAAAACTTTCTTATGGAAGTGCAAACACTAATACATATAAAATCCTACAACCTTTCGTAAACGAAAGCATACTATGTTAAACAACAACAAAATCTACGTAGAAGATCACTGTAACGAAAATGTACCAACAAAGCATACGAAAGTGTTGTTGCTTGCACTTCGGTATAAGCAACGAAAAAAGATCAAAAACAAAAAAGACAAATTTGTTTGTGTATTTTGTATTGCTTAGTGCGGAGTGCTGTGTGTGTATATTAGAATACACAGCCTATGCCTAAGTGCTTTTACAAAAACAAATGTGCACCAAGTGCATAGGGCTTGGGCACCTCTGAACTAGTTGAAGGCAAAACAAATGAGTTATTGACTCTCACTCATTCACTATGTAAATAATAAGAACTTGCAAGAGGAGTACAAGTAAGCAAGTACTATAAGTACTTGAGTATTCTAGAAGATAAATGAGCATTGCATGTATGGTTATAAGGGAGGGCCGGTGAGTGTTAATATGTATGACTAACCCCTTTGGGACCCTGTTCAAGTGTAAGTGTAGGCTATAAATATACAAAAATCATAAAATTTGTATGGGAGCACCCTTTAAGAGGGGTCGCAGTGGACAAGAGGGAAAAATGTTCCTATTGCAAAAGTAATGGGGGTCCGTCATACATAATAACCCTCTCCGACCCTCCATTTAAGCTGATAATACTGATAATTGTAACTGGTTAAGGAAACTGATATTGCCTTTTGATTTCAACATACGCAAGTATTTGGAGTACAAGCTTCAAAATTGTCCAAATTGTCCTTCAAAATCTGAATGTACTAATTGGTAATGGTTCGTTCTCTCAGTTAGAAATTGGATGTTGTCAACTACAATTGCACCTGACGTTACCACCACGTTATGTTTAACTGAAAGGTATGTTTTTTTAGGTCCAATTCAAAACTCCTCTTTCTCCATAATTTATTTCCAAAATCCGTTCCAACAAGGTTAAACTTGGTTTTATCGCTGAATATTACTCGAGCTGAAACCAAAAGTAAATTCTACGCGTTTTTCACGATTTTTAACTTATTAATGGCTGAATTCGGGGAGTTCTTCCATTCGAATCAGCAGCTCTTAGCATCCTCTGAACAGTTTCATCACTTACATGTATGCCGTGATATTTGGAAAGGTTCCTGTTAACCTCTACGGAAGAGATTCGAGGCTATTACTTGATTTTCTGTATTATAATGGACTCCAACGCGAAATGGGTTTCTTTCTAAAATACTATGAATAGTCAAAATGCTTCTTTTTGTAGAACTGGAAATCTCTTTAAGCATTCCACCTTCTTTACGCATTCTAAAAAAACAATTTCATGAAGATGATGAAGGATTTATGCATACTTGGTTTGATGCAACTTTTTTGACGTGTAGAGTAGACAGTTTACAATTTACTAAAATGAGTTCAATTTTCTTTCAGAATCGTATACAAACAATAAAAATCGAATACGAAAATATTGGCTCCGTGAAAACTACATTTCGCAAAATTGTAGACATTTCCGGTCGTCATAATCGTCCAACAGAGGCCGAAATAAGAAAGTTAATCAACAAATTTAAGCCGATTGGCTCGGTACGAGATATAAAAACATCAGTGCATGCTTCTCCCTCCCCTTGAAAGTAAAATACAGCTGCTGTAAGGAGAAGTATTGAAGAAGATCAAAATTCGTTAACTGCGGGCGTATATAGCAATTGGCCCTATATTTAACCATCACGTGGCCAATTTTTCATAAGGATTTTGTTCTTAGGTCTTACAAGGTTCAAGGTCTTACAAAGAAATCATCTTCTCAAATGAAGCACATTTCCATATGAGTGGGTACGTATCAGAGAACAACTTCAAATGGCGTTTTGAATGTCTTGTCAATATATGAGCTACGAATGTGCCTTCTGCATTAAAATTAATGCGCGAATACATGCAGTAATCGCTGTGGAATGAATGGCATAGAGTATGAGTGCTTGCGATTACGAATGCCTACGAAACAAGAATACCCAACGAAGCAAGACATGAGCAACATTCGCCAAAAGCAATAAAAATTCATGCTTTTATGTCCATTCGCACCAAGGATAGAATGTTAAATACACTGCTCAACAATTGTCGAAAAAAGAAACCCCCGGAGGTTTGACGACTTTGTTTAATATATTCGAAGTCGCTGTAACCGAATATGAAGTCACTTTTTTCTGGTCACACTAGGTTTTCGTACTACGGGGGAGGGCCGGAGAGGATCAGTGTGTATAATCGATCCACATTACTTTTGCAAAATTAACATTTTTTCCTTGTAGACCGTTCCCCTCCGACCAGTCCTTAGGGGGGCTCCCATACAAACTTATGATTATATGAAAACTTCATGCAGCAGCATACACTCTAGTATTAAACGAAGCAGCATTCGGATGCTTCGTTTCGGATTCGCAATAGTGACAAACTGTCCTTAGCACCAATCGTTGTTTACGAATTAGAGTGGTATTAATGCATTCATTTTTGTGTGCGATTGTGGCTGACGACGTATGTTATTCGTGTGGCAAAAAATTACGAAAGGTCTCATGCAGATCTCTGGTACGTATACAAACAAAATTACCGTATTTGGGAATTGTAAAATCCACATATATATCTTTTTACATTCCTCCCGTGTTACTGTATGGTACGCATTTTGGTCTGGTCGTGACATTGGGCAATTTTTTTGTAGTTTGAAAAGCGGTTGCCGTCAACGGATTTCGATATCGTGAAATGCTAAAAACGTTTTTTGGCCTATTGTTGATGGTATACCATGGATATACCATCTGAAAATATGAGGTTTCAACAAAATGGTGTAACATACCACACAGCCAACGAAACAATAAATTTATTGCAACCAAAATTCCCGGGAAGAATAATCTCACGAAATTCTGAAGCAATTTGGCTGCTAAGATCGCCCGACTTGAAAAACTTAGATTTGAAAGACCCTGTATAAGATACGTTTGGTTCACTGGTTTGATCGCTAAAAGTTTCAATATTTACAGACCCTTCTTAAAAAATCAACCTCGTTTTTTCGCACGAGAGATGTAGTAGATACAACAGGTTGCTTGCAGTGAAAATCCCTGCCCAATGTATTGCATTTCTTGAACTGCAGTCTTGTTAACTTTTTTGGTAAATTATTAATTTTAAAAGAGTTGACTAACATATTTTTGTTTTGTACAACAAAGCCGAACGCATCATTCTGTGTTTTGATTCTAACTCTAGCTTCTAATGCATTATTTGGCGTTGCCATACTTTATGTAGCTGCATGCTTTACAAACTCTAATGTAAGTGCTTGGCTATTGAAATCGTTATTGTTATTGCTATTACTTGCATGGCATTGAATTGCATTAGTATTTGTAAAATAAAAAAAAATTAGGTGTTTTGAGTGTACAAACACACTACGATTAAGATAGATTCTAAACGTTTACTCTAGTTATTGGTCTTTCAACATTGTATTGTTGACTAAGAAAAGAATTTTGTGGCTTTCATCGAGCAGCTTTTGTTTCGTTATTGCAGTCAGTTCAATGTTAACTTAAAGATAAATATATTTAAAATGTTAAAATAGTTTGTTATACATCAGAGCAGCTATATAATATTTGCCGTAGATACCCAGCAGTTATTTTGGAGTCAATTGAAAAAGTGAACTAGTTCATTTCTAGCGCAGTTCGCAGTAGCTCTGAAAAAGTACAAAAGGCGTTCAGTGTAGAACAGTTATCTTTGCTTTTGTTTTCAAAAGTATTGCTGAAAAAAATAAACGCGTTCTGGCTACTTTTTAAAATTTGCTGCGCACAAGAAAAAAAAATATAAAAACAAAATGTTTATATACAAAATGTTTTCTGGAATGTGGATGGAAAAGATGGTACAAATGAGATCTTTAGGACCTTTCCGTTGCACTAAATTTTTACACTTTTAATATGTTTACTTTAAAACTATTTAAAAAAGAACCACTTTCAGGCTATTGCTAAAACAACCAGTTTAAAAGTGTTCCTAATGCAACTAGTTCAAATATGGGGAAAAAGGAGTGTTTCTGGGGACAATTGTCTTTTCCTATGACATCAACACGCAAAAAGCGTCAGTTCGTTCAATGTTAAAGGGTATTGTAGTGGAACTAGTACTGGTCCTTTTGGAACTAGTTCAGAACTATTTCAAATTTGGTCCACTTTTCTGCTGGGTAGTAGTTTCTTTCAATAGTTCTCAGCTCAATTTCTCAGATTCAATTTCAAGACAGCTCCTCGAATCAAATTTGTATTAAATTTATGTTTTTAATTATTTTTGTAGTATTATTTATTTAAAGCTGATTAAAAGCTTTTCTCTTTTATTCGGAGCAAAAACAGCAAAGAAATATTACATGTTCTAGGTTAAATTCAAAAATTCTTTCTATAGACCTAAGGCAATTGTTCTTTTAATGGAAGAGCAAAACATATAGCTGAATTACAATACTGCGTTAGGTCGGTCGGCCTTTGACCGTACTTTGGTCTCCGTTGTAAAAACTTTACGATATAAGCTGTCAAAACGGACGACCTCAAACTTTGCAAAACTAAATATTGCGTTGACAGATCGTGCGTCTGTCATTTTGGTGATGCCAATAAAAGCAGCTATACTAAAAATCCCACAAAACGTCCCTTTTTCCGAAATCATGCAATTATAATTGTAATCAATGAAAAATTAAAAGATAGTGTCATAATAGCGTTCAATAGCGTTAAAAATCTTTTTTAAATGCTTTATAAATGAGATAATTTTAAAAATGGAGGAAACCTTCAATAAACCCTCGATAAAGCATTTTTAAATTTTATTTTGTTTTCATCTGAGCACAAATTATGTCAAAAATACATCAAATTGTTTCATAATATATAAAAAAAAAACAGAAAATGTAAAAAAAAATTTTTGAAAATGTTTGTTTATAAATGAGAGGATTTTTAAAAATGGCCGAACATCCAATAAATCCAATAAACCCCTCATAAAGCCCGTATGATACTTCATTAAATTGCTCATTTTTTTGTCATTAAAAATGAAAACAAAGCAGTTCAAATAGTACTAATGCATACATTCAATTGGTGTGAGTAGTACGCATAAAGTACGAATTGGAGGAAAAAATGTGGGACGGACTGTATTTTTAATGCATTGTTTTTGACGTTTCTCTCAATTCGCTCGTCGTTAAGTTTCGATCAAATATTTACTGTCAAAAATCTTGCTGTAAATAATTCATTTGTCAAAAGTAAACAAAAACATTTAAGAAAAATGGATGCTGAATTGGTAGCAATGTGTGCAGCTAATATTAATTTATTAAATGCAGCTGCTCATCTATTATTAGAAGAAGATAATAATAAAAAAAAGAAATATTCTTCAAAGTGGTTGCTGCGTAGAGAAGATGAAGGTAAATATATTAAAAACAAATTGGTACATATTCCCATCACAGTGCACACTGCACGCATATATTTTAAAAAATAGTTACTTTAAATGCTTTAACTTTATTTCTTAAAGGATTTACTCACAAATTAATAAAGGAAGTTCGCTGCGAAGACACCAAACTATATCGCAACATTCTACGAATGACTCCAGCGCAATTCGGAGATATATTGGAGAGAGTTCGTCCCCTCATTTCGAAACAGGACACTACGTTTCGAAATTGCATTGGGCCAGCAGAACGACTACAATTAACACTACGTTACTTAGCTACAGGTGAAGAATATGACAATTACTTTAAAAATGCATGTTCTCTACTTATTTATTTTAGGTGAAACTCAAACATCCCTGCAATTGCCGTTCCGGATTCAGCAATCAACCATTTCAAGAATCCTCAAGGAAACCATTCCAGCCTTATACTCGGCGCTGCAAGGTGATTTCCTCAAGTTTCCATCATCAGAAAATGAGTGGCTAAACATTTCCAAGGACTTTTACAACATGTGGGGATTTCCTAATTGTATCGGTGCAATCGATGGTAAACTAGCAAAATAAATGTTGTCACTTTATACTAAATGAAATGACATATTTCAGGAAAGCATTGCAGAATAAAGCCGCTGAAAAAAGCTGGATCAACGTACTTCAATTATAAAGGAACACATTCCTTTATATTAATGGCTATTGCGGATGCACACTATCGCTTTCTGTACGTCGATGTTGGAGTCAACGGGCGTGTAGGTGACGCAGGTGTGTGGCAACGTTCCGATCTCAAATATGCGATTGAGAAAAACGAAGTTTGTATTCCTACTGCAAGTCATCTACCAGGAACACAAACCGTTTTTCCATACGTTCTCCTAGCTGACGATGCATTCGCTTTATCGGAATACATGATGAAACCTTATTCATTGACAAGGTTGACACCAAGTCAACAGCATTTTAATTATATGTTGTCAAGAAATCGTCGTGTTGTGGAAAACGCTTTCGGAATATTAGCGAACAGATTTCAAGTTTTATTCGCTCCTATATATCGTGCTCCAACTGAAGCGATCGAAGTGGTGTTAGCTTGTGTGTGTCTACACAATTTTCTAAGAAGTGCCAACATTAGAAATTCAACTTCATTTGACAACATTTCTTACGAAGACATTGATCAAATAATTCGGACAAACTTTTATGAAACTACCTCTGGGAATAGAAGACAAAACAGAAACGCAGAAAATTTGAGAAGAACATTGGAATGCTATTTTTTTCAATAAAGTAAATTAATTTATTGGATGATTTAAATTCATTTATTGGATTTCTTTTAATATTGGATTTTTTGTTATATTAAATAAAAAAATTAACATTTCAAAACATAACTTTCTTTATAATTTGTTAAGATCTAAACTAAATTCAATAAACTCTTTATATTATAGAAAAAGTTTAGGAAAAATTGAAGATGAGTGAAAAGGAACTTTTTATCCAGCTTCAAAAATAAACTTGACAAAACAAGTTTTTTGATCACTTGTTGTAAAAGAACTCAATTCTTGTTTTAAACGAAATGTTTCATGTTCAATGAAGTTATAAGAAAGTGGAACAATTTTAAATTCTATTTTAGATCCGAAAATCAAAAAATATTGAGATTGAAATTGAATTTCCTTTCAACAGTTAATCCCGAACGAAAATTTTAAAACCGAAAATTTAAATATTAAATTCCCGAACCGATTTTAATATTATCAATTTAAATAATAAGGCAATGAACAATAACAAAAAATATAAAAAACAATAACAAAGAATTAACACAAATTATGAAGTTTTAAATATGGAGTCCCTTTAATTTGATTTTCTTTTTAGCTGCTCAACCTTCAAATTCCAAATGATATTAAAAATTTCTCGCTGGCCTTGCAACTGTAGGTCTTCTTCGAGTTTATTAAGCTCAAAACTTATCCAATTTCCGAAAGGCATTTTATCATTGATATTTTCTGAGCCACAATTCAATCTTTTAGTAAGTGCTTCACTTAACTCATTCGATTTTTTAATTAATGAAGCTGCTAAGGATTGATTTTCTTTTCCAGTTCTGCGTTTTTTCGTAGGGTGTATATGTTCATTTGCATTAAGTTGAGATCGTGGTGAAAAAGTAGGTGGTGATGAAGATACATCCGGCGATGACATGGCTGGTAATGTTAAAATAGGTGGTGATACAGCTGGTGATGGCACGGCTTGTGCTTTAAACAAATGTGGTGATTTATGTGGTGATGGCATGGCTTGTGATGTAAGCAAAAGTGGTGATTTATATGGCGATGGCATGGTTGGTGATATTGAAAGCGGTGGTGATATATCTGGCGATGGCATGACTGGTGATGTTGAAAGACTTGGCGATGTATATAATGATGGCAAAGCTGCTGATGTTGAAGTATGTGGCAATATATATGGCGACGGCATAGCTGGTGATGATGACTGAGGTGGAGAAATATCAGGCGATAGCAAAGGAAATTGCGATTCTTCTAAGTCGCTTGAACTTTTCAAGAACTGCAAATAATCGGATTATTTACTATATAAATAATGTACTTTTTTCAGAATAAACTTACATTTAAACTTCTTTTGCTGAAATTATTAATTGATGGCGTGGGACTTATGGTTGACGAAAGAAAATTCATTTCATTAAAATATTTCCAATTGCCACTTATTGCTTCAATGTCATCGGAGCTGGCGCCACTTTTAGTTGCCTTAAAAAGCTTATGTTTTTCTATCATGAAATATGATTTCAAGTTGTTCCACTTTCGAATAAGTTCGCCTAAATTCAGGAAAAATTTCAAGTTTATATTGTATTTACAAATGTACATTGCAAAATATTTTACCATATTCAAAGGGAACATTTGGCTCAAAACGCGAATTGAATTCGTCAACTAGAGAGGTCCAAAAAAGTTGTTTTTTCAATTTGTTTTTATAGCTGACACATCTGTAGTCCCAGATATAATCAGCTGCCTGAACATTTGAAATCAAATGGAGCGTATATTCTTCAGTCCACAATATTTTCATTTTTAACTTTTTCAGCACAACACAATAAATAATTTCACAAACTCAAATAACAACTTCATTGAGCTGCCAAAAATTGACACTTGTTACAATGTATGCTTTTGTCCCATTCGCACAAAACATATCTGTCTTGCCCATGCGCAACTTGTTTCGTTAAAATTAAATTGTACAAAAAAATGAAGTATCATACGGGCTTAAAGCATTTTTAAAATTATTTGCTCTCATTTGAGGACAAATATTGTGAAAAATAATTAAAAATACTTCAAAAATTTGGATAATATGTCAAAAAAATTCAAAATTATAAAAAAATTCAAAAGAAAAACAAAATAAAAACAAGAAAATTGGTCAAAACATTTCAAAATATTTACAAAACAAGATAATAAAATGACGATTCAGTGCAGAGAGTAGCTTCGAAAAAACAACGATGTTTAAACATCAAAATGTTGACGAAATTGTGACAAATAAATTAAAAGTCATTGAATTTATCAAATACACAAACCATTATTGACACTCTTCCCACTTCAAATCGAAAGTGTTCCTATTTCAACTACAAAGCAGCTACAACATTTTTATGAATAACAAAATTTTAAAAGACTTTTTAGCATTAAAAAGCTTTTTAAGTATTGAACGTTTTAAAGTTATTTGAAGATATTTTCATGGATACGGCTGAAAATATATAATTTTTCTTAAATTTAGTAAAATAAAAAAAATTTTCGCTATTTTGATACCACAAATACTAACATATCTTCAATACTGCGAAAATTTTAATTACAATGAAATTTTAGAAGCAAAATTTGTTTTTATTGCAAAACTAATTTAAATTCAAATTTGCAAATTTTCAACTCTTTTTAAAAACTGTAACACTTATCAGCAAAAAATGTTTAAATTTTACACGAAAATTAAAAACCATTTTTGTGATTCAAATAACAAGGCCCACCCCTTGATTTTTACAATTTAAAAAAATAATTTATTAGAAAAAAATTATCTTAGAAAATTGTAAGAAAATCATAAAAAAGTTTAAAAATTCTTCTCGGACTCGGTATTTTTTGGTAATTTGAGGTATTTTGTGGTATTGAAATATTTTTATTTTAAAATAATTAATTAAATTTTATTTCATCTAATGTTCAGGAGAAATGACGATTTCCGGGGCGCCGCGATTTGACGATGGATAGAAAGAGTAATCTCAATAAAAAAAAGATTAACAGAAGGAAAAATCGATTTATCGATTTGTTTTCGAGTTATCGATTTAAAATTTTTTTTTGTTATAAGGTGTATGAGGAAAATTGGCTGTATTATTCTAAACATATGACCAATATTAATGATTGAGGTGCCAAATTGCAGACAATACAATAAGCTTTCAGAAAATTTGAAATTAATGAAATCCGTTAAGTATTTCAGATTTTAAAGATATTTGCATGTAAAAGTAATTTTATTTTTTACATAAAACCATTTTTTTTTTCAAAATTAACCTTTATTACTATGAATTAAAGACAATATATTATTAAGGCTTGGAAATTAATCTTTCATTTGGTGTATAAAATTTAAGATTTACTTGAACTTTTATCGTGTTTTTCTATGATATAATGATTGCCCTTGTACGAAATGCTCTAAAAAATAGGGTAGATAACGATTTCTGGAACGCCACGATTCGACAGAAGTTCTCTTCATAAAAATAAGAATGGCTGAAGGTTTTCTAGTAGATGGACATTACCAAGTGGCAGCTCCATACCAAGTTTCATTATTATGTGGCATTTAACTCCAAAGCTATTTGATACCATAAGTTTGACTTATATGGGCGGTGCCATGCCCCCTTGTCCAATGCTCACTCAATTTTTCCAGTCAAAGGACAAGACTAAATAGTACATTCTTACCGAGTTTCATTGATGTGTGACTAATAGTTCGAAAGTTATATCCACAATTTGGGCAGCCGAAAAAGTGCCACACCCTTTTCCCAACGCCCATAAAATTTTGCCAGTAGAACGGCACATGTAAATCGAGGCCGAACACCTAATTCCAATGTTGTGCGACCTATAATTCCAAAGTTTTCGATATTGCAGATTCGAGTTGCCACGCCCCCTTGTACAATGCTCGATGAATCACTTGTAATTAGTGAGTACTTGGGTACAACTTTACAAAAACAAAGTGAACGGCATTTGCCAATCTACCTTACCACAACATTCCTTTGTGTGTTATATTATTCAAACAATGATATTAAGGGTATTCGTCCTCAACCAACCTCATTAAAATATCTAATTGACCAATATATAAGTTTGCCATTTTGCATGAATACCCTTATAATATTATTTATAATATACTAAAAAATGCATAAATTTTAATATGAAATACAATTGAATAATATTAATATCATGCTAAATTCATCAAAATCATTTTTATACTACTTAAGCAGCATGTTAATTTAAAAAATTTGATCAATTTAAAAAAAACTCGCATCAAAATATAAATTCCCACGATAATCCTATGAAAATCTGAGTTTTCCATCGGAATCCAAGAATACCCACATTTTAGCATTGCTCAACGAAAATGCAACCCAGCGTTAATATGGAATGTCAAAAGCACGACCTAGCTTGAGCATGTCGCTACTCATAGCGTTGATCGTACGTCACCCCTCAAATTCATATTTACGGGATGAGGTCGACGCAATGCATGAGGTCATATTTTGTGTTGCTTCATAAGAACCCATTGTTTCTAGTCGAGCTGTCAAAGGCCGACCGACCTAACGCAGTATTGTAATTCAGCCAATAAGATTCAATGACTTACTTGTCATAAACTGTTGATGCATGTAGCACCACAAACAAGAGCATCGGATAAACGAATAATAATTTTTTCTACACACTCAGAAATTCTAACTCTAATTTGTATTTTAAGGATTTCAAGGAGCTCAAGGTGTTGCAATTTACTGATAGCATTTTACAAGAGTTGACGTAGATAACCCATTCTTTCATTGCTCCCTTAAACCAAATACAGTCTGTTAAGCAAGAGCGTGTACGGCATTATTCGCAGTCGGTAAATAGTGCAACCCTGAAATTTTGTCAACAAGTAAACATAACCTCTTCCCTTGTTGCACTAATAAAAAAGTTAAATTGGTGGTCGAAACTTTGTCAGAAAAGTGTGTTAGGCATAATGAGTGCTGCATACACAGAATCGAGGCAGTTTTCCTCTGCAACCATCCAAAAGGACCAAAAATGTCCTATGCAGCGGCGGCAAAGTATTTGAAAAAGTCGAAGGCTTTTGTCCAGAAGTGGGTGCAACGCTTTAAGGAATCTAAAAACGTCGATGAACTTCCCGATCGTGGCTCAACAAGGAACGTGAGCAAGAAGGATGAAAAAATTATAATGAGTTTTTTTCGCAAAATCCTGGCTTAAAATTGAGGCAAAAAGGTCTAAATATATCGCACGTAACTATTCGTAGCCATTTGCGTGGAAATAATTTGAAATGGCGAAGCACAATGAAGAAACCACTGTTGTCCAAAAAACACGTTACTAAAAAAATGACTTGGGCAACAGAAAAAAATTATCGCGATTGGAGTAACGTACTCTCCTCCGACAAATATTCTGTTTAGGGTTATTCAATCGTATCGCGGGCTTGGTCTTCGTCGTCAAGTAATTTTGTCGAGCGCACCGTTAAACATCCCATTAAAATTTATCTTTGGGGATGTTTCGGCACTTTCCATATCTTTACCGAGAACCTTAATGCTGCCAGAATGGTCAAAATTTATGGAAAGGCTTTATTACTGACTGCCAAATGCCAATTTATAAATAAAACCGAAGACTGGATTCTGCAGTAGGACAATGAACCCAAACACCGCATCCGCCTCTGCACCGAGTGGAAACGCGAAAAAGGCATCGTCACATTAGATTGGTCTGCACAATCGCCTGATGCTAATCCCATCGAAAACGTCTGGGGCTACATCTAGCAGAAGCTTCGAGGGAGACCCACCTATACTGTAAAACATCTTTCCCTAGAAATTGGACCTATTTGGAAAGCTCTTCCTGTCGAACATGCCGAAAATTTAGTGGAAAGTATGCCGCGGAGATGTCAAGCGATTATTAATGTGGGTGGTGGTTGGACATCATATTAACACATGGTCCAATAAGTCCCGACACTAAGCAATAAAAAAACTTTTTTTTATAAATATTCTTCTTTATTCATCAACATAGGTTCCTTCAAGAGCAATACATACATTCCACCACTTTTCTAACTTTTCAATACCGGTTTTGTAGAACGATTTGTGCTTCGCCTCAAAATACGCTTCAGTTTCAGCCATCACCTCTTCATTGGAGCCAAACATCTTGCCGGCATGCATTTTTTTGAGGTCCGCAAAAAGCCAGTAGTCTCTGGGGGCCAAATCTGGCGAATACGGTGGATGAGGAAGCAATTCGAAACCCAGTTCGTGGATTTTCGCCATAGTTTTCATCGATTTGTGACACGGTGAATTGTCTTGGTGAAAAATAATCTTTTTCTTCTTCAAATGGGGCCGATTTTTTACGATTTCATCCTTCAAACGCTCCAACAACGTTATATAATGATCGCTGTGGATTGTTTTCCCCTTTTCGAGATAGTCGATGAACAAAATTTCATGTGCATCCCAAAATACAGATGCCATAACCTTTCCAGCCGACTGTTGTGTTTTTGGGGGCTTTGGCCTGCTTTCATCGGTTGCTCTCCACTAAGCTGACGACTGTTTTGATTTCGGTGTGTAATGGTGGATCCATGTTTCATACCGACGCAAAAATTAATGTTTATTCTTTGTAAACAGTGCCAAACAGCTCTCGGGATCATCGACACGTTGTTGATTTTGGTCCGGTGTGAGAAAACGCGGCACCCATTTGGAAAGCAGCTTTCTCATCGACAAGTGTTCCTGTAATATTGTTCCCACATTGCCTTTCGATATCTTCAGAGCCTCAGCTAGCTCGCGCACCTTCACTTTACGGTCGGCCAATACCATTTTGTGTACTTTTTTCATGTTTTGTGGAACAACTGCCTCATTTGGGCGTCCTGAACGTTCAGCATCATTTGTGTCTGTACGACCAAGTTTCGGAACATGTATAATGAATGTATGTAAAGAAAAATTTTCTTAAATAAATTTTTAGATAAATTATGTCGTACACGCTTTTACTTAACGGAGTGTATTCCCCGTAAAATACAATCATTAGGCGTTTGTTTTAGGGTGTTATTTGGTTCAAGTGTAAATATGAATACTTCGTATTTTATCGAATATGTGGAAATTTACTTTATTACTTTGACATGAAAAAAGTGTTGCCGAAAGTTTTTGATTTTTAGTTGAAGTGTGGTTTAAGTGCGACCTGGAAAGTTGAAAAAGTTCAAAGATGAAGAATTTGAGGCATTTCTTTGACATACACTTCAAACATTGCATGAATCATTGGGAGTTGTCTTGCCAGTGGTAGGCAAACGTCATAGAGCCATAAGAGTGATCCAAAAGTAATGAAATTAGAGTGAAATTAGAGGGATACTGAAAGGCGTTTTTCAACTGTGAACTGCTACTTCAACGGGACGGCGGTTAGGAATTTTTGCATCGAATTTTCAAGGGCACGAAACACAGGCTGCTATGCAATGTCCATAGACCCTCATACTCTGTTTTTTTTTTTTTTTTTTTTTTGATACTAGAAAGGCGTGATCTTCTACGCACACGGATACATACAGTAGTGGCCATAACATATGCAACTAGAATTGATGTTATCGAAAAATCTCCCAAACACAAATATCTTAGAAGTATATACATGTATGTATTTGTTAAGGGCGGGGGGGGGGGGGGGGGGGGAGGGGAGGGGGTAAGGTTTGAAAACTTTTTTCATTTTTTTTATTTTTATTTCTGAAAGTACAACATCTGAAGAATATTGTGTTCAATTTTTAGGTCATTCGGATCAAAACTAACGAAGTTACAGTAGGTTGAATGACCATACCTCCAACTAAGTGTTGCTTAGTGTACAAAACTTTAAATCGATTTTCCCAAACATGTAATTTTTAAAGTCGGTGACCAGCCTACAGAAAAAACTACTGAACCGATCGTTTTGAAATTTTGTCCACATACTCTACATATAAGGAGCTCTCTTGCGACGTCAAGTTTTTTTTTAAATTTTTTAGTTACTAACAATTTTACAATAACAAATAGGTAGATTTTTTTCGTCAAAAATCGTCATTTTGGATTCAAAATGGTGCCAAAAATTTAAATATGTTAAAATAAAAAAAAAACTCGAGGTGACTGGAGAGATGAAGTAATGAACCAAATAAAGCATTTGGATTTTTTGGTTTCAGATGATCCAGTGATGCTGTAGGCTGGTCACCGCACAAAAACTTTTTTTCGAGGCGCCTGCGGACATCTACAATAAATCCGTTATTTCTCTCTATTTTATAACAAAAAATTTTTTAAATATTCTTCAAATGTTATACTTCTATATTATAATATGCAAAATAAACCTACTGTAATAATTTATTCTAAAAAAATGCATGAAAAAAGGTCTTTTTTAGACGAAACAAACCTAACCCCGGCCTTAACACATGGTCCAAAAAGTCCCGAGACTAACTACTAGGTGGCTCCTCTAAAGAAATATCGATATAATATTTCGATAGTTTCAACGTCCGTGGCGTCCGTGGTGTCTGTAGCGTAGTTGATTAAAGTGCGTGGCCTGTATGAAAACGAACCTGGAAGCTCGGGTTTGAACCCCAGCAGCGACAAGAAATAATTTGAATCAAAATAATTTTTCTGTACAACCGCCACCTCACTGCAGACAGTGGCAAACCTCAGAGAGTAATCAAAATGCCATGTAAAGCTTTTTGAGAACAAGAACATTCCGTTCATCGCCGTTAGGAGTCGGCGTTAAAACTGTAGGTCCAGTTCTCGGCCAATTGTGTACAAACTTAATAACATGCACAACACAATTGATCATAAGAAGCTAGGTCAAAGTCCTTTCAAGGGCTGAAATGGCCAGTTATTTACTTTTATTTAATTCCAACCTTCAAACAATACCTACTTGTAAAAATTTCATGACAATCTAATGTTTAGTTCAGAAGTTGCAGTGATTTAAGTGACGCTACTGTTGATATTTTCAAAATAATGGATTCAAAGCAATTCCGTGTGTTGATTTATCACTGTTTTTGATGGGAAAAAATACCGTCCAAGCTGAGCAATGGCTTCGAAAGTGTTATCCGGACTCTGCTCAGTCAAAAGCAACCATTTGTCAATGGTATGCCGAGTTTAAACTTGGTCGTACAAACACAAATGATGCTGAACGTTCAGGACGCCCAAATGAGGCAGTTGTTCCACAAAACATAAAAAAAGTAGACAAAATGGTATTGGCCATTCTAAAAAATTATTTTTCACCAAGACAATGCACCGTGTCACAAACTGATGAAAACGATCGCGAAAATCCACGAATTGGACTTCGAATTGCTTCCTCATCCACCATATTCTCCAGATTTAGCCCCCAGCGACTTTTTCCTGTTTTCAGATCTCAAGACAATGCTTGCTGGAAAGAAATTCAAGTCCACTGATGAAGTAATCGCTGAAACTGAGGCCTATTTTGACGAGGAATATAAATTGTATTATAAAAGTGGTATCGAAAAGTTGGAAAATCTCGTTGTATCGCTCTCGAAGGCAACTATGTTGAATAATATAATCGTTTTTTATCAAAATTTTGTTTTTCTCTTACTTATCCTACGGACTTATTGAATGTAATGCCTAGTTTTTCCAATGAAATGAAAGAACATTTAAGATTTTGAAAAATTATTTAATTTCAAACGATTGCCTTAAATTAAAGAAACTTTAATGTGACATGAAAAAAATTTAAATGCGCAATTTAAAAAAATATATGAATTCAACAAAGAGCGACGGGAATTTATCAGTTGTCAACGTGTGGCGCAGCGCGTTGCCACAAACTATGGGAAACAAAGAATATTATAAAAAAATATATAACAAAAAAAAAAATCAGCAGCCATCATATTTCAATGAATGGCTAGCGTAGACAATTGATTTGAAAACAATGGCAACGTAAAAAAATCCATTGCTGCATTTTCAGCCGAATATCTCCTGCTGCACCAACGCATTCATAATGTGCGGCAATTAAATCATCAGCGAATAACAACAACAATTACAAAAATTTTTATAAAACAACAAATAACTACTGCGTGCGTGTGGCGCACAATGATTGACGCCATATTTTTGTGTGCCAAAAAAAAAAAAAAAAAAAAAAAAAAATTGCGGCATGTCAACGTGGAAAGCCGAAAATGCGACACGTTATAAATTTATGTATGTAACATATATAAAAAAAGAAACAAAAATGTAAAAAACAAATCATTTATAAATAAATCCGTTTATTTATGTTGAATTTTAAAATAATACAAAATAAATTAACAAAAAAAAAACATTAAAAAACAAAACAAGCCGGAAATTGTCCAAAAATCCCCATAAAAGCATTAACTTTTATTTTTGTTTACTTTTATTCGCTGATTTTATGGCTTGCTGTGATGTGTGAGTGTGTGTGGGTTAGTTGTGTCGAATGGTGGTGGGTAGTGAAGTGAGCACAAAGGCAGCCATGGTTGCCGCACGACCGATTTGGCTTTGGTTAGCGAAGATTATTTTAAAGCGCGCCTTTTGCTGACATCAATACGACTCATTTATCTCGCACAAACACACGACGACAGACACGAGCACACATTTGCACACACACTCACACAAACACACACACAGCTGCATAATGCAAGCACTTACATTTACTCACTCACTCATTCACTTACTGTCCGCCATCTTTGTTGCAACACATTTACTGCCTGCAGCAGACATGCAATAATTTTATCACTGCTCCTTTTTTTTTGAAAAAACAACTAACAAAAAATCTACAAAACAGCAACAAAAATTCAGTTCAAATCGCCAATAACAACAAAAATCTTCAACAACAATACAGCAGCAACAATAAATTTATACGCGCGGAAATTGGATTCGTATTGCAATTGTAAATGGCCAAGAGCAACGGATGTTGCTGCAGACAGACTCGTTTACAGCCTAGCTAAACGGTTAAAAACTTTAGTTAAAAAACTTCATTAAAATCAATCGCTTCTGAGGCGTACTTAACATAAATAATAGAGGTATTCACGGGTTGATGCAAAACGCAGTTGCGACGATGCAAAATTGCGAGATTTCGCATCATTCCAACAACAAACACATTGGAAGCAATTTTGTAACTCTCCTTGTATTACGCACTGCTCAAACCTATTGCGAAAACGCACAAGCGGTGATGCGAAACAGCTGATTCGTGTTATGCTGTTTTCGAACATAGTTGTCATCTGGGTAGAGCTTTAAAAAAGCTAAGTTTGTATGTAGATTTTAATAACTTTTTGTAATTTTGAAATACTGTGGCAATTAATTTCTTTCAGTTGTCGCATTAACAGAGTTGCACCACTAAAGTTGCAATATTGATGTTGTTTCGCGTAAGTGCGAAAAATATCTTGCATTTTAGCATTTTTGCAATTCGCATCAACCCGTGAATACCCCTTATATTTCAACTAGAGTTGTACCCGTTGAAATTAACTTTTATTTTTTTATATAAATGCTATATATCGCTTGTTTTTTTTTTAGAGACATAGAATTTCATAGAGGATAGCTGTCAAACCAGTTTGCGAAGTTAACACAAGTGTTTGACGTTTATATCCAGTAAAATAATAATAAAATAATAATAAACTGGCCTTTTCAGCCCTTGAAAGGACTTTGACCGAAGTTCTTATGATCAAATTGAGTTGTGCGTGTTATATTAAATGTTTGTACACAATTGATCGAGAACGGGGACCTACTAGTTTTATTCCGACTCCGAACTCAAGAAGAACTTGTTTTCAAGAAGCTTGACATAGCATTATTTACTCTCTGAGGCTTGCCATTGTCTGCAGAGAGGTGACAACCGAACAGAAAAATTAATTCAATTGAGTAAACTTTCTATGTTAGATGGAAATTGAACCAGGGTTCTCTAGCATATGAGTCACGCACTCAACCACTGCTCTACGCACTTATGTTCAGTATACTTTAGCAAATTGTCATGCAAAAGCTTACACCGGAACAATGTTTAGAAATTAGCTTTCTGTGCGGCAAACTAACAGAGCACTTCGCACACATTACCGTGTACATAATCATTCATCTGATCAGGCTATACGCAATATAATGAATCGATTTATGTCTACGTTTACTCTTATGGACAATATTTATCCAATACGAGCTCATACTGTGCGTACCGAAAAAGCCATCGCCGCTGTAGAGGTGAGTGTGACCGAGGACCCAAATATATCGATTCGACAACGTTCTCAACAAGTTAGCATTTACCCGACCACTGCCCAGAAGATTTTGAGGAAAGACCTTGACCTACACCCACATAAAATCCAGCTGGTTCAGGAATTGAAGCCATCCGACCATCGTTTGTGTCGTACGCTCGGTGAATGGGCTGAAAATCAATTGGAAGTTGAACCGCATTTTTACCACAGAGTTAAAATTCCATACAACGTTTTTTCATGGTTGTAGCATTTTTACTGCAGTATGTGGTTGCCACCCTAAAATCATGACTATAAGAATTTTTTTTTGTAAATTACTTGTGAGGCGTAATAACACATACTAGTATCACCTTTGGTCGAGATTCGACCATTTAAAAATTGATTTTTTTTTTTGTATTTTTATTGAAAACATTTTTTTTCTTTCTTCAGTCATATGCAAACGTAACCGAACTTATACAGCACCAAATACACCACCAGCAGCAAATCACAAAACAGTTACTCAATTCTGATTTTCCATGTTCTGTGATTTTTACTTTAAAAGCTCGATATCAAAAATGTGGGTTATATATGCGGAGCCACACCTCTTTGTCCAATGCCCGTCACAGTACCCTACTTCCCTTATTCTACTTTCTAGTAGAAATGCTTCCAAAGCTATTATATAAAAATTTTGAGTTGTATGAGTGTTTCTACGCCCCTTTGTCAAGAAAGGAAGTTCTTACCATGTTTCATTGATTTGTGACTTATAGTTCAAAAGTTATACCGAAAATTCGGGCTAATGAAAGTGCCTCGCATCTATTTCAACGCCCATCAAATGTAACCAGTAGAATGGAACGTCTGATTTTAGGTCGAATTTCCCAACATAGATAGTCGGTGCCCTCCTTTTCCCTACTGTTATTGATTTAAAAAAAATTATCAAAATTGGTTGAGAAACACGGGAGAAAATGTTTCTTAACTGTTCTGCGTACACCTATTTATATATAGATATATAATAATAATATGTATAATATATAAAGTAGATAAGGAAATGGCTTAAAACATATATTTGTGTATACTAGTATTGCCTGTGGTCGAAATTCGACCATATCAATATCGTTTTTTTCTCTTATGATCTTTTTATTTTTATTGATAAATGCTTGGAAAATTTAAAAATATGTAGGCTGTATCGTGGTCACATCCGTAGATTTTGACAGTGTATTTTTATCCTTGTCCCATTTCTTTCATTTGTTCTCAAATTTGTCTTCATTCTTATTCTTATATTTGTTCTAATAATTGTCCGTCTTCCTCTCCAAACTCATTTTCTATGTTCAAATCCTGTATCCTACCCATACCCTTGTTCAAATCCTTTCCTAATCCTGCTCCCACAGCCTGTCTAATGCTTTGTCCTAAGTTTTGCTTTTAGTATGCTTAAAACCTTGTTCTATTCCTTTTCCTATTGTCCTTATTCTTTACCCAATCTTGTCCCAAATATTGTCTTAGGTATGTTTGAGTCTTTGTCCATACCCATGTCTCAGTCTCCTTGTCAAAGCCATTTACTTAATTCTTGTCCTAATCCTTGTCCAATTCTATACTCTAATTCGTGTTCAAATTTTTGTCCTACTCTTTATCTTATTACTGGTCCTAACTTTTGTCCAAGTACTTGCTCTCATCCCTTGTCTAATCATTGCCCTTATGCTTAATCAAATCCTTGTCCTAGTATTAATTTTAATTTATATTTGTTGTAATTTTTGTTGTAAGACAAAAACAAAATTCTTGATTTTTGTTTTATCACTTTTATCGTATCGCATATACACTCCAAGTATTAATTCTATGCATCTCCAGTGGATGATTGATGCATTTCGGATCTTACAGCTACTCTTTCCGCGGTCTTATAACTGCATGAATATTTTGTCTATTTTTGCCATGATGCTATCGAAGAGAGAGAAATTAAGAAAAAGCAACAACACCAACAATCCCACACAGTTCCATGGTAGAATTATAAGGTAGGGCCGGGTCGCTCAGTGCCCTCACGCGTCAACGAATAGTGGATAGTGAAAAGGTCGGGTAGTTGTCAAAATGACGAAGTTGGTGGAAATGTCAAATGTAAAAAGAAATATCATGTTTTCAATTTGTAAATAGTGCGGACACGTGTGTTAAGTTTGTGTTAATTTGAGTGGAAATATTGTAAAAACATTGTTAATAAATCTATAAAATGCCGCGGAAGTGTTAAATTTGAAAAAAAGCTTGTAAAAAGTTTAACCTAAAATCAACTGCGAAACATGAACATAAAGAAACTCGATATGAACAGCTGATTTTGACAACTAGCCCCCTTTTTCGCTGCTTTCCACTCCATTCTTCTCCGAGTCGGCCCTACCTTATAATTCTACCATGCACAGTTCCAATTTTAGTTTACCAAAATGATGTGAGATACGATTAACAAAGAGAGAGAGAGAGAGGGAGAGAGAGAGAGAGAGAAAGAGAGAAAGAGAGATTCAAACTACAGCCATGTGAATGAGAATGCATACATTTATTTTGAAATACAATAATTACATAATAGGGGTATTCTCTATGCCTAGGATATGTTGTTGCACGGTGCAAGAATAGGAAATGTACAATCCGCCATTGTTGTTTCTCAATTGCAGGAATCATACATTTCCTATTCTTGCACCGTGCAACGGGTTATGCTAGGCATAGAGAATACCCCTAATGTATTTAATTTTATTTGTCAATTTTTATTTTTCGTCACATTTGTGGCAAACTACCTTTTGGCACAAGTTTATGGCACAAATTTCATTATTTTTTTTTTAATATATATATTAAAAAGTGTACGACAACATTCAATGTTTGCGTATTAATATATAAGATATAATAATAATATATATAATATATAAAGTAGATAAGGAAATGGCTTAAAACATAGATTTGTATATATAACTTTCGAGTGGTTTGAAGTATTTGAAAAATTTTCTCACAGAAATTATTTTTTAAGCTGTAGAACTTTGTAAAAAATACAAAAACAACATTTTGAAAAATGTAATTTTCATCAAAAAAATGATAGGGGGTAGCTCATGATTTTCGATGATAGAAACACTTTATTAAATAATGTGTCAAAATGAAGCAATTCTTGCAAATAAATGATATGGTATATGAAAGAGTGTGAGAGAAGAAAATAGAAAAACAAAAATAAAATTACAAAAAAAGAATATCTGGTCTAATTTTTGAGCAAAAATTGAATATTTTAGAGTTTTTTTGAAAACAACACAAGAAATTGAATTAGTGAGATAACGGTAAATCTTTTCTTATTTCTCAAAAGCTATTTAATTAAACTGTCAGACAAAGAAAATTTAGGGAAAATCGATTGAAAAATGGCTGAGATATCAATTGTTTTTTTCTCATTCTGAGGCAATGACATTGCATTAAGAAATGCATTGCATGGAAAAAATCTACAGATTTCTAAATTTGATGTCATAATAACGGGAAATTTTTTTAACATACTATTCGTGGAAAATATTAGCAAAAAAGTTTTCATATACCGTTACTTTTTCTCAACCAACAAATTTTCATACAAAAAACGTTGTACTGAAAACATCTATAGTTTTCGAGATATCACAATAATTTTGATGTCAAATAACGGATATTTTTCAAAATCTACTATTAGTAAGCAATTTTACCATCACAATATATATTGACACTTGTCACATGAAAAAGTGCTTATTGTAGGGTAACCGTAAGCGATGGTGAAAAATATTAAATTTTTTTTGCACATCTTATGAATGTCTAAATTTCTCTCTTAGATCATGTTTTTCCATCTCTTATAGTTTAGCTTTTATTTAATAAATGCTATTTTTCCGCTCATATTTGACGTCAAAGGTCACCAATCTTATATTCAATCATATTGTGCAGCCAGATCTTTCATCTGATACCACATTCTTCGTTCTACCTCTTCCCAGTTCTGATCCGTTACTAAAATTAATATAAACTTTTAACGTTAATATTTCGGGTCAATTTAAAATCTAACATAATTCGGCATATCTATAGTGCAGTACCTTTCGAATGATATACGTTTCATTGTCCTTATTCTAAAATAAATATTAAAAAAGTGTACGACAACATTCGATGTTTGCGTATTAATATATAAGATATGCTGTCGTAAGACATAATTTATCGCAACTCGTCTCCTGAGTGAGTAATAATTTCATGCAACGATATTACATTCCTGTTACATAAGCTGCTATATTCACAACCTGGTGACGCCAGAAATTTTTTTTTTATTTTTGTCGTAAAGATAAGTATAAATCCTTCATTTTCCTTTTTAACCCTGCATAACCAATCATATTTCTAGGGTGGTATATAAAATACTTTTAAAGCTGTTAAAAATTAAAAACGATAGAAAATTTCACTAGAAATCAAAAAACGTAAATATTGGTCTATTGGTAACGTATACTTAATTCTTGAGATAGAAAAAAGATATCAGTGTTAGTCGAAACTTACATACTCACCGGGTTAAACAATTATCATAACTTACATACTCACCGAGTAAAAATTCAGTGCAACGCCGCTGCATGAATGTCGCATTGTCAATCTTTGAGCGGCTCACTCTGTGTCCTTATGACGTCAAAAATTTAATGTCTAATTTTGTTGTAAGGGCTTGGAAGAGGCCTTTATTGGTGGATCATATTTTTAATCCAAACACTAATACTCAGCCAGTAATAATTTCATGTAAAAAATTTTCAGTTGCCTTGCTTAAGCAGCTCCCACCGCTTCCCGATGAAGTTTCCAATTTTTGTTTTGCTTTTATAATGAAGACAAATAATTAACCTTTACGGTTGCACCAGTTTTTTAATCGTAGCTTTTATAGTAAGCGAGTAACAATTCAATTATTTATCTTTTTTCTAAAGTTTCTATTTTCTGTTAATTATCAATATTGTGCAAATATTGGTCCAATATTGTTTACTAACATTTTTCTATGCGTTACCAAGTGGCAGTGACTAGAGTACTTTCATATAAATAGCTATTGTTGCTGTTGGTATTATATGTTGTGCCGTTTTTGTCTATTAAAAAAATTATTCGACCACATGCGGCCAATTGTTTAAACTCTAGTCCAATTGACAAAATCACGCTTTAGCATAAAGTGAAAAACATTTGCAATGTTAGAGCTTTTATTAATTTGTTTGGAATATTTAAAAAAAAGAAATAATTTTGATATTTACTCACTTTAGTTTGACTACTCATCATTCTTTATTTAACCTAATACACTATTCAACGAGGTTTTCCACAACGAATTGCGATAACATTTTCTAAAGTAAAATTTTCCATAGAATTCGAATATCGTAATGATTTTGTCCATTGGCCCCAATTTTTTATGAAAATGGCAAAATTAAAAAAATCCATTATTGGAAACACACACTTCACATAAATGCTTGTAAAAACTTACAAGATCAGTCAATGAATTTGCATGTAGTAGAGGAGAGTCAGATGAAAATTTTAAGGTATAATATGTACCAATAGCATCAGTGATATGGCTGTTATGATCGCAAACAGGTAAAAAAAAAATCACTTTTTTCGTTTTTTTATAAACATATTTTATGTTTGAAGCCCTATATCTCGAAATAATAATATCGGAGAGAAAAAGTTAGCCTTCTTATGTGATAGAGAATTTTATTACAAAAATTTCAAGTATATACAATGTATATATGTAAAAATATAGAATTGGTTGGTATCTGCATTCCTGTTCGATTAGCGTATCATAACCTTTTCGAAAATTAGTTCTTTCGTTTTTGGGTCATAGTTTATACATTTCATTAGAAAATAACAGCAAACAAAACTGCTTACAAATATTTTGTTTTTCCCTTAATATTAAAATTTGTAAATTGAGTCATTTACATATACTTTGTGAGTCTGCTGTGGGATAAATATTAAAAAGAAATGAATCATGTTTGATAGCTAGTTTTAGAAATTTCTGAATAATTATATTTTCAATATGACCTTAATTATTTAAATCCAGTCTTTATTTCAAAAGTTATTTAACATTAAACATTGAGTTTTTAGTGATGTTTAATTTACTGAAATTGAAAAACCGGAAATTATTTTCCCACTTTGAAAGTGAATAGCTTCAAAAATCATTTTTTGTTTTTTTTATTTTTTAACTTATTTTAAATACATGTTGAAAAGATGGAGGTGCGATTTTGCGTTGTTTTATTTTTATGTAATTTTTCGTAAAGGGTATTTTTGGGTAATTTTTGGTAAAATTTAAATACCAATAATAAATGAAATAACGATTTTGGGAAACAAATTTTTAAGCTTAAAGGAGTAATGTTTATATAAAAATAAGTATTTTTTTAAATTTTTAATTGCTTGGGTATTAACGTAAGAAAAAAAAATCGTAGAACCTACTCCCGAACATGTCACCTGAAAAGATGTGATCCGTAAGTGTAGAATTATCGGAAGGAGTTGAGATAATTACATGAAACTTGGCACGCATGTTCAGATGCACTCAAATTCCTGGACAAATGATAATTTTTTAAAACAGTTCACGAACACGCCCACCTCACATATAACCCACAACAGTGCAAATACTATAAAATGGCTTATAATTGAGATACATATATAAGCTTTGGTATGTGTAAAAGTAGCATCGAAACTGCGAAATATGCAAAAAATTGGCGTAGTTCACCCTGAAACATTGTAATGTACATTTTTACGTATCTTCTTATATATTAATACGCAAACATCGAATGTTGTCGTACACTTTTTCAATATTTATCTTAGAATAAGGACAATGAAACGTATATCATTAGAAAGGTACTGCACCATAGATGTGCCGAATTATGTTAGATTTTAAATTGATGACCTTTGACCCGAAATATTTACGTTGAAAGTTTATATTAATTTTAGTTAGGGATCTCAGAACTGGGAAGAGGTAGAATGAAGAATGTGGTATCAGATGAAAGGTCTGGCTGGACAATATGATTGAATATACGATTGGTGACCTTTGACCTCAAATATGAGCGGAAAAAGAGCATTTATTAAATAAAAGCTAAACTATAAGAGATGGAAAAACATGATATAAGAGAGAAATTTAGACATTCATAAGATGTGCAAAAAAAAATTTAATATTTTTCACCATCGCTTACGGTTACCCTACAATAAGCACTTTTTCATGTAACAAGTGTCAATATATATTGTGATGGTAGAATTGCTTACAAATAGTAAATTTTGAAAAATTTTCGTTATTTTGACATCAAAATTATTGTGATATCTCGAAAACTATAGATGTTTTCAGTACAACGTTTTTTGTATGGAAATTCGTTGATTGAGAAATATAACGGTATGCGAAAACTTTTTTGCTAATATTTTCCACGAATAGTATGTTATTAAATTTCCCGTTATTATGACAACAAAAGTATTGCAATATTTCGAAACCTGTAGATTTTTTCCATGCAATGCATTTCTTAAAGCAATGTCATTGCCTCAGAATGAGAAAAAAACAATTGATATTTCAAATTTTGATTTTGCATGCAAATATTTCAGCCATTTTTCAATCGATTTTCCCTAAATTTTCTTTGTCTGAAAGCTTAATTAAATTACTTTTGAGAAATAAGAAAAGATTTACCGTTATCTCACTAATTCAATTTCTTATGCTGTTTTCAAAAAAACTCTAAAATATTCAATTTTTGCTTAAAAATTAGACCAGACATTCTTTTTTTGTAATATTATTTTTGTTTTTCTATTTTCTTCTCTCACACTCTTTCATATACCATATCATTTATTTGCAAAAATTGCTTCATTTTGACACATCATTTAATTTAGTGTTTCTATCATCGAAAATCATGAGCTACCCCCTATGATTTTTTTGATGAAAATTACATTTTTCAAAATGTTGTTTTTGTATTTTTTATAAAGTTCTACAGCTAAAAAAATAATTTCTGTGAAAAAATTTTTCAAATATTTCAAACCACTCCAAAGTTATATACACAAATATATGTTTTAAGCCATTTCCTTATCTACTTTATATATATTGCAACAATAAAAAATCAATGGCATATTATCTCCCCTTGATTAAAGTAACCAGAATGCACTAAATGCAAAAGTAAAAAGTAGGACAAGATTAAAGTATAGAATTGGAAAAGTATTAGGATAAGAGTTCTGCCAAGAATTGGGAAGATAACTTCAACAAGGACTGAGTCAAAGGTAAGGACAAATATTGAGATATACCTAAAACAATATTTGGGGCAAGATTGGGAAAAGTATATGGACAAGAAATAGAACAAAGATTTGAACGCAATAAGTACAAAAATTTAGAAAGAAAGTGGGACAAGGATTAGGAAAGGATTTGAACAAGAATAAGGTCAAGAAATTGGACATCGATTAACACAAGAATTTGGAGCGGAAGTAGGTCAATTATTAGAACACATATAAGAATAAGAATAAGAATGAAGACAAGTTTGGGAACAAATGCAAGGATAGGGACAAGATTAAGATACACTGTCACGTCAAAACCTACCAATGCGTCCACGATAAAGCCAACTTCTTTTTAACTTTGCCAAGCGTTTTTCCATTAAAAAAAAAAACAAGGGAAAAATCGAGATTCGTATTGTCGAATTTCGACGACAGGCGATACTAGTATTAATAAATAAAACAGCGAACAACACCAACACCACATGAACGCTCATAGGCACGGTTGCCACTTTGGTACAATTGTACCAAAATTGGTACATTTATTTTCGCTTGGTACATAGGTACATTATATTCTGATTTGGTACATTTTGTAAAAGTTTAGAAACTTCACAAAAACTGAAATTTGATAGCACTGTTGGCGTAATGTTCAGTGTTCAAAGTTATGTTCAGTGGAAACTTGCATTGCATGAAGTTATACCTTTATTCTGAGGGAAAGAAAGAGTCAAAAGTAGAAGATATAATAAAAAAGAATAGGAACAACCTAGATTTTTGCGAAAGTTTTTGTATAAATTATAAAATGTAATTTACAATTGTTCAAGAGTGCTCTTCAAGTGTGTGCAGGTTGAAGGAAAAACGCTAATAATGGAAAGGTAAATAAACACTCAATATTCAATATCATATAAAATTAAATAAAATCTTGCTTGCATATTTCTTGCGTAAGCGCCCACTTCTGACAGCGAAAGTGAAGCTGAATGCAGCAGGTAGCTGTTTAATTTTTATTGAAAAATTTATTTGAACTTGTAAAATTTTATTTTAAAGTGTTGATGTTCCTTCCTAACCAAAGACTGACTTCAAAGGGAAGTTTCGTCCAGAATGGCTGCAACAATTTTCTTGGCTACAAAACAAAAATGAGAATGCTTTTTGTATCGCCTACGAGAAATCGTTCGCGAATCACTTGCCACACTAGTACAGACATGCAAAGAATACTTTGCATAGCCAAAAACAATGAAAACAAAAAATAATCAGATCACGATGGATGCATTCATGAAAGCCGAAAATACATTTTTAGAAAAGCAAGATCAGCAGGCCGAGCTTGCGCTT
Organism: Pherbina coryleti; assembly: GCA_943735915.1. Lineage (NCBI taxonomy): Eukaryota > Metazoa > Arthropoda > Insecta > Diptera > Sciomyzidae > Pherbina > Pherbina coryleti. Next base: position 139,507,549 of record OX030950.1, read on the forward strand.
GTAATGTTCTGCATTATGCATAACTACCATTTCTTCCAAAGGACTTTCTTTCAAATTTGTGATTGGTATGTGCCCAGACTCACAAATTGCTAAAACTTCAAAATGTGATAGAACCAAATCGACGCAATATAGTAATAGCACACAAAATAACTTAATATTATTGTTTTGTTGGTGGTACCAAAAAATTGGTACATTTTATTCCTTTTTGGTACATTTTCACAGAAAATTTGGTACGAAAAAAAATAGCTGAGTGGCAACCGTGCTCATAGCATACTGACTGAAAATTTAAAGCACAGCAGAAAAAACAAACTTTTACGCAGTGTACAAACACAGCGAGTCGATTGCTTCTTTGTGTGCAAAAGCTCAACCATGTAGTGAGCAGCACTGTTTTAAACACACAATGGAAAAGAAAGAAAAAGCTTTGTACTGCTTAATGCAGCGTTTATGAATAATTTTCTATGAAGTTTTTTAGATGGTATTTAATCTCAAATTTTAATAACTTTTTAGGGTAGGTTTTAAAAAAAAAAGTATGCAATAGCTTAAGTTACGAATGACGATTTGAATTAGTAAAAGAATTATTAAAATCGGTTCAGTAGTTCTTTAGTTTAGCGTACACGAAGATACGTGATAAGCCTTTTATATAGTAGTATAGATGAGTTAGAGAGAGAACATTTTAGTTATTGATTTTAACGTTGAAATTAATTTTAAATTGTATTTAACAATTGTTGATGGTGCGTTGACGTTTAAATTGTAAGTTACAAACGTTTTGACACATAATCGGACATCAATGAATTGTTATCTATGTGAAGCGACTCCATCTGTAATGAATTCTTTTCATTGCATGCAAGGAACTGTAGACGAAAGACATCTACAATATGGATTATCTACATTGCATGCATGGATTAAAACTTTTGAATGCCTTATTCATATTGCGTACAGGATGCCTCAAAAATGCTGGCAGGTATGCGGCGAAGAAAACAAACGAATTTTTTAGAGCAAAAAATAAAAATACAAAAAGAGTTTAGAGATAAATTGGGCCTTATTATTGATAAAATAAAAACAGGATATGACACTTCAAACGATAGGAATACTGCCAGGTTTTATTCAAATATTGAAATGGTGTATGAAATGACAAACATAAACATTTCTTTACTAAAAAATTTACAGAGAACACTGTCAAGCGGCAAAAAAATAAATACTACAAGGTTCAGTACACTTTCAAAGGATACTTTTAAAATATATGTGGTTAATCCCTGGTATAATATGCCAATAACTTGTCCACAAAATATTGATTCATGGATGTGAAATAATTAAACTTTTAATTTACCAATTGGACTTTTATCTGAAATCGCATTAAAATCTAGTCAAAAGGAATTTAGATAATATCGATTATGTCACACTAGGAAAAATTCAAGGGAAAATTGCAATCGAGATCTTATGGCTGCATTACTGATAAATTCGGACCCTCTCATTTCTTCGAACAGACATATTGCCAAAACAAAAGGAAATGATTATGAAGATTTATTGCCATATATTATAGAAGAAAGTACAGATGCCGATGTTCATAATAGCTTCATCCCTAACATACATTTTGAAGAATTTGTTTCAAGTGACACTTCGGATGAAACAGATTAACTACAGAAATTCTTATACATAATTTTTTTCTATTTGTAATTCAACTTTCATTTGTATTTTCTTTTTTATTTATAAAATATATGAATATATTATTTTTTTTTTTTAAATTTTTTTAATAAATGATCTCAAATTGTTTTTTGGGGGAAAAATTTGGTGTTTTGAAAACTTGGTTTAAATTGGGTTAGCCAAAAATGAAGTAAGCATATTTTATAAGGAATCTTTATTTGGAAAAACGCCTTTTTTATAAAATGTTAAAATGAAAGTGTTTCAAAAACGTGGGCTATATGGAGGAGGGGGGGGGGAGGGGGGGTATACCAAACAATGTTGGGATAAAATTCAGTTATCGATGTAATTTTGTTCAAATGAAGTGATTATGATAAATTACTCGGGTTTTAAGAATTGAAGTTTTATGGGGGGTACCCCAAAATTTGCATTACAGTGTGCAACACGTACAAAAATAACAAGGTTCTGACAACGGATTCTGGTAGAGGGGAAAAAAAAACATCATACGTGTATCGGCGTTTTGAAAGTTTACGTCTGAGTCTAATTTTAGGGGGAATTAATTTTCCCCCTTTTTGAACATTTTTATAGTGAATCGGCATATTAAATCATGTTATCCTTACATTTTGGGTATAATATATGTTCTGAGAATTCATGTAAAATACTATGAGAAATATTTTTGTTTGGTGCATTGAGAGACTTATAGTAGAATTTTACAATAAAATTTTTTGTGGAACATTTTAATCCATAATACCCTTGTTTTATGGGTCTTTGTTGCCTTTTATTACAATAAGGTCAAAAATTACCCATAAATTGTGAAGTTAGGGGGTTAAAATGTTTCACAGAAATATTTCTCGTATTATTTTACATAAATCCTCAGAACACATCTTATACCCAAAATTTAAGGATAACATGATTTCCTTTGCCGATTCACATACGGGTTGAAAAGGCTTTAGCCGCCACCCCCCTTGAAAAATTTCCTAGAACCGCCACTGATTGTGCACACTCAAATCAAAGCGATCGCAGAAAAGACGCAAGTAGAATTTTGTCTTTGATTTGCTATCGTGTTCGTAGTAACACTGAAATAAAAACAAAAATCAAAAGTGTAATTTTCTTTCTAATGGTGGTATTTTGGCCACTCTACGACTATTGGTCCAAAAGATATTTCCAAAAATAGATCAAAAATTCGTTAAAAAAAATTCGTTTTGCATCAAATGAAAGATCCGATTTTTTGGAAAATTTAACCTATTTTGTGATATTTTGAATAGTCGTAGGTCAAACTACCACCATTTGAAAGGCTATTTTTCAACCTTTCATTGGATATCAAACATTACGTCGTAGCAAATATAGACGGCCAGATATTATGATAGAATTTTTGGGGTTTTTTAATAATCTTTTTAAATATTTTGGGAATATCTTCTCCTAAGCCAATAGTCATACAGAGGTGAAAGTGCCATCATTGCAAAGATTATTTTTTAAACTTTCATTGTTTAACTTTCAAAACAGAATAAAAAGAACGAGTTCTCATGAAGTAAATCAAAATTCAACCTCAAACTTTTCGTTCGCACACTGTCAACCAGAGAAAATAGTGGTATACATTTTTACCGTTGACGACCATTGGGAAATATAGGTCCCATGATTTTTTGCACTTTTGCAGGTAAAAAAAAAATTGTTTTTGCGACACTTTTGTTTAGTAATTTGGAGTCGCTTAACACAAATCCTTTGTCGGATTAACGAATTTTCCAGCGGTTCAGTAGCGGTCGTCAAAGAATTAACTTGTTGTTAATAAGCAAATATTTTTAAGTTTACTTACTGAATCCATTGCACGCTTATAATCTGTTAATAATAAAGTATAAGCCCACAGTTGCATTCACGAATTATACGTGCTGTATACACCACGATTTTGTGTTGTTAGCTCCGCATTTTTACTTCCATACAATCTTGTTGTTGCGTTCATTGAATACTACTATTGTGTCTTGCAATACTGCCCGATTCTGAGGTACTTCTTCTTGCTCTTATTACTTCTTCGTATATTAAAGAATTTAAGTCAAGATTTGTCTACCCCTAAAGAAATTGGAAGAAATCTAGTCATTAACATCTTTCCAAAAATAAATTATTAGGTAACTAGTGAAATTTGCTCCCAACAGCAATTATTGCTTATGCGGCACACTGTGACACATTGTAATAATTGTGTTCATATATCAGTAGGTATATTTGTGTATATGTGGTCATCAGTATCTTTGTGGCTCATTAGAGTGTTCTATGTTTTGACATGAAACCCCGAAGGTCTGCTCAATTATTTCATTAGCTCACTACAACAATCTACACTTGCATTGCTTAGTATGTATATGTGTGTTTGTGAAATTGGCCGCTAATGCTTGTCACACATAATTGTCATTTATGCTAAAATATTGATAAAGTCTGTTGACAAATTTGACGCCACGTTTTGTTGACACACAGCAATCAGACGAAAGTTTGCCATAAATTAGCTAAATAAAATTGAAATTAAAACAATGACATAAACAGTTTTATTGCCAAACATTTTAATTATTAACTATGCACTTGTATATTAAAAATTATAACAAAATGACTTGAAGGCATTTCAACTATTACATCGAGAAGTTATGGCAACGCATATAACATAAGTTTATTGAATATTTTGATTGAAATATTAAACCAAAAAGAGGTTAACAAGGATGAATTTGATTTTGACAACGACATTGAAATGTTATTTTCCCATTGTACCCGATGTAAAACGTTGATACCCATTGTGGACCGAATATATAATAGCTCTTGGTAGGAAATTTTAAAACTTGCTTACGGCAAGCATCCTGTGATATCTACTAGCGGATTCGTGGTTGGCAAGAGACTACGGCATCATGTCCTGCGATTCACACCTGTGAACGAATGACTTGCCATCATTATTTTCAAGGCAAGATTCTTTAACATAAGCCTGATTTGGCATTCTGTAACATAAGAACGATGATACCAAAGACAGCTTCTACGAGTGCCTTGAAGAGGCCTATGAGTGCAGCCCCCACCACGACAAAAAAAGCGTGCTTGGTGACTTCAACGCCAAGGTGGGAAAAGAAAATATCTTTGGTCCAACAGTCGGAAAATTCAGCCTCCACGACAGTACCTCTGATAACGGCATGAGGCTGATTGTCTTTGCCGCAGCGCGAAACATGATCTTTAGAAGCACTAGATTCAAGCATCTCAATATTCATAAAGCAACTTGGCTGTCTCTTGATCAAAAGACGCACAACTAAATTGATTACGTTTTGATTGACGGAAGGCACTATTTTAGTGTTTTAGATGTACGCACGATCCGTGGTGTCAATAAAGACTCGGATCATTATCTTGTCACAGCCAAGATCCGTACACGTCTGTGCGCAACCAATAATGCGGTCAATCCGGCACAGAGAAAGCTAGACGTCGAAAAGCTGTAATCAAAACGAATAGCCGAAGACTTCGCTACTCGACTCTCACTCCTGCTTTAAGAAAGCACTCCTCCGATCGACGATATATGCGCTCAGTGGAATCATATTTCCCACTCTATGCGTACGGCTACCGAAGAGGTGATAGGCTATCACCGCCCTCGCCGAAACCAGTGGCACGACCAAGAGTGTCGCGACGCCACTGCAGAAAAAGACGCCGCCTACAAAGCCACCTTGCAGTCGGTTATAACGCGTGCTGCTAAAGAACGATACAAAGAGAAGAGGAGGGAAGAGAGACGCATTTTCAGGCGAAATAAAAGGGAAGCGGAAATGCGTGAGTGCGAGAAAATTGAGATGCATGGTGACAAGAATGAGGTCCGAAAATTTTTCGAAAAAATAAGACGCCTGGCCGATGGTTTCAAGACCGGGGCCTCTTCCTGCAAGGATGAAAATGGGAATCTAGTGACAGATAACCAGAGTACACTGATGATGTGGATGGAACACTTCTCTAGACTTCTGAATGGTGACGACTACAACAATCCCGCCAATAGAGATGATATCCCGGAAACCCCAATTGTGGGCCATAGCGTTGAAGTTCCGCTGCCAGACCATAGTGAAGTCTTGAAAGCTATAGCTCGGCTCAAAAACAACAAGGCCGCAGGAGCTGATGGTTTGCTGAGCTGACCTGCTGAGCTCTTCAAGAATTTAGGCGAAGCTCTATTTTAATGTATACATGAGCTTCTATGCAGAATATGGTCGGAAGAATACATTCCAAACGATTGGAACCTCAGTTTTCTCTGCACAATCCACAAGAAAGGCGATCCCACAATTTACGCCAACTACCATGAGGTAAGAATTCTTAATATTGCATATAAGGTCCTGTCGAGCGTATTATGTGAAAGACTGAAGACCTTCGTAAACCATCTGATTGGACCTTATCAGTGTGGCTTCAGACCTGGCAAATCCACCATAGACCAGATATTTACGCGCCGACAAATCTTGGAGATGACCCTAGAAAAACACACACCATCTTTTCGTAGATTATAAGGCCGCCTTCGACAGTCCAATAAGGAATCATCTATACTCCACCATGTCTGAATTTGGTATTCCTGCAAAGCTCATCCATCTTTGCAGAATGACACTGAGCAACACCAGCAGCACAGTTAAGATCGGGAAGGATCTCACTCCTCCATTCGATACCAAACGAGGTTTCAGACAAGGTGATTCCTTATCGTGCGACTTTTTCAACCTAATGATGGGGAAGATCATCCGAGCTGCTGATTTTAGACGCAGTGGCACGATATTCTACAAAAGTATTATGCTGCTGGCGTATGCTGATGATATCGATATTATTGGCCATAATACGCGCGAAGTCAGTGCAGTATTCTCCAGATTAGCGAAAGAGTCGAGTCGAATGGGTCTTGCAGTGAACGCAGATAAGACGAAATTCCTAGTGTCAACAAACATACAGTCCCAACGTCTTGGAAACCACGTCACCGTTGACAACATCTCCTTCGAGGTTGTTAAGGACTTCGTCTACCTGGGATCGAGCATAAACTCTTTCAACGATGTCAGTATTGAGATAAAACGAAGGATAACTCTTGCCAACAGGTGTTACTTTGGGCTGAGTAGGCAATTGAGAAGCAGAGCCCTCTCTCGACGAACAAAACTCACGCTTTATAAGTCACTAAACATGCTCGTCCTTTTATATGCAGCACAAAGTTGGACGTTGAGCAGTTCCGATGAAAAGACTTTGGGAGCCTTCAAGAGAAAGATCCTTCGTAAAATCTTTGCTCCAATCTGCGTCAATTTCAAGTACCGAATTCGATGGAACCACGAGCTGTATGAGCTGTACGCTGACATTGACATAGTCAAGCGCATTAAAATAGAGCGGCTAAATTGAGCGAATGGAAAAAGACGCTCCAGCGATAAAAATATTTGATTCGGTGCCCGGTGGTGGTCAACGCAAAAGAGGACGCCCACATCTTCGTTGGACGGATCAGGTGTTGGATAACCTGACCACGTTTGGTGTTTCCAAATGGCGCCAGCAAGCGCAAAACAGAAATGGCGGGCGCAATTTTTTATACGAGGCCAAAACCGACCTTCGGTTGTAAGCGCCAGATAAGTGAGAAAAGTAAGTTGTTTCAATACAAGGGTTGTTTATAAAAAAAGAAAATTTGGATAAACCCAAAAGAACAACGGAGAAATCGATTTTGTATGAGAATTACCTTTGCGGATTACTTTCAATCTATATATAAATAGGCGTAGGTAAAACAGTTAGGAACCATTTTGTCCATGTTTCTCAACCGATTTTGATAATTTGTTTTTTAAATGAATTCGTTAATGCTTTGAATAGGTGAAATGATGTATGATGTATTTCACACATTGTAGGTTCATATGCACATAAAATATTGGCACAAAAAGGAATGAAAGATGAATACATTCGGCATTGTTTCGTTCGATTTTTTATTTCTTTACACTGCGGCATGATACAATTATACAAGGTAGGACAACTAGTGACAACTGGCTATTTTCTCCCCAGTGTCTTGCACCGACTGTCATTTGCCTGTATATTTTGTTTTCTATTTTCTTTTCTTTTTTTCGTTCTCTAATTTATACTATTTTTGACAGTTTGTGTAAGACAAAAAAAACTATCACTCCTACCTTGTATAATTATGTCATGCACTGCGGTATGAATTCAGTTACACTGAGCACATGAGCGAAGAAAGAGAAAAAACATAAAACTGATTATAAACAGAGACGAACGATTTTCTGTATATATTTGACGGGTACAAAATGTACACACAAAGAAAGTTTCATATAAGCGATCCGCGCAAAGTGAAGATAAAGAAAGCCCACCGCTTGACGCCAAAAGAAGCTCTTTTTCTATTTTCAGTTTGCAGCTTACATTGTGCTCTCTTCTGAGCGAGATAACTGGTGGCGAATTCATTAGGAAAGTAAGAGTGATGCCAGATTTTTATGGAAAAACATATGTTTTTCACATTAATTTTGTATCGAATTTTATTTAAATGCGATTAAAATTTCAAATTTGATTTGAATTCAATGCGTTCTAAAGTGGAGTTTTTCTGAAAAATTTATTGTTACCAATCTAGAAGACTACGAAACCTAAACATAAGCAAAAATTCAACATGTATATATGCCAATTATTTTTCTCAATATAACTTTTAAAAGAGAAATCAAACTAATCCTTGATTCACTTCAGTAACAAAAAATCTTATTTTTTTTCATTTTATTGCTCTAAAATATTTCTCAATTTAAAATATTTTTAACTTTTCCAAACGTTTTTCAATAAAAATAAAAAAAAAACAGAATCGATTTTTCTATGGTTGGATTTTGACCACAGATAATACTAGGTAATGTTATAATGCCATGTTTTTCTGTTATTCATTTCGTTATGTTCATTTTTTCGTTCGTAAAAATATTTAGTGAATTTTGAGAATAGATTTGGTTAAATCGAATTTAATTAGATTTTGCAAGCCTTCATTTTGATCAGCCATCCTTTTAAGGTAAATTGATTTTGTAGGCTTAGACATACCAACAAATTCATTTAAATGCGTTTTGGCGAGACTTAAGGACTTAGTTTGAGGATTTTAATATTGTGAAGTTCCCAAGATAAGTTAATCAGATTTGAGTGACCGTAAAAACATTTCCGTGTCGTTTTACAGTGTTCATTGCAGCTCCAAGAAGAGGACGAGCTGACATAGATCGCAAATCGAACTGATGACCAGCGAATGATGGGTAATGAAAACAGTCATATTGGCATGTCCGAATAAGTACCATACTTAAACAAAACAGAGTGGCGTTCATAAGACCGTGCGTAACTCGGGTACGGATCGTCCGATATGAGCTATTTTTTTTTTCTACAAGTATCCTTGCATTATCCTATCTTGGTCTACGTCTATCAGCCAGGGATCAAATACTTTGAGTTCATGGGCAAGAATAGTACGATATTCCAAGAGGAAATATACGCGATAGACAGATCCGTATACTTTAACCTGAAACTTAAATATCGGAAGCAAAACATAGCTATTTTATCCGACAGTTAAGCGGTTATCAAGCTACTGAAATCTCATCAGGTAACATCAAAACTGGTGATAGAGTGCCTTGACGAATTTAATACGCTTGGGCTACAAAACTGGGTTTGGATCCTATGGGTACCGGAACTCAAATAGAAGGTATAGAGCGGAGTGTAATTGCTAACAAACTGGCATAGAAAGGAGCATGAACTCCTCTTGTTGGTCCAGAAATATTCTTTGGGATGGGCAAAGGAATCCTCTCTCAAAAAGAAAAGAGGAAGAAAAACAAATCGGAAAGTACTGTGAAAATCTACCAGAGTTAAAGCACTCTAAAGTACTATTAGGGACATACGATCTAAAGAGATTCAAAGAATGCATGAAGCTAACAAAGAATGATCTAAGAATCATCACGGGACTGCTAACAGGTCACTGTAGGTTAAACTATCATCTTACAATACTGGAAATTCTAAGTCATGACGTTTTGCATGAAAGACGAAGAATCTGCGATGGACATCCTAGGACAATGGGCACGTTCTGCAGAAGTAATCGCTTACTGAGCGATTAGTGAGAGCTCCTCACTTAGCGATCAATTCTGCTGAACGCTGTGCTATTAAAAACACAATCAGCTGATTAGAGTACTGAGCCACTTAAAAAACGACGGCTGAAAATTGCACAGCGTAGTGGTGTTACGAAAAGCTGCCAACTTCGCGGCACTTTTTCTGGCGTGACTTGCGAAAACTGAAGAAATGGCAACAAGCGGATCTAATGGTAAAAGTTAAGGAAAATCTTGATAAATATAGTAAATGTATATATTTTCTTGGTTTTTAAGGCATACAGGAAGAAGGCAGTGCAAAAAGTGCGCAGCAGCTGTGGACCCCAGAAAATACAAAGCTGATGCTTCAATTATATTTGGCTCGCAAGGAAAATTTTCGCGATCCCAAGTGGAAAAAGAAAGTTTTATGGAAGGAGGTTTGCAAGGAGATGGAAAATGCAGGATGCTCCGATATGTCAGATGATATATTAGACCGCAAGATTTGGAACATGAAGAAAACATATAGGACGATTAAAGAAAATAACAATAAAACTGGACGAGGTCGCGTGTCCTGGGAGTACTTTACAACAATGGAAGATATTTTTTGTGATGATAAAACCATCAACATCGGGCCTTTAATTTCATCATTTTGAATGCAAGAAGGTAGCGTCGTACATGAAAGTCTGGTTGTGGAAGACTAATATCCGTTGCAGGACTCAACTAATTTGTCCTGTTTTATATTTGACGAAGAGTCAGTCAGTTCGTCGATTCATCAAAAAGAGAAAAAGGCTTGTATGGCCAAAGAAAGTTACCATCAAAGAAAAAAAATTATTGAGATGGAACAACAGCGGACAGAGGCTATTGGTATTTTAACAAGCAAAATTGATGAAGCAAATAAAACTCAAAAAGACCGAAATGATTTGCTTAAACACTTCTTGGAAAAATTTGGATAATTTTTTTCTTCTCAAGAAGCTTTGTCCGTCCAGAGTTTGAAAAGCAGCACCCTTGATCTAGTGAAATGTATTCAATTTACGCTGCAAATTAATGCAGTAAATTGGATAGATTTGACTAGATCAAGGATGCTATAATTCGGCCACAGTTTCTTAATAAAACTCTGATTCAGTTGTCTGTGTTCAATTTATACAAGGTGGCGCAAAAGTAATCCTCCTATCAGAAAATGCTATAAATTTTGCGATTGGCCCCTAATGTCAGTTCTGTTTTGACATTTGTGTAGTAAACACATGCGAAATACACGTTAATAAGCAATGTTACGCTACACTGTTCCAGAACGCGGAATATGCCATCCTTAATCACCACCAAGAGGAAGATGATTTTTCATCAAAAATAATCAGGAGTGATGAGGCCCATTTCTATCTTAGCGGGTACGTAAATAAGCAAAATTTACGCTTCTGGGGCACTGAAAATCCACGTGTAACCCACGAAGAGCCATTACACCCGCTCAAAGTCACTGTATGGTGTGCTGTTTTCGCTGGAGGAGTCATCGGACCTTTTTTCTTCGAAGACGTCGCTGGCCAAACGGTTACTGTGAATGGTGAGCGCTACAGAGCAATGATCAACGAGTTCTTTTTGCCGCAACTTGATGAATTGGGATTGGAAAACATGTGGTTCCAACAGGACGGTGCAACGGCACACACTGCACGTGCCACAACCGATATGCTGAAGGATGCATTTCCCGGGCGCCTAATCTCCCGATTTGGCGATTTGCACTGGCCAGCAAGATCGCCTGATTTGACCGCTCCAGACTTCTTTTTGTGGGGCTTTTTGAAGTCGCGGGTTTATGTCAACAAGCCTCAGACTCTTGCAGCTCTTAAAGACAATATCCGTCAAAAATGTGAGGACCTATCGCCGGAAGTTTTGGCCGAAGTGATGGAAAATGCCATAAAAAGGGCTCAAATGACAATCAACTGTGGCGGCGGCCATTTAAATTCTCTACTTGATGTAAAAAAAATTAAAAGACCAAATAAAAATAATCCACAAGAAGAATCAAAGTTTTTCATTTTTTTTTTAAATTACAGCCAAAAAACATCGGAAGGTTATTTTTGCGCCACCTTGTACTTTAATAAAGTAGTGCAAATGTTAATATATTTACTTATACATGTTAAATGCAAAAAGCTATAAGTTATTCATTATTTGATTTCTTTTTTTCTGAGGATTTAAATTGTTGTTTCTGTCTTCTACGATTTCATTATTTAAAATTGAATCCTTCACAAGTTCTATATCGAACGGATGTACATCCTCTATGCCTCCATTTGTTAAAATAAAGTTATGCAAGACGCAAGCGGCGGCTATAATGCGATTTCCAAAATCCATGTCGGAGATGTCCATGTACTTCAATCGACGAAATTTGCCTTTGAGAAGGCCAAACGCGCGCTCAATTGTTGAACGGATACTGCTTAACCTTACGTTGTACAAAGTTTGACTTACTTGCAAATGGCCATTATCACGAAATGGGGTCATCAAGTTTAAAAGAAGTGGATAAGCAGAATCTTCTAATAAATGTTGATTATGGCTCAATAATGGACTCTGTAGATTTGTAAGCTTTTGATGCAGGGGACTGTTTTGAAATACACGCGCATCGTGCATTCTGCCTGGTATTCCAGTATATACGTCAATAAATCTACCAAATGCGCCTGAGGCAAAAATATTTATCGCCTGAGGCAGAATAAAGCTGCTCGATCCAACATTGATTCCGCAATAATTATCCAATTTTTAACACCATTTGATAAAAACCTTATGCTGAGATCACTTGCAAGATTTAGACGCTCTAATAAAGACTTACTCCGCTTGCATCATGCCGGTTATAAGTCTAACCAACCATTCTATGTAAATGAGAGTCTAACTAAAACTAATTACTCCATTCTCCAAGCTGCAATACGCTGTAGGAAGCAACAACAACTCAAACATGCTTACACCTGGCGTGGTCTCGTTTACATTAAATTAAGAGAAGCCGAAGAAGAAATATGTATTGATAGCATCGATAAGCTCAACCAAATAATAAACAATCGCTCTATTACAACAACATCGCAGTGCAACAACATCGACCAAAACCACGCAGAGGAAGAACTAGCCATTAGCAACAACAATTTATTTCGTATCGAATGATGATAAAAAAACTACTCACTTTGAACAATGTACTAAAATGATGACCCAGCTGGAACGACAAACAAACTGTTTTTTTCAACTCAATATGCAATTTAAATTTCATTACTTTTTAACTTTTTATTTATTATTATCTGTTTATTTACTTATAGTAACTATGTTATTGCACCAAATGAAATACCTTAATCTTGTATTTGCACGCGTACCAATCCAAACAATTTTTTTCTCTGATGTCAAGCTCTTTAAATTATAATTTTTCGTGTTCCAAAGACAATACATTTAATTTAGTACGTATTCTAGCAAGGCAAAAGAAGGGCCTTCAAATTTGTCACATCAATGCTCAAAGTCTTGTTAACAAATTTGATGAATTTAAACACATCTTTGAAGGCTCCGGTTTGGATATTGTTTGCGTAACTGAAACATGGTTTAATGCTGATATGACAAATAGTTTATTAAACCTTAATGGGTACAAAGCTTTTCGTGCAGACAGGCTCACCCATGCGGGTGGTGCTGCTATCTATGTAAAAAACTCCATCCCTTGTAAAATGCTACTGAAGTCCGACCATGATAGCAATGTAGAGTATTTGTTTATTTCGGTTGTGAATGGTAATAAAAAACTACTCGTTGGAAATATATATATAGACCAAATAAGAATGTTGATATATTACCTCTTATAAATGTAATTGAAAATATAACACTTTCTTACTCTGATATAGTTTTAGCCGGTGATTTTAATAGTAATATCTTAGTGGAAACCCATTTAACGACATATGCGATATGCGAACTTTAGGCATTGTACCAGTTAAAACATCGATGCCTACCCATTTTTCACATACAACAAACACATTGCTTGATATATTTTTTGTGAGTAACATATCGAATGTCCTTCTTTATGACCAAATTTCGACTCCTTTCTTTTCTAAACATGACCTTATTTATCTAACTTACGACTTTCAAGTTAAATCTACAGCAAATGTGTTCTGTTACCGTGACTTTAATAATATTAATTACACTCTACTAGACTATAAAGTGAGAACTACTGACTGGTACCGTATATATGGATATAGCTCGGTAAACGACCAAATAAATTATCTTCAATATCATCTTAATAATATCTTTGATGAATTTGTTCCTTTACGAAAAAAAGTTTGTACACATCAACAACAGCCTTGGTTCAACAACGACATTAAAAATATGATATTACAGCGTAATAGTGCATATAACCGCTGGAAGCGCTTTAAAACGCCCGAGCTTTACGCCGAATTTAAACATATACGAAGAAAAATTGTAAGTGAAGTTAGGAAAGCTAAGACTGAATTTTATGATAGGAAATTTGCAACAGCCATAGGTAGTAAAAGTACATGGAAGGAGATACGAAACATTGGACTAGGTCGAAAGATTAGCTCGGAAAATGAAGTAGATGATGTTAATATACTGAATGAAAAATTTGTTAATATTTCTTTGCCAGTAGTAGCGAATAATGAATATCTCAATGCACGAAGTTTAACAAATGATGAGATAGGTTTTGATTTCGAGTGTATTGATCAAGCTGATGTTCTTGAGAGTTTTTTAGCTATCAATTCAAACGCAGTAGGAGTAGATGAAATTCACCCAACATTCTTCAAAGCTTTACTACCAGTAGAAGTATGCAAAAGCTAAATGTTCTCTTTAATAATATAACAAGATATATATTCGGTCTCAAAAGAACTGATCATGTTTCAGAGAAAGCTAAGCAAATATACGGTTTCACCTTTAATAATCTTTTAAAATATCGAACCTTGATTTTTCTACACAAGGTAATATCTACCAGGGAGCCGCAATACCTATTTAACAGAATTCAATTCTCTCGCTCGAATCGCGCCAACTCAATCATACCAATCAGACACAAATGTCTGACATCAGAGCGACAATTTTTTGTCTTTTCCATCAGTCTTTGGAACACTTTACCTATATATTTAAGAAATATAAGCAACGCTGTGCATTTTAAAAAACAACTTTATATATACTTTCATTTGATGCAATAATCTTGTCAGAACTTAGTCAATTTAATTTAATTCAGTTTAATTTTAGTGTAATTTTAATTTAAATTTTTTATATGTAATCATCACTATTGAGCATAATATTAATAACACCTTTTGTTTTATTAGTTATACACATGTTTGTTAACCAATTCAACGCTAATAGCTTCGTGCTTCTAGTGTAGATATTATAAGATTTTATTCTTGTTACACTAGATTGTCAAATAAATAAATAAATAAATAAATAAATAATGCGTCACAAACTCCTTGCAATATAATGGAATGGAACTGTTTTCTATTGAAGTAATCTTGAGAATTTCCAATGGGTTGCTTAATAGGTATGTGGCAGCCATCAATAACGCCAACAACGCCAGCTATCCCATGCGATTTTTCTTGGAATATTTGTGAGCATATAGCTTGTTTTGCTGAGTTGGGCCATTTGACATATTGTGGGATCAATTTTGCAATATTAAAAATGACGAACTTGAATATGCCGTGTCCTGAACTCTTTGGTATGTCGAATCGATCGCCTACTGCAAGAAATGACTCCTGTTTACTAATCAGCCATATAGTGAACAATAACTTTTTGGCTAGAGGAACACTGGTGTAAGGCTGCAGAGTGTTTTCCAATTGACGGTGCAGTACATTTAGCAGCGCATGTAACGAATATTCAGAAAAATGTTCTCTACTTCTTAATGTGCTTACCTCAAATGTTGATTTATTCATGCGAAAGTGTTTCGTGAATTGGTCGTTTCTATAATTTAGCACAGTTACCTCAGCAAAATATTTGTTGCGCTCCTTTTCATATTTTTCATATTTTTCCTTTTTATCCAGTAGCAAAGTATTAGCAGAGAAGATGAGCTGAGAGGCATATTCAAGAATATGAGTTTGAACTCCATCTTCCACAAAATATTGCATTAAAAAATTAATTTAATAATTTAAAAAAATAATTTAATTTCATTTTTTTCCATTTATATTTTTTTTTTCAAATAGTTGACAAGAAAAATCAAATCACAAAATATTGCATTAAAAAATTAATTTAATAATTTAAAAAAATAATTTAATTTCATTTTTTTCCATTTATATTTTTTTTTTCAAATAGTTGACAAGAAAAATCACCTGTATTTAGGATAAGTGAGCGCAAGTAGCATTAAAATTTTTCGCTACCAAAAATGACGAGCGCTTCCTAAACATGTTGCATGTAGCAGCTCGTTCAGCAGACTTAAAGTCAACAGTTGTGCAACAGTTTTGTCTGCAGAACGCAGCCAATGTCTCGCACTTGTTCAAATGCGACAGAAATATCTGTGCTACCACATGATAATAGATAACTCATTAAAATTAAGAGATATAGGACATATACTAACATTTATCTCAGAGATTGAACTAAGAAAGATTCTGTAGGTTCATGAAAGGGCAAAATACAGTAACAGTGCGAATCCCAGCAATCATAATAATTTTTACTCAGTGACTACCTTTTTTCAACATTGTTCTTCGCAGAGCAGAAGATTTTTATGTTATGTTAAAATCAGTTCATCCACGCATGGAAAATTGTGTTTCTTCTTTTTATTATACAGCTAAATGAGTAGTTTTATCTTTTAAAAACAATTATGGATGAAAAAAAAAAAATAATTATATTAAATTTAATCAAACAACAAAATGCTTGTGGTCCCACAGACCAACAACAGTATTTACGTAATTTTTTTCACAACAGTGCTTAAGGTTAGGAACAGAAATGCTATTTTTTTGTCAACTCTTTTTTTTTTTTTAAAACTAAGCATATAACATATCATGCAGTGATATTTTTGAAATATTTTTATTTAAACCTATATGTGCATAAATTGTGTACACCGCAGACAGAATAAAAAAACTAAAAATATTATAAAAGCCAGCGCGAAAAACACCGAAAGGGTTATATATGGTTGAATAGCCCTTGTATACAAGCATAAATATAACCAAAATATGTGGTTTTTTTGTGATATCAAAGTAAAACGATTCTTTATAAAAAGGATATCATTGTTGTTGTTGTTGAGCAGATTTTGTTGTTTTGATATTGTCACAATTACAATAAATTTTTTTGGGGCGACATAATAAAAAAGTGCCACTAAAAACGCTGTAAAATGCGCAAAAATGAATGGCAGCTCGACTGTGGCTTAAGCTGACTGGCAGGCAGGCAGGCTAGCTGGCCAGACTGCCATTGTTGCTCTTCAGACGTCTGTTATCAATTGCAGTGAAATTTTTATGTTGGTGTGAAATTTTTATTGCGGCATGTTTCACGTTTTGCCTGTTTTTTCTTAAAAAAAAAAATAAAAAAAAAACAAAAATATAGCAATAGAAAAGCGCTAGGATTTTGATTGTTATTTTAGGCTGAAATATTATTTTCGATGGAGTAAAAATTTTACAACACATAAATTTCGTAGATTTTACTTTTAAAGAGTGAACATTTTGTGGGTTCTAAAAAATTGACACATAAAACACCGCAATATAATTTATTTAACGACACACGTTTATTTTGATTCCAGCAATATTTTAGTCATTATACTGCACGCTGCATTAGTTTGCCCCACTGTACAGCACATCGCAATCGATGGACGACAGTATCTTTTAATATAAAAATTTTATGAAAACTTCGTTAGTCTCTTGAATGGCAGCTGTAAAGAAAAATGATTAATGATCGCATGTGTAAATTTCAATATGGCAGCTCAGGATATGCGAAAAAAAAATTCCTGGAAAAATTATAGTAAAACGACAAACAAAAAACGCATAACATGAATAACGTGTGCAAAAAACAGTGCACAAAATGAATCATTGCACAATGTTGCCACACAATGAATTTATGTGATACTCGATGCATCATCAGCTGAAAATGCAAGAGCAGCCAATTTTTTCTTTTTTTCTACTTCATATTTTATTTATAAAGCGTATTATATAGCGTACTTTTTCACAATAACTCGAAAATGCTGCTATGAGCAGCAGCAGCAAAATATGCGAAGAGCATAATCGATTAATGTCATTTTTATTTACGCTACACCGTTGAGGGGGGAGGGTGCGGGTGTCGCTGTTGGTGACGGTGTCGCTTGCAGGTGGTGGACAAGATGTGCAGAAGTTGAAGTGAAAATTAAATGATACGCCAAGCTATTGACACTATTTCAATAAGTTTTCAAATTTTTAGATAATATACAGGGTGGGCTAAGTAAAAGTTATTTTTTTTTTTAAATGCAATAAAATGAAAAAAAATCAAATTTTTTCCATGTATTATGGCTTTATTAGTAAGAACAAACATTCCCATTAATTATGGAATACAATGTCGTTCAAGTGGCTGCCTCGGCTGGCTTCGCAGTAGCGCATTCTGTCACTCCAATTTTCCAAGACCCTGTTGAGGGTTTCGGGCTGTAGCTCACGGTTTGTTTGGATGTATTTGGCTTTGAGTCGTTTGAGTGCTCGAATCGTTTCCGGATTGTTGACATAACATCGGTCCTTCACGGTTCCCTAAAAAAAAAAGTCCAAAAGGGTCAAATCGCAGCTCCTAGGCGGGCAATTGACATCGCCAAGACGGCTGATAATACGCTTTGGGAATTTGGTGCGCAAAATATCGATTGTGGAATGATCTGTTCGACATCCTGAATAAACCAGAGGTCGTCCAAATTCATGTCTCGAATTTCAGTGAAAAAAGTCGAATAAGATGGCTCTGTAACGCCCACCGGTGACCGAAACGTTGTTCCCAGCCTCATTTTCGAAGCAAAATGGCCCAATGATGCAACCACTCCACAAACTGTCCGCACCAAAATGTCACTCTCTGTGTATGCATCGGCTTCTCGACAATAACGTGCTGGTTTTCCGAGCCCCAGATGCGGCAATTTTGTTTGTAAACGCTCCCGCCAAGATAAAATTGCGAAGGGTGCTTAAATTCGGCCAAAACTTATTTTCAAGTAACGCTACAAATGTTTGGGCTAAACAGTACTAATTTCGGAAATAAGTTTCCAATATTTCCCAACATTGGTCAAGCGTAAAGCGACTCATTTCTTTCCACGGAGGTATGATACTGACTTTATGTCAAGATATCGAGCGAGAAACAGCTGTCAGTGTCAAAATAACCTATGATTTAAAAAGAAACCACTAGATGGCCCACCCTGCAAAACGAAAATCAAGAATTTGTACTTGGCCTTATTATGACGACGTCAGGACGCGTAGATAGCAGCTTATGCAACAAAAATGCAATATCGCTGCATTGAATTAGTACTCGCGTGTTGAGGTGCTGCAGTAAATTTTATTTTACGACAATAAAGATTAAGTCTTTGACACTGAAACGAAAATAAAAACAAAAATGTATTGTGCCACGACAATATGGAGGTACCTCTTAATGCTGTTCTTCCATGTTGCATAGAATTATTTCTCTTAGACCATTGGCGCTATGGTAAATTTTATGGAACGACAGTTAAGCTGATGCTTTCGGTCACATGATAAAAATAAAAAAAAAAAGAGTTGGTTGTGTCGTGGGCACACCCGTAGGTTTTGACGTGACGGTGTTTCTTGTTGTTGTTATTGTTATTGTTGTTGTTGTTGTTGTTGATGTTGATGTTGATTTTGATGTTGATATTGATGTTGATGTTGATGTTAATGTTGATGTTGATGTTGATGTTGATGTTGATGTTGATGTTGATGTTGATGTTGATGTTGATGTTGATGTTGATGTTGATGTTGATGTTGTAGTTGATGTTGATGTTGATGTGGATGTGGATGTTGATGTTGATGTTGATATTGATGTTGATGTTGATGTTGATGTTCATGTTGATGTTGATGTTGATGTTGATGTTGATGTTGATGTTGATGTTGTAGTTGATGTTGATGTTGATGTGGATGTGGATGTTGATGTTGATGTTGATATTGATGTTGATGTTGATGTTGATGTTCATGTTGATGTTGATGTTGATGTTGAAGTTGATGTTGATGTTGATGTTGATGTTGATGTTGATGTTGATGTTGATGTTGATGTTGGTGTTGATGTTGATGTTGATATTGATGTTGATGTTGATGTTGATGTTGATGTTGATGTTGATGTTGATGTTGATGTTGATGTTGATGTTGATGTTGATGTAGATGTTGATGTAAATGTTGATGTTGATGTTGATGTTGATGTTGATGTTGATGTTGATGTTGATGTTGATGTTGATGTTGATGTTGATGTTGATGTTGATGTTGATGTTGATGTTGATGTTGATGTTGATGTTGATGTTGATGTTGATGTTGATGTTGATGTTGATGTTGATGTTGATGTTGATGTTGATGTTGATGTTGATGTTGATGTTGATGTTGATGTTGATGTTGATGTTGATGTTGATGTTGATGTTGATGTTGATGTTGATGTTGATGTTGATGTTGATGTTGATGTTGATGTTGATGTTGATGTTGATGTTGATGTTGATGTTGATGTTGATGTTGATGTTGATGTTGATGTTGATGTTGATGTTGATGTTGATGTTGATGTTGATGTTGATGTTGATCTTGTTAGTGTTGATGTTGGTGTTTGTGTTGCTTTTGCTTTTTTTTATTTACTTCTCCATTAGTTGTGCTTTTCCTTGGTGCATTAACTTTGCCTTAGCAGCATGCAATTAATCCAGCAAAAGTGATGCATATGCGTCACATTAGGCGGTTTCCTGAGGGACCTCATGACGCCGTCAATTTTTTTTGTTACTTTTATCATGTGCCCGAAGTCCTCATCTTCATTTTCGTTCTTAAAATTAACCGTTACGCCAATAGTCACAGAGTTAAAATTCCATGCATCTTTTTTTCATGGTTGTAGCATTTATACTGCATTATGTGGTTGCCACCCTGAAATCATGATGACAAGGTTTTTTTTTGTAATTTAGTTGTGAGGAGCAACAACACATCTATGCTGTTGTAAAACAAAATTTACCCCAGCACGTTTCCCGAGTGAGTAAAAATTCCATGCAACGACATTACATTTCTGTTACATATGCTGCTATATTCTCGACCTGGTGACGTCAGAATTTTTTTTTATTTTTGTCGTAAGGCCAAGTATAAATCCTTCATTTTCCTTTTTAAACATTTTTCGTAGCTTATACACTCACCGAGTAAGTATTCAATGCAACGCCGCTGCATGAATATTGCATTTTCGCTGTTTGAGCGGCTCTCTCTGTGTCCCCATGACGTCTGAAATTTTTTGTCTAACTTTGTTGTGAGGGCTTAGGACAGGCCTTATTGGTGTATCGTATTTTGAATCCTTGCACCAATACTGAGCGAGTAATAATTCCATGTAAAAAATTTTCAGTTGCGTTGCTTTAGCAACTCTCACCGCGTCCCGATGATGTTTTGAGTTTTGTTTTTGTTTTTATAATGGAGCCAAGAAATTAATCTTTACGGTCGTACCATTTTTTTATTTAGAATTGTTCAGTGAGTACCAATTCAATGCAACGCCGATGAATTTTGAAAAAATGCATTTTCAACTTTTTTGGAAACCTGCGCGGTAAAACAAGACTGGAAGACTTTTCAACCTTGGATATGACAAGCTCTTTCCATCAAATACCATTGGACAATTCACGACCACTAACTGCATTTTCTACACAATATGGTCACTACCATTTTAAACGTTTACCTTTCGGACTTAAAATTTCTTCAAACAGTTTCCAAAGAATGCTCACAATAGCTTTAAGTGGTTTAAATTCAGAAGCTTTCCTCTATGTAGATGACATAATAGTTTTTGGATGTTCTTTGAAACATCACAACCAAAACTTGATAAAAGTATTTGAGCGGTTACAAAAATACAACTTAAAATTGAATGCGAGCAAATGTCAATTCCTAAGATCAGAAGTGGTTTATCTTGGTCATTTGATAACAGACAAAGGAATTAAGACAGACCCAGCAAAAAATCAGGCGGTTTTAAACTACCCTACACCAGCAAATACAGATGATGTGAGAAGATTTGTGGCTTTCTGCAATTATTACAGACGGTTCATTCCCGATTTTGCAGCATTGGCAAAGTGTTTAAACTCTTTATTGAAGAAAGGGACGCCTTTCATCTGGTCACAAGAATGCGAAAAAGCATTCAACACTTTAAAACAAAAACTACTTAACCCACCAGTTCTGCAATACCCAAATTTTGAGAAACCATTTATCTTAACTACTGACGCATCTGACTTTGCATAAGGAGCAGTACTTTCGCAAGGCGAAATTGGACACGATCTTCCAATATCGTACGCCAACAAGTCGTTGCAAAAACATGACATAAACAAACCGATCATTGAGAAAAAACTCTTAGCTATACATTGGAGTATAAATTTTTTTAAGCCTTACCTTTATGGAAGAAAGTGTATAGTAGTCACTGACCATAGACCTTAGTTTCGTTGTTTTCCTACAAGAATCCATCATCTAAAATGACGAGAATCAGACCGGACTTATCTGATTACGATTTTGAAATTGTCTACAAACAAGGCAAGATTAATACAAATGCTGATGCGCTATCTCGTATAAAAGTCGATAGCAATATACTCAAAAGTTTAATTCCCACAAATAAAGAGAAAGAAGAAGTATTAGTAGTTACAAGGAGCAAAGCAAAACAAATTAACAAAGAAGAAAGGAGCAAAGAATTTAAGAACAATGCGAGTGAAAATAACATTGAAAATGGTACCCACCACCTGAGTCAACACCTCCAAGGAAGTGATATATTAAAAGACACATGTCCTAATGAGTCTGGCCAACTCTATATATGGGAATGCTCATCTTTTAATGACGTAAGGAAATTGGTGAAATTGAAATTCAACATTGAGAATAATAGCAAGCTTGCCATAAATATATATAATAATAAATTGCGCATAACGTGTAGCGATGACCCTTCGCGCCTAGGTGAGATGTTGGAGAAGCTACATCGTTTATTAAGAAAATCACAAATAAAGGAGCTAGCCCTTTGTGATAAAGATTTTATATTTAAAAATATCGATATAAATATGTTTAAAGAGAAATACAATGCATTGAAAGATAATAAAGCCTCGCCAATACGAATACTAATATATAAAGCTCCAATACAAATAAACAGCATGCTCAAACAATAGAAACTAATTGAAGAATTCCACAACTCAAGCACATCAGGACATATGGGAATTAGAAAAACGATTTCAAAACTAAAACAAAGATATATTTGGAAAGGGATGAGAAAAATGATTAAAGAATTTATAAATAGCTGTGAAAAATGCAACAAAAACAAGACCACACAACACATTAAAGAAGGTTTAGTATTGACAAACACACCAGCGACAAGTTTTGAGAAAATATCAATTGACACTGTAGGTCCTTTAAGAATATCAAACGGATATAGATATGTTTTAACGATGCAATGTGAGCTAACAAAATTTGTAGTCGCTCACCCAATTGCAACCAAAGACGCCAAGACAGTCGCATCAACCCTTGTCGAACAATTAATACTCAAGTACGGTTGTTTCAAAACACTTATGTCCGATCGTGGGACAGAATTTACAAACGAGCTAATGTCAAGTGTTTGTAAATTACTAGACACTCGTCAAATTTTTTCAACACCTTATCATCACCAAACAATCGGTGCTCTTGAAAGAAACCATAGAGTTCTAAATCAATACATACTTTCCTTCACAGACGATTATGAATGGGACAAATGGATACCCTATTACACTTTTGCATACAATACGACACCCCACGTTGACACAGACTATTCTCCGTTTGAGCTAGTCTTTGGAAAATTGCCGTCACTACCAAGTGATACACTTAGACAAACAAACAAAATTTATGACTTAGACAATTAAGTACGCTAATGAATTGAAACTAAGATTAAGAACATCAATAAGTAAAGCTAAAGAAATAATAAACAAAGTTAAGGATAAGAGAAAAATAGATTACGATAAAAATATGAGGCCTCAATCATTAGAAATAGGAGATTTAGTTTTTGTAAGAGTAGAAAATAAGAAAAAACTACAGAGCCCATATGAAGGACCATTTAGAATTATTGATAGAAAAGGAGTAAACTCGGTTGTAGAAATAAACGGCAAACCAAAAGAACTCCACAACAACTTATTAAAGAAATACAAAAACTAGCTAAAAAAAAAAAAAAAAAAAAAAAAAATGTTTACAAAATATAAGAATACATAAGAAGAATAGATAATTAGATAAACATAAAAATAAACTTATCAATTGTATATCCAAATATTTCACTAAATTAATATTATTATATTATAAACTTATACACGCTAAAGACATTTATTTAAATATATTAAAACCAAATAGAATTATATAGAAAAACAAATATTTTGCATATACATATATATATACACATAATTCAAACATGTAATTTAAATAAACCATAAATAAATATAGAAAAATAATTTAAGCTTTATAAATATGTAAAATATTCTTAAAATCCTCCATTCTTTAAAAATCATTTCAAGAAATAATTTTTAGCTTAAGGGTAAGGGTGTAGTGTCATAGCACAGCCAGCTTACGGTACGTTACATGTTTGGTAACAAAATATATTTTCTTTGTTTTTCTTTCATTCATTCTTTCGATCGTGTGCCAACGCTTATCGAGTGTTATTAGGTCACTGTGTTTTTGCGTCACAGCCAATTGTAAGGAAATGCGCTCACTGGTGTTTGCTAGGCTCATGATACAATAAGAAGGTAGGGTAAGGAGCTTTGACAAGACCGTCTGCTTATGTCAAAAAGCCTTTTAGCGTTGCCACTTTTCTGTATTTTTCTTAAATGTGGAACAAACACTTAGAAAAGGAATTATGTGTAGGGCAAATAAGAAAAATATTAAATAAAATTATCTATAATTGAAACAATAAATTTTTTAGTAATTTTAAAGCTTTATTTTCACTAATTTACTATTGCCCATAATTTTTTGCTTACCTTTTTGTATTCTTAATTTCTTATATAAAAATTTTATGCGAATGTGCATACGATATCTAATAAAAAATTTTTTTATTTTGTCTGACAGTGGAACACCCAAAAAATTAGTAATTCCCCGTTTATCATAATTTTCAGCAACGCATTTCATATTGAACGCTTACCTACTGAAACCATGAAACATGGATTTGTCATGGGATTTTTTCTTTAGATATGGTAGCACTGTATTTTATGGTTTTGACATTAGCAGACGGTCTTGTCAAAGCTCCTTACCCTACCTTCTTATTGTATCATGGCTAGGCTGTCCATTACATCTCTTTTAAAGAGAACATGTTCTCTTTTTGTGTTCGTATCTTTTTGTTCACTCTCTTTTTTTGGTGCGGTAGTTTTTTGTCCAACAGTGCTCTTTATGTACTCTATTTAAAAAAAAAATCCTAGATTGATGGAATTTTATTTATTTAGTAGGAATTCGCCACAGAAATCGGAGCTATGGACTTTTTCTCGGCATTTCGATAACACGCTCTAATTGTTTACTGGGTTAAATCTGTTGACAAGTTAAATCTGTCATTCTGTCAAAAGCAAACCGTTTGCTGTCAAATCAAATACAAATTGTTTATTGCTGCAGCGTGGTTGCTTTGTGTAAAGCCTTAAATTTAATGGTTTAGCTAGTTTAATAAGCAATAAGGTAATCTATTTTTTTAACTTTGATTATTATTTTATATTTATATAAAAACTTTTTTCGTAGCCTAGAGATGAGCAAAAGAAAATGTGTTTTTAACCATGATTTACAAACAAAATACAAATCGTTCATTGCCAAACCAGAACTTGCAAAACATGAAGCATTCTGCACGATTTGCAACACCAAAATCTCGATTGCAAATAAAGGACGATATGATTTGGAGCAACATATTGGTTCGCAAAGGCACAAACAATCATTACAGGCAGGTGAAGGTTCGAGTAGTTTGACCCAGTTTTTTATACCAAAATATACAAAGCTGGATGACAAGGTAGCTGCTGCAGAAGGTACCTTAGCTTTCCATACTCTTAAACACCATTTCAGTTTCCGTTCCACCGACTGCAGTTCAAGTTTATTTAAAGAAATATTTGAAGATTCCCAAATTGCAAAACTGGTTAGGTCTGCGCATACAAAAACCAGGGCAATTGCAAAAAATGTAATAACACCTTTTTGTATTGAAAATATTATAAAGGAAATTTCCGAAATTCCATATATATCTGTTTCTACAGATGGAAGCAACCATGGTTCAATTAAAATGTTTCCATTATTAATCCAATACTTCAATGCAAAAACTGGAATTCAAACGAAAATGTTACATCTGAATAATTTACAAGATGAAAAATCCGAAACCATAGCGAATTATATAATAAAATATTTAACAAAATTTAATTTGTTAGAAAAGTGTATTGCATTTTCCGCAGATAACTGCAATACGAATTTCGGTGGAATAAAGAGAGCTGGCGAAAATAATGTTTATTGCAAATTGAAATCAAAACTGGAAAAGGATTTAATTGGAATCGGATGCCCAGTTCACATTACTTCTAACTCAGCCAAAACTGGTTTTGATTCGTTTCCTGTTGATGTAGAATTGATTTGTATAAAAATCTTTAATTTTTTTTCAATTTACACAGTAAGAACCGAAAGTTTAAAGGAATTTTGCAGCTTCACTGAAATAGAATATAAAAATTTGCTAGGACATTCAGGCACACGATGGCTATCATTATTTCCCGCAGTGAATCGAATTCTAGAAGTTTTTCCAGCTCTAAAATCTTATTTTTTATCTATTGATAACTGTCCAGTTATTCTGGAACGATTTTTTAAGTCAAACTTAAGTGAGGCGTTTTTGTACTTTGTACATTCATTGCAATATGTATTTCACGAAAGAAGTAAAGAGATGGAAATGGTAACAAATTCAGTCTTGGAGGTATCGTCAATCGTGAAATCTTTGAAAACCACTTTAAAGTGCAGAATTGACCAGAACTTTTTGCCAATTTCCACAAATACAATATTACTTGAATTAATCAGGAACGGATTTGAAACTGAAGTTAATTCTTTTAAAAATGATTGTATGAAGTGCTACCGAAAATTATTGGAATACCTCGAAAAATGGACAATTCACTTGGATGAGTTCAGTTGCTTCAATTGGATGAAATTGGACGAAGTACCTGAGTGGACATCAGTTGAACTTACGGTCAAATATATATCTTCGAAAGGTGTCGAATTAAGTTTCAATGATTCAAAAGGTTTTGACCAGTTTTGTAACTTAAAAAATTTTGTGGCCGCGAAACTATCTGATACCGATGATGAATTTAAAAAACTAATATCAAGTGCAAAATGGTTAAAGTTTTTTGAAAATAATAATAATTCAGAGTATTATTCGGAACTCCTAAAAATTTGTCAATTTTTTTTTTGCATACCAGGACAAAATGCAAATGTCGAAAGAATATTTTCTTTAATTGGGGCACAATGGACGAAAGAGCGGAACAAACTCAAAATTTCAACCATCAGATCGATTCTCACGGTTGTATACAATCTTAAGGATTTAAAATGTAAATCTTTTAAAGATTTAATTATTAACGATAAAAAATACTTAGCCCTAATAAGTACCTCAAAAAAGTTTAATTCCGATTCATCAGAATCAGAATCAGATATTGATCTCAATTAATTTTTATATATTAATTTATTTTGTTTATGTTTTTTTTAAGAAAATGTGATTCTTTTTGTTTTTCATTGTTTTATTATATATTTATTTCGTTATTTCTATCATTAATAATAATTAATTAATTAATTATAACATCAATAAGATTATTAATTATTTAATAAATAATTTTTTTATTGTAAACTCTTTTTTAGTTAAAATGTTCTCTTTTTTTAGAACGAAAGTTCTCTTTTGAAAATAAGTCATATGGGAACCCTAGTGTTTGCTAACCCTATTAGCTGCACAAGTGCAAGCGCAGCAAAAATTCCAAGCTGAGGAATCAAAGAGCAAGTGAGAGAAGAACAATTATTAAGAACATAATTGAACTAAGAATCAATATGAGAATAGAATAATGGGAAGGAGTTTAAGAATATCTAAATAGAATTAATACTGGTATTTTTATTATAAATATTGAAGATCTTTGAAATAAAGAGGAGAATGAAACTTGACTAAAAACATCTAAGTTCTTTTTATTCTTCAAACAGTACGGCAAAATTGGCCATCAAAACTTTTAAGTCTTATCTTTGGCATTTTTAGGAACACCAGCAAAAACATATTACAGTAACTTCGTGAGTAATTTCTGGCTATAGACATTTCTGTTTTCTTTAAGAGGGTACCAAATGTAATCTCTTAGATCAGTGTTTTTCAACTTTATTGAATACGCGACCCCTTACAAGTAAAAAAAAAATGCGGCCAGAAAAAAAACACCCTAGTTGGACTGTAATAAAACAAATACGCTGATTTTAAAATGAAGTCAGTACCACAGACCTGAAGCAAATAGTTTTAAACAGAGTAGACTCGAGTATTTACACATAATTTCGTGTACTACTTACTATGCAAGGAAGAGGAGTTATCTAACAGCCAAGGATAAAGTCGAAGGATTTCTCACAAAACTTCATTAGTGGTCAACCTCTTTATAAACAAAAAAAAAAAAAACTAATCATGAGTCTTTCCTTCATATTCAAATATGCAAAGAAATGGTCACGAACCAATCGTTACTAGTTAGTTCTCATATTCCATCTACGTTTGATACAGAATTTGCATAATTTGGATGAAAAACTATCAAAATACTTCGCAGAGTTGGACTCTGCTGATAATGGACAGAGATGGATACAAAATCCTATTTTTGAAATGTCAATACAACTGGCAGATCTGTCCACGATCATAAAAAAATCTATTTGGATTTAGCTGGTGATCACATGCTCCAACTGGAATTTCATTCACAAAAAATTTACGTGTTCTGGTTTAAACGAAAAGAGGAATATCCAGCGTTGGCAAGGGAAGTTTTAAAATCCCTAGTACGATTTGTCACTTCATACCTATGCGTACTAACATTTTCATTCATGGTAAACATCGAAACAAAAAACGGAACAGACTACAATTAGAAAACGATTTGGTTGTCTGTGTCTCCAAAATAGAATAACGATTCGATTATAATTATTAAAGAATAAACAGGCACAGCATTCACATGAAAATTTTTGTTTTTATTTTTATTTTAATGTAGGACCTACAGCTGCCATCAAAATAATAGTAGCGTACCCATTGCAAAAGAAAAAGTAAATAAAAACACATGTATTTGTTATTGTAGTATTTTTTTTTTGTATTATCGAAGCAGCCCTGCAAACATTTTTTGAGTGACTCAAAGCAAATGACTCATAAAAGATTATTTCTTATGAGTGTTTTATGAGTACGCAATGAAAAGACTCCTAAAGGAGTTTTTGATATGATTGTAAACTGATTGTTCAGAACTAAGATTCTAAAAAGAGTATTTTTTATGAGTACACAACAAAAAGACTCCTAAAGGAGTATTTGATATGATTGTAAAATGATTGCTCAAAAATTAGACTCATTATTATGCTTGCTTTAAGAGTTCTCATAAAAAGAACTCATCAAAAAGTCCTAAATAAGACGGTATTATGATTGTTCATAATAAAGACTCACAAAAGGATTATACATAAGTATATGCTTGATTATGCATGATTTATGCGTACTTTCATAAGTAAAAAGGGCCTCATAAAAGAGTCTTATATACGAGTGTTTTATGAGAACTCGACAATTAGGCTCTGAGAGGATTTTATAAACTTTAAAGTTATATTTTTATCTTCTTAATATATAAAAACGTTGGTGCATATGTATTCATGTCTGACAATCACGGCTGATCCTCTGTAATTTGTAATGTGATGGTTATTTGTGAGAATGTGAAAATTTTTTTCGAAGTGAATGCTCCAATACATCATAATTTATTTAGCGTTCGATTGAAGAGCTTGCAGAATCGAATGAAGGATTTTAATGAAGAATTTTAACTTTAAATTTTTCTACAATAACTTTTTATTTGAAATGTTTAAGAAAAGATATTTTTGTAATTTTTTTTTATATATAAAATATTTTAAATAAATTTTAATCTAAAAATATATTTCAGCCTAAAGGGATCATTATTACTTCTATGAGTTCTGAAAGAGTCTTCAGTATAAGTCTTTTAAGATTCCATTACATGATTCTTAAAAGAATATTAAATATGGCTATTAACCCATTTCTTGCCATGGTTGCGTATACGCAACACCAACTTTAATTTTAAATACTAATGTGTTATAGAATAAAAACCATGTCGCTATTGCATTAGGCCTAAAGGTTGGCATGTTGCTAATATATAAATGGAAACAAAAATAATAATCCATCCGGGGAAAGGGGGTTAGGGGGGTCTTGAAAAAGTCTCCAAAAAAGTATATTTTTTAGAAAATTAATTAAAAATATTTATATTTATTATAATATTGATATTTGTCTGAAATATTGCAGTCAATAGACCAACCTAACCATCCATAATAGACCATCCATAATGATCGAAAATGTATACCTTACCTGTCTTGGTAACCACTTACGTCATGGCGTTGAGTTCATATTCTGATACAATTATGATTTCCGGAATAAACTTCCATGATGGGATCTGTATTGGTCTGTTCAACTGGAATTTGGTGGGAAAAGAGTTAGGATGTCGTTACCTCGCAACAGATTCCGTGACATAAAAATATATTCTCATTTGACAGAAAACGACAACATTGATACGGCTTATCGATTTGCAAAAATTATGCTCCTTTTGACAATGCTAAATGAGAGATATATGCAATAGGGCATATTTGCGACTTATTTAAGTATTGAGAAGTAAATAATCCCATATTTTGGAAGGCATTCATCTAAAATGTCAATCCGCTAAAAGCTTATCAGACTCTGGTTCAAATATTGGTGCTTGTGTTCTTATAATGGCTATCTGTTTCGTTTGATGCAATATGGAGGTGCTTCTGTAGCGCATAACAAGGATATTGGTCTTGGAGCATTGTTATATTGAATTCGCTGTGAAATGTTGAGAATCCTGAGCACTATTCAGTTCATTTTGATAAGTTCTTTGCATCTTACTATCTGATGTGCTTACTAACTGAGAAACGTTTTCGTGAGACGGGGACAATCCGAAAAAATCGCATGTGTGCTGCGGACTCTAATTTGAAAGGTAGAAACAACAGTTTGAAAAACTACATGTTCGGCGACATGTTCGATGAAACGAATAAAATATTAGTTGCTCGTTGGCAGGACAATGCGGAGGTTGCCATTGCTACCAATCACGCTCCTCTCGAGCCAGTAGCAATGCCTCAACGATATGATGGAAATAAGAAGACAAAAATGTCCATAATGCCTATCGTTTGGCTGAATATAATAAATATATGGACGGCGTCGATCTCCACGATAATAGAGTTGCTAGCTATAGAGTTGTGGTTCGAGGGAGATGTGGTGGAGGCCACTTTGGACGAATACTATTAACAGCATGGTTGTGAATACCTGGAAAATACACGTCATGGTGTGCAAAATAAAAAATACAAAACATTTATCACAATTGAATTTTAAAGCGGAAATCGCCCGCCATCTAATGTTCACTCAACAGCCTGATGACAAATCTGATTCCGATTAAGTTTCTGACAATGAATCAATCAAGCATCATATTGCCAATGATGACAAAAACAAAAAGAGAATGCATTGCAAGGTGTACAAAATTAATTCCATTTTTCGATGCTTCAAATGAAATGTATCCCTCCACCCACAACAGTGTTTTGAAAAATTTGATAAAAATAATAAATATGGATGAAATTTATTCTACAATTTTCAAAGTAAAGTAAGCAAATAAAAAAACAAGTAAGAAATGATCTGGTGGGCGTCTGACATATTGGTGTGACCCCTTGCCACCATTAAGAATGATCTTCGACTCATCTGACCAGAAACTGTTCCTCCATTTTTCTGCAGGCCAATTCAAGTGTTCGTTTGCAAATTTCAATATCTTTGTCACATAATTTTTAGTTAGTAGGGACACTCTTCTTAGACTACGAACTGCCGGGTTATGTTCTCGCAAGCATCTGCGGACTGTTTCGATGCTAGCCGATATTGAGTTCATCTTTTATTTCAGTAGCAACTGCAAATGGGTGCTTCTTCGAATATGTCACTACTCGCTCAATTACTACTACTATTCGCTACTATATTTTTTACTGACTAAATAATGAAAAAAGTTGAAAAATGTTAAATTATGACAACAACAATAAACTCATTTGCAAATGCTGTCTCTATGTAACGGGATCAAACAGACAAGAAATCAAATCTTATATATATTATGCAAACCCAAATTTTGTCCGGCATAAGGCTTTTGAAATAAAAGTCCAATCTTAATAAATTTA
Source organism: Pherbina coryleti (assembly GCA_943735915.1). Classification (NCBI taxonomy): domain Eukaryota; kingdom Metazoa; phylum Arthropoda; class Insecta; order Diptera; family Sciomyzidae; genus Pherbina; species Pherbina coryleti. The sequence goes on from OX030950.1 coordinate 139,539,632, forward strand.
GTATTTCTTGGTAGGTTTAAACCTGAAGATGTGCAAACTGTACTTTTTATTTCTTGAAAATTTATATTTTTTAAGCTATAGCTTATTAAAGTTTGCATATAACTGCATGTAATTGTTGTTGTTATGTTTGTTTTTCTTTTATTAACAGAGCAGCTGTAACAACCTTATCAAACTCAGAGCAAAACTATTCGCTGCTCACATTTCGCTCTCTTCTGTCTCTTCTTAATAGAGGGTCTGTTAACACCGTTGCCAGATTGGGCGATTTATCGCCAATTGGGCGCTTTTTTTCTTGTTTTTGCGCTTAAATTTTTAGGAAATCGCCTGGCGATTTTTTGGCGATTTTTGTAAAAACAATCTTTTTTCATAAACTTATCTAATGTGTTTAAAATTTCAATTTTAGAAAATAACAATTGTTTTAAGTGTTTGGAACACTTAACAATTAACAATGCGACTGAACACAGCTCACAAGCCCTTACCGATAATTTATTTATATCGAAATACTTATTTTTTTGAGACCGTTTCTTCAAAACATCAACTCACTTAATTCATATTTTCAACGAGAAAAAGTTGACTTTTTTCAAGCTTATGTTGAAATCACAACATTTATTCAAAGACTTGTTTCAAAAATTATAAAAGAAGACATTGTCAAAAATTTCAATTTTGATAATTTAGCTACATTCAGCTTAAATAAAATTTTAGCGGATAAAAGCAATTATAAAAGAATTAATGACCTTACATTTCATTATCAGTTCCATGAAGAAATTCACAAATTAAGTGATGATATTGTTATGATAGACATACTATCAAAATGCCAGAATTTCATTATAGTTTTAATCAAGGAAATGTTAAAACGATTACCTAGTCTGTTAGAAATTTTTGAAAATGCTTTTATTTTATGTCCTGAAAGATGTTTAAACTATTTAAGACCTTCTTTCCGTGAACTTCCTCTTCATTATCTATCTCTTGAAGAGCGACGTGCAGAAGAAATCGAATACGAATCTTTGTTGACATTTCCATGGAGCAATGTTTTCAAAAACAAAGTGCTATCTGAAACTGAAGAATTTTGGTAATCGGCATACAAAATTAAGACAGCCGTAGGCGGAAAAATGTTTGACAATATTTGTAATTTGGCATTCATCTTGTATAAACTAAATCAATGTATGAACTAAACAAAACTTCGAGAATTGACGAAACGGAGGAAGAGTCTAATATGGCTGAAGGAACTACGGTTTTTTGCAAAAAGTTTTTTTTTTAAGGTTGGATATTGAAAAATTCTAAAAAGTTATAGTCTCTAAAAAAATGTTCTTTAACGATCAAAATTCTCGTATAAAATGAAGTAGCTTTTTTATTATTTTTTATAGATCTCAAAAATATGAAAATAAGAATATCTAATACAGGGTGTTTTTTTTAGAGGTATGGAACTTCGAATTGAAATAAAACACAAGAAAATCGTTTTAATGTCCATCAATTTGGCTTTATTGGAAGGATAATTTTATGCCATTAATGTTTAAATATGATTTCGGGCATGTGGCCGCCGCGGCTGGCTCGAATAAAGCCAATTCTACAGGTCCAATTTTCAACCACTTTTTCGAGCATAAGGGGCCGTATGTCGGCAATAACGCCACGAATGTTGGCCTCCAAGTCCCCTAACGTTTCTGGTTTGTTGGCGTAGACGAGCGACTTCACATATCCCCAAAGAAAATAATCCAATGGTGTCAAATCACACGATCTTGGTGGCCAATTGACAGGTCCATTCCGCGAAATTATGCGCTCATCGAATGTTTCCTTCAATAAATCGATTGTGATGTGCGCTGTGTGGCATGTAGCGCCGTCTTGTTGGAACCACAACTCATCCACATTCATGCCATCCAATTCGGGAACAAAATAGTCGGTTATCATGGCTCTATACCGTTCTCCATTAACGGTAACTGACTCTCCAGCATTATTACGGAAGAAGTATGGCCCAATGACTCCACCAGCCCATAGAGCACACCAAACAGTCAGTTTTTGTGGATGTAATGGCGTCATAAGGATCTCATGTGGATTCTCTTCACTCCAAATGCGGCAATTTTGCTTGTCGACGTAGCCATTCAACCAAAAATGAGCCTCATCACTGAACAAAATTTTGCGATGAAAATCAGCATCGAGATCAATCTCATTTTCGGCCCATACACCAAAATCACGACGCATTGCATGGTCTCGCGGCTTTAATTCTTGCACAAGCTGGATCTTGTAAGGTCGCAAGCCAAGATCTTTGCGCAAAATCTTCCATAAAGTTGATGGACAAAGCTCTAATTGCTGTGCACGGTGGCGAATCGATTCATTCGGGTCCTCTTCAACATTTTGCTCTACAGCGGCAATTGTTTCTTCGGTGCGCACTGTTTGACGTCTCTGCGGATGCGTATTATCACATAGAGTAAACGTAGTGCGAAAACGACCCATGGTTAACCGAATTAATTGCTCTGATGGACGATTATGTCGACCATAAAATGGACGGAGCTTGCGGTAAACTTCGCGAACTGAACCATTATTTTCGAAATAAATTTGCACGATTTGCAAGTGTTGTTCTTTTGTCAACCTGTTCATGATGAAATGGCAAACCAAACTGAACATAAATGACATTAGAGTTGCCAGATTTGACCACAAAATGCCAGTTTTATCTCTATCCGAAAAACAAACCCCTAAAAAAAACACCCATTACTATTAACAGATCTCAATATTATTTGAAAAAAAATTTATGTATATAATTTGTTTTGTTTTTTCTAATATAATAAATTTCTTAGAAAAATGGCGATTTTTGGCGATTTTTTTTTCATTGGGCGATTTTGGGCGATATTTTTTTAAAATCTCGCGCTTTTCTCAAAAAAGTTCTGGCAACACTGTCTGTTAACAACAAAATGAAAGTCAGAAATATATAAAGCTTTCGTAAGCCGCTCGCGTTGAACGCTCGCAACCAAGATAGATACAAGTTTTTTGCAATAATTTTCCGCTCACATTTCACTTTATTCTGCCTCTTCTTTTTAGAGCGCTTACAAACAACCCAAAACTCTTAGAATATTATTGTTATTTGAGTTATAAAATTGTGGCATATTTTAATAAGTTTATTTCTTTTATAATTCTTAAAAAACATATTTTTTAAGAATTAAATTGTGAGCTTAATGCCAAATAATTCAAGAATTATAAAAGAAATAAACTTATTAAAATATGCCACGATTTTATAACTCATGTAAACTGGTTCGAGCACGACCTACGAAAACATGATGTAATATTATATGTCTGCGCATATAATAAACATCTGCTTTCAAAAAAAAAAACCTTCTTCACGCCTTCTATGGTTTAATACCAACAAAATGTTGGAACCTAGATTGATACGTGATAAAGAAGTAAACAAAAAAGCGCAACAACAAAATCTTTGCAGAATCAATGCAGTCAACTTTTTGAAATTTTGCGACTAGCAAAAGAGTAGAAAAACATTGCTTTGACAAAGTATAGCGCTTCTATAATTCCTCTTTGGTTTTATTGATCTTGCGCCTATTAACTTGTCAAAGTTAGTGGACTGCTAGAACCACTGAGACTACTGATGAGTCGGAGTAGCGTCCGACGAAACCATGGTCTAGTCAGCTTGGTTTAAGTTCTGCAAAGAACTTTGTTGTTGTAGCAACCTGTTGCTTCATGAATTATTTGGCATTAAGCTCACAATATAATTCTTAAAAAATATGTTTTTTAAGAATTATAAAAGAAATAATATTATTATTATTATTATTATTATTATTATTATTATTATTATAATTACTGGGGGCAGCAACGCGCACCGGTGGCCGCTAGTAAAAAAAAATACGACAGTTCATACTCATGAAAATAATATCACAACTATTATTTTGACCGCAACTGTACATCCTTGCTTTTAACGTTTACCTGGCTTGCGGTCGCAAACCCTCTGACAAGTTTTCACGGTCCCCTGGGGGTCGCGATCCACAGGTTGAAAAACACTGTCGAAGATGATCTCGAGACATGAACGTCGCAAAAACCACCACGCAAGGGTGGTTTTATTAAGTTAATAAACGTATATGTCAACCTTTTTTCTCTTCTTAATTTTTTTTTTTTATTATTCATTTTAATGTACCGCTAGATTTAGGTACAATTTTGCTTTGTAATTTGGGTTAACATACATAATTAATGCCTTAGCAAATTCAATTTCATTCCACACCATTTAACCTTTTGAAAATGCAGTCAAATTGTTTGTTGTTCTCGGAAAAATAAATTAATTATTACCGCTAATTGGCATAGACAACCTTTTTGACCCTTACAAATGTCATAATAGACAAAATGCTGCACTGCGTCCACCTTTGTTATTCATTGTTGATATTTTTAATTGTGTCGCTTTTTTGTTTGAAGGAATTAATTATAAATTTTGGAAAATTCAGTTGCATTATCATATCCCTACGCATTGATGGCAAATACAAAAACAATATGTCAAACATATAATTATAGTTGTGCTACATTTGTGCATCGTATCGAATTAGAAATAAAATAAAAAATAAATTGTGGTTGCATGCATTTTGCGGAAAAACAAATAAATTCTTAGCTTAAAATGAATGCAGTGAACTGGATAATTATCTATATAATATTTTACGGTTGACATGTTGTTAGAAGTGGCGGTTGATGAGCCCAGCTGGAGTTGGTTGGGATGCACGTGTGCCTCTTGGTACACTATCGCGAAGTTGTTAGTAGAAACAGGAACAATGTTATAGTAAATTGGTAAAACGTTCTGACAATTTTATGGTTGTTCATTGAGATTAACATTTATCATAGGTCTCATAGCTCAACTTATACAAATATTATCGGGTAATCGTTAAATTTCCAAATTTTATGAGTCAACTTCTCCCGTCGAGTAAAAGTTCAAAATCGACTTTCAAACTCGTCTTTTTATCACTTTCATCGATTTATGTGTTGTTTTGTAAAATCTTTGTATACAAATAATCGAGAATTAACTGTACATACATGTTTTATATCGACTTCAACAGTCTACAAGAAATTTTAAGTTCAGAGATCAGAAAAATTAACTCCATATGAAAAATTCTTTGTCAGATGGGATTTGAACCATAGTTACTCGGTGCATTAGTATAGAAAAGTCCACACATGCTAACGCAAATTTTAAAAGAATATTAAGGATATTTTAAAGGTTATGATACGAGGGTTGCCCATTAAGTCTGGTGCCTTACAATAAAAAAATAGTGCATTATTATTGAAAATGGTTTTATTGTTTTTCGAAGTATTCTCCAAGATGATTAAGAATTCGTTTGAACCATTTTCCCCAAATAGTTTTGTCACTTTAAAGTTGGTACCACAGAAATCACGGTTTTAAGGGCCTCAACAACAGTAATCATTATGTGCCAAGTCGAAACTGTAATGCTATGTCTACACAGAGAGTTTAGTTTAAGTTTCCAGTACAATGAATCTTGCTTTCTTTCAAACTCAATTTGCTTTCTGAGCTTATCAAAACTCAATTTGAGAAATGCCTAAAAGTATGCAAATGTTCCGATGAAAAGGTACTTTTAGATGCAAGTGTTTAGATTAGAAGGTACGTTCAAAGTATTGAACGATTTTGTGCCGAGAAATATGCTGTTTCTTAAATTATGCAATTTACTATTTGCGAAAATGTACAAAAAAGCGAAGAATAGAACTTGGGCAATTGTAGAAGATGCGGTCTTCATATCTGCATGGGCCGTTAAAAATTCCGATTTCCGTAGCACAAGGAAGAATTTGCATGTATACGCAGAGATGGTTGCAAAGATTCCACCTCAAGTGGAATTGATGTTACGATGGTGGAGGTGCATAAAATATGAGAACACGAGTAAACAAAGAAACGTCACACTAAACTCAATTCTGCCGACTCAGCACTTTGTGAACAGCTCCGGTTGAACTCAAACTAAACTCTCTGTTTGTGTGGACAAAGCATAAGGCGAATGACCGGGTATGGGCACCACTACATTTAAAGCTTCTGTGTTGTTTCTGTGTTTGTCTTTTGTCGTTGATTTGTTGTTGCGTTTTGTTTTGCTACATAAGTCTTTGCTCTCACTTCTTACTCTAAACGCTCTAAGAGCGCTCTCTGCCCATACCCGCGAATGACCCATCAATTCCACATTTTGAGTGCTCAAAATCTCTATTGTTTAAGCTGATGTGTGGGAAATCGCATTGTTGTGATGGATGATGATCTTCCTTCGGTAGTTGTTTTTCCTTAATTTAGTCAAACAAATGATTTTATACCATTTAACATTAACAGTTCTCCGTTGCTCAAGTGGTACAGTGGGGACATCACCGATTTTTCTGAAAAAATTGGCAATAATTTGTTTGGATGTGGTCCGTCCGCGGACAACTCTTGTCACGTTTTTGGTGACTTTAAAGCCCAAACAGTGGATTTTTTCCTTGTTTCAGGCATATAAACGTAGATACATGATTCGTAACCTGTGGTGATGTCGTAGACTTGTTTCAAACCACTTACTCTGTATGCTTTTAGCATTTTCTTATACCAATCAACACGAGTCTCTTTTTGAGCAACCGGCAAGTTATGGGGTATCCAACAACGCCTAAATGTTCATGTCAAATCAAATGTATGCCAGCCACACTAATGCCCAAGGATGACAAAATAATGTTCCATCTCACGGTATGTCATATGCCGTTCTGCTTCCAACAGTTCACGCACAGCATAGATATTTCCTGCCACAACAACAGTTTTTGGACGACCTTCACGAAATTCGTCTTGAAGAGAACGACGATCAAGCTTAAGTTCATTAAACCAGCGTTTTACAATCGCTGGGTGTGAAACGTCAAAAAGAACAAGAGGTTTGATCCAGCACTGTGGAGTATTCGACCCTGAAACGCGGACATTTGGGATTTTTTTTTTTTAGAAAGTAATACAAAATTCAAAATATAAAAAAAAAAATAATATTGTCAGAACATTTCAAAATATTTACAGAAAAAATAATACAATGACAGTGAGTACTCAAAATACTCAAAAATGAGTAGACAAACGGGTCCTGTTGTCAACATATTTGGCCTAAAGCTCGAATTTTTTTCAATATAAATAATGAAAGGTCACATTAAAAAATTTAAGATTTGCTGGGATTTGCCGAAAAAAATTTTCTCCACACTGTTTAGGTGTACCATCAGTTAAACTAGCTGAACCCTTAAAACGGAAGAGTGGAAAAAAGAAGAATAACAACAAAGAAACACAACCTCAACATGCTCTGATAGCTGTAAACCACTGTTATCAAATTTCGAAGATGCACATGAGTTAAGGGCTATGCCTAAAAGTATGACACGATAAAGGTTAACCTTGTCACAGAGTGCATCATAAGTAGATAAGAACTCATTTACTACCCAACAAAACAGAATGCCTAGTCTGCTGTGTAATTTGTTCTATTCAGAGCCGTTGTTGTAGTTGTTGCCTTCATTGTTTTCATGTTGTGTTGTTGTCAAAATACTTGGCCTAAAGCTCAAATTTGTTTCAAAACAGCTGTTTCTCGGAAACCAGACGTCGAATCTTGACCGCGGTACTTTTTAGGTCAGGCAGGTACTAACATACCACGTCAGGCAAGTACTGTTCTAGGAATTTTCAAAAATATTGAAAATTGACAAAATGACGCACTATTTAAAAGAAAGTTAAAAAAAACAGCATGGTTTTTGAGGGTTTTGCCCCCTTTCCCTCCGCCGGAAGTGAAGTTAGCCAAATTCCGTAGCCAACAGTACCTGCGTGACAGGATTACCTAAAACCTGCCGCCTTCTGCATCTCGCTCGGACATCTGGTTTCCGAAAAAACTTGTCACCAAGTTTGAAAAAAGTTATTTCGAGAAAAATGCCCTTGAAGTTTCTTTCTAACAAGCGGTGCCGGGCACGTATTTATTGATTTTATGTTATGTACAATATCTTTATGTATTTTCGAAGTTTAAAAAATCTTTTTAGAACGTGTTTTTGAAGGTATTTAAAATACATTTTAAAAAGAAAAAATCGAAAAAATGTTTTTTAACCTTCATGCCTATCTTAAAATTGTTCCCATAAAATGATTAGTAAAAAAAATTTGTTATTTTGACACAAGTCAGTTTCATACCTTCGCGCGAAGAAATTAGTCGATTTACGCTTGAACAACGTTGGGAAATATTGGAAACTTATTTCCAATATTTGAGTGCTGTATAGCCCAAACAGTGCGTTATTTGAAAAGAAGATACTCTGGGCGAAAAATTAACTTTTCTCTCGAGCCGCATTTTCATCTCTGCGGCTACGTTCACAAACAAAATTGCCGCATCTGGGGCTCGAAAAACCCGCACGTTATTGTCGAGAAGCCAATGCATCCACAGAACCTTTGGATTTTTTTTTTTTGTGGGGAACCGTGAAAGACCGATGTTATGTCAACAATCCGGAAACGATTCAAGTACTTTAAGGCCAATATCATCCAAGTAATCCGTGAGCTACAGCCCGAAACCATCAATAAAGTCTTGGAAAATTGTAGTGACAGAATGCGCTACTGCGAAACCAGCCGAGGCAGCCACTTGAACGACCTTTTGTTCCATAATTAATGGGATTGTTTGCTCTTACTAATAAAGCCATAATACAAACAATTTTAATTTTGTTCCTTCTATTGCATTTAAAAAAAAACTTGTATTTGGCTACCCTATACATTAAGGTGGACCTTAAATGTATGGCAAAATTATAAACAGATCTGACTCAAAATCGTAGCCAGTTTTGTGTTAGGTTAGGGTAAAAAAAAATAGGATAAAAATATCAGCTCGATTGCTTGAAAATAGCTGTGCCCGCACGCACATTGCAATTTGTGGGAACGAAATTTAGGCCAGATGGAAAGAAAAACGCTCGTAACTCCTCAGTATTCACTTCTAGGGACACAAAATGTGTAAGCAGTCCCCATTATTTTTAATCCTCAACATTTCTTTAAAATATACTTACCCTATATCATTAACCCTTCATGGCGTCCCCATACGAAAAAATTGAATTTTTACAAGTATCAAGTATAAATGTGAATATATGATTGCGCGCTTCTTACTAGCATCTCTTAGGGCACTTGCTATACCAAGGGTCGTTTTTTAACTTAGGTTGAATTACGTTTTAATTTTCACAAAACCTTGTCCACTGTATTGTATTGTATTGTATTGCAGGACGGGTATGTATTGAAAAATTCACAATAATTTCCATATCTTTCCCTCCAGCGGGCTACGTCAGTGAGATCGGTAGATTTTGTTTTTTTTCTTCAACAGCGTGCTTATTAGAAATATCCTTAACCAGTGTTACCGTGAGTTGCTCCTTTAATTTCTGTCGAATTGAGTTGTCAACATAGCTATCGAGATTTTTTAACGTAGCCGCTTTAGTATATTTATGAGAAGTGCCACGTTTCGGTGCAATGAAGCATTTTGAACACCGTTTCACACATTTTGGAGCAGACGATTGAACAGGTCGAGTCAAAAGAGGCTTTGTGACGTACCATCTTGAAGCTCACACAAATAACACTCACAGCACTTCCTGAGATCTTGTACATAAAATTGCCTTTTGAAACTTGGAAAAATCTGGTAATCGAAGGGTTTGAAGATTTGCGCTTCCGGAGTCTCTCTCCGATATATCTCGATATATATTTCTCTTGCAAGCAGTGCAGACAACTTTCGGTAATCTTTCATCACTCAGCAAATTGTCGAGATTAATCTGAAGTAATTTTTACAAATGCAATCTCAATGAATTTGACAGCTTGACCATCGTTTTATTTTTCTTCAAGCACAAGAAACACACTTAGCTTCGATTTTCTTCATGTGAAAGTGCATGAGTACTGTGAGAAGTTTTTGAGATTGAAGAAGACATTTCGAAATATCGTAGCTCGTACCGTTTGACCAAGATTATTAGACGTGTTCACAGTCACAAAGTTTGTTGTAAACTACAATGTATTGTATGGGGTTTGTATATATTGAATTCATATTTCAAAACCGTATGGAACAAACATAAGGTTCCTGAGACCCACTCTCATTATTATATTAGAGTATAATAACAACTCTAGGTTGTTGAAAGCTGTAATTGAATTTAACAGTAATCATGTGTGTGTGTATGTGTGGGAGTATTTTTATGGGCTTGTGAGTGTTTCAGGGTGTCCATATACTCATATGGGCAGAACGAAGACCCGTACACGCACATACACACATCTTTTCCCTACACTGTAAAAAAAACAAATCTGAACCAAACATTGCATTTTGCAAATGGCGCACAAACTGAAATAGCTCGTTGTTCGATTTGAGAAAAGTATTTTTCCATAAATTCATACCTCGAAGACCAGTTCTGCCAAAAAAAATCTGAAGTGCAAGGACTTTCGGGTTAAGTTAGGTTCAAAAGACCCGTGAATATAAATAGGATCGTAGACGAAAAATCAGATATTTTTTACCAAAGACAACGAATCGTATCTGCTTTGGATAAATGCATGATATCAGACCGGAATGCAATGCATATAATGACTGCAATAGCTGAAAGGCTTTGTCATGATATCAAAGTTAGTTTTGTATCGCTCATCAATTCGAAGATACCGTACCGCAAATCGACAAAAAATTGCTGATTTTGTAAAGGAGAACTTACACGTATGCTACTCTGGTTATACTTATTTAGTATCAATTCTAATATGCATATTTATACCCCTACGTTTAAAAAACGTAAACGGGTATATTAATTTTGTCACTCCGTTTGTAACGCTCATAAGGAGGCGTGGCAGGTATAGAAAAGTATATATATTCTTGATCAGCATCACCACCCGAGTCGATTTAGCCATGTCCGTCTGTCTGTCCGTCTGTCTGTCTGTCTGTGACCACGATTACAGCCTTAATTTTCAAGCTATCATCACGAAATTCGATATTTAATCTTTTATTTAAAAAATGAAGGTCAAGTTCGAAATTGAGCCAAATCGGATCACAACCACGCCTACCTCCCATACAAAGTGACTTTATGAAAACGGTAAAATATCTTAGAATTCCACAGAAACTAATATATGGACTTGAAATTTTGCACATGATCTCTGATATTTAATATACACTCTATGTATGAATTTCAACCAAAGCGGATGAAAACCACGCCTACCTCCCATGCAAAGTGAATTTATCAAAAAGGTGCAATCTCTTTAAATTCCACAAAAATTAATATATGGACTTGAAATTTCGCAAATGAACTTTGATATATAACATGTACTCTGTGTATAAAATTCAACGAAATCAAGTAAAAACTACACCCACCTCCCATACAAAGTGACTTCATTAAAAAACAATACCGAATATTTTCTGTTAAAACTATGACGAAAATGTTTTTACAAATAAACACTTTTTTGACTGCTTTAGACTTTGAATATACTTCGGTTCGGACGTGGGGGTATTTTAATTTCGGCCCAGTCGAAGATCATTTCTTACTAGTTTTTCTTTAATTTCAGTTAAAGGAAGCAGCATTTTTCGTAGTGCATTGAGATAGCAAAATACTAGAAGACATTACAGGAAAGAAAAAAATTTATCGCCTTCCAGTTATTGTCACTAGTGGAGACATCGAACAAATATTGGGCGTTCCAAAACTAGATTGTGGAAAAGGTAAAAACATTGCAGCGGCCGTTCACCAACTACTTGTATAATGAAACATAACGAATCGAGCCATGTCTTTTGATACGACTTCTTCAAACACTGGTGAATTTGCGGGAGCTGCAGTTTTACTTGAACAGTTGTTAGAGAGAGACATGATGTGTATACCCTGTAGACATCACATCTACGAATTGGTGCTCAAAGCTGTGTTCGAAGATAAAATTGACAAAACTTCCGCGCCAGAAGTACCTCTATTTTGCCGTTTCCAGCAAAAATGGGAAAATATAAATCATAATGCATTCACAACTGGAGTGAGTGATGAGATTGTTACTTCGAAAATAGTAACTGCTGCGCCAGACGACATCATTAGTTTTTGCATGGCACAAATTCAGAAAAGACAACGCCGCAACGACTTTTAAGGAGCTTTTTGAACTGGTTGTTTTATTTCTTGGCGGTGATTTGGCGAGTACAAGTTCAAAGAGCTCATACCCATCCACCAGGCTCGATGGATATCCAAAGCAATTTACTGCTTATAAATATTTATGTTTAGAGACCAATTTGAACTGGCAAAACCAGAGTTGGATGGAATTAGAGATGTCTGCCTGTTTATTGCTCGGTTTTACGTTAAAGTCTGGTATGGCTGTATTGAAGCTGTCAAAGCGCCGAATCAGGACTTCAACATTTTGAAAGCACTTCGCGCATACGCAGACTTGGATGTAAAATTGTCAAAAACTATTTTAACAAAGTTTATCAGACATTTGAGGTATCTGGCGGAGGAGACCATAGCTCTCGCCTTCTTTGATTCGGATGTTTCGTGTGAGACAAAAAGAAAAATGTTATCTGTAATTGGTGCAATCGATGGAGAAGAAACACAAGAAGAAATGCAACAAGAAAGTGAAGAAGACACGAAAAACGACGAAGCTGATGAAGGAACTGGAGAAAAAGAAACTGGAGAACAAGGAACTGAAGAAGACGAAGACAACAATATCTCCGATGGTTATAAAGATGGAGATGAAGGTGCTATACGTAGCAAGAAAAAAGCTTAGCTCAATTTTGTAGAAGTTAATGAGCAATTTTCGTCGAAAGACTTGAGTGCTTTCGTGACTTCGAAAACAAAGATTTTTTCAAATGCTTCAACTTGCCGAATACATTTTTACAAAACCCGCCAGAAATATGGCAACAGCGCGAAGATTATCAAGCAGGCATTAAAAATTGTTGAGAAAATTTACGTTGTAAACGACACCGCTGAAAGAGGAGTGAAAATGATGGAGGACTACAACAAAGTTTTATGCAGGAACGAAGAGGAGAAGCAGTATCTAATTCAAGTAGTCGTTCATTCGCGAAAAACATCCGAGTCTTGAGACCATTGAAGGCAAACTGATATAAGTCATAATAAGTATATGTATTATACATTCAAATAAAAATATTTAAGAACATAACAAATATGCGTTCTATTCTGGTAAATTTTCGTAAAAATTTAGATTTTTTGTAGGGGGGCCCCATGAAGGGTTGGTGATATAGGATAAGTATGTTCTAGAGAAATGTTGAGGATTAAAAAAGATTGGGGGCTGCTTATACATTGAATGTCCTTAGTAGTGAATCCTGAAGAATTACTAACTTTTTTCCATTTGGCCCTGTGATATCTTTATTAATATAAGTTATGAAAAAGGAAGTTACATCAGTGTTGCAGTGTTGCAGATTTAAGAGCTAGCTTACACTATACATTTATGTTGATGTTTACACGATGATAATAGTATGATATATACAGGATTATGTATGATAATGATATGATGTTAATATACTACATATTCCCCCTCCTTAAAATTTTATCCTAGGTATAGAAACATAGCTAGTTCACATTTAATTGCTTGGCTTTCTAGCCCTTAAGTTATATTTTGCAGATAAGACAATGTTATTTTCATTTTGTTGTGTCTCAACGGTGTTGTTTGTTGTTGCTTTATCAATAACATTATCTTTCTCTACAGTCACAGTTTCTTTATTAAGATATTGAACTGATTCTTTATCACGTGCAGTTACATTTTTGTTTTTCTCTTCAATAGTAATAATAGGAATAGTTTTTATACAATCATTTGACAAAATTATTCTATCATATGGATTTAACTTGATATTTTAAGTTTACTTGAAAATAAAATTATTTGGTTAGCGTGCCGCTTCCAGATCCTATCAAGCTCTGTTTTAACAAGAAAAATTTGTCTTCCAAGTTTTTTTATTATCAATGCTTTGGTCCACGTTACTTTACCTGGTGTCGAATAATCTTTAACCATTACTGTTTTGTTAATTTTAAATTTATTTTTCTTCGAGCCTTTATAATACTTTTTATGTTTTTCTTGTTGCTTAAGTGCAAAACTTCTGATATTTTCAATAGGTTGACCAATAATTTGTCTGTTCGGATTTATTAAATCCAACCTTGTTCTTAATTTCCGCTGATTAAACATTAAAAACGCGGGAGATGCTCCCGTGCTCGAATGCACTGTATTTCTATAATCTAACAGAAATCGACACAACGCGTTATTGAACTCCGACAATGGTAAATTATGTAAATTACATTTCAAGCCCTTTTTAATGGTTTTAACAAAATTTTCCGCTTGGCCGTTTGTTGATGGATTTCCGACTGGCGTGGTAATATGCAAAATACCATTAAGCTTTAAAAAAATTTTAAATTCGTTGGAAAGAAACGACGTCCCATTGTCTGAAACAATAGTTTTTGGCAATCCAAATCGTGCAAATATTCCTCTTAACACTGAAATGACCGCGCTACTAGCGTACCGACTACAATCATTGGCACCCATAAGGAAATTTTGCCTTCAAAGCTGTAGCATACATTCAGTTTTTAAGTGAATGTTCTCTTTGGAATTTTATTTTATATTTTGGGAAATTCTGTATTAGAATTGATTTTGAACATATTCATACGATCTCTCTGCGTTTAGTGATAATCAAAATGAGAAAAGTCTTTATAAAACCACAATTATTGGCACGTCAATACAATTATTGCCATATTAATTACTACAATCGTTGGCACTTGAGTACAATTATTGGCAGTTTAAAAACTATAATTATTGGCATATTACCACAATCATTGGCACTCACAAAAACGTAATGATTGGCACCCAACATTTTAAACAAGTAAATAATAGCTGGTTGTTTATTAATATTTTTATTTTTTAATTCATAAAAACAAATTCTTTATTTTTCAAAGTAAAAATTCATAAAAAGTTTGTTTCGTCATCCAACCGTTGTCACTTATTCCGTAGCCCAATCTACCGGCATCGTTTTCTTTATTTCTTAAAAATGATGTAAACTAGGGACGGGCATATCTGACGCACATTCTGCGGCAGTGGGCGCCAGTGTGCGCCGACTCGCCTGCTGGATGAATTCGGGTGTGAATCGGAAAGGAGAACGGAAAGCTGTGAAAGAACTCAGAGCTTAGATTTATAGAAAGTGTGAGAGTGAGAGAATAGTCTTAAGAAAAGCAAGTGTTGCATTTTGTACATATTAAGATGATGATTTCTTAGAAAGGAATTATTTTTATTTGATGTAGCTACGAACATCCATGTTATTTGTTTACCAATCAGGTCATGGTCTTCAGGTGCATTTAATAAATTGTTTTCCAAAAGAATTTTTCTTTTTATTTTTGCTTTAAAAAAATAAAAGCCTAAAAAATAGTTCTTTGTTAACTATTTTAAAAGTGAAAAGATAACTAAAACTTTCTGGCTTTAAGTAAAAAATGCACACTCAAAACCGGTATCTGCATTATGTGCCGAATATTAACTAGTAGTTATAAAATGCCCTTTATTTGAAATCACTTAGCAAGCAACATTGGTTTTGGTCGGTACTAAGAGCAATTAAGATTTTTGCAATGCAGACCAGCGTTGCCACTTAAGACATTTTATTTTACCAAATTTTTACTGAAATTGTTACTGCCCCAAAAATGTTTGCAACCTATGTACCAACAAAGTTTACCATAAAAAAAAAACTACATGCATTGTTACCTTCAGTTGTCACTTTATGAATAAACAAAAAAAAAAAAATATACAAGTTAGTTTACAAAATGTAAAATCCAAGAATTTGTTTTTTAGGGTTGTTTTGAAGTGAATTAATTTTATGTCAGAGTTGCTAAAATTGTAGCAAGTGAGCAAATAATAAGTTGCTCACAATAATTTTTGTTTGAGTTAATTCTTAATTGTTTGAAATTCTGAAATTTTTCAATCCTACCTTATCTAATTGAATTAAAAATATATCAAGTTTGTATTCCGAAAAAAATAGTGGCAAGGCTTGTATGACAGTCTGCTTTGCGAAAATCATTATGCGCTCAGTGGTACTCTCTTATTCGCTTCTTCTTCGCTCAATTTTTCACTCTTTCACCCAAGTCATGGCAACCGCCACCCCCCATCTAGCACACTTAGCACGCAATCAGCAAGCTCTGTCGCATATTGTGCGCCTGCGTCGCACAGTTGGCGTAAATTGTGCGCCTGTGCATAATGTGCTCCATTTGCCCAACTCTAATGTAAACCATTCTTTGCCTTCCACATTTTCTTCCCCAAATGGGTGATCACGCTTATTCGCTTCAAGAATATCTTTTATAGCAAGAAATATATCTTCCTTCCTTTTAGGAAACCCTTTCCGTTGGAAGACTTTCACCCATTCCACAATTGCGTTTTCTTCCGTCTCACTCAAAACAGTTTGTGGGCCTGGTCGAATTTTAGAAAATTTTGGACCCAGACGAAGTTGAAGTGTGGAACGTGGTATCTCATATTTTTTTGCTGCAGATTTTTTAGAAACTTTGCCATTTCTAATTGCTGACAGGGCTTTTTGTAAAATACTTTCATCGTACTTTCCCTTTTCTTTTTTGCATTTTAAATTACTATTCTGAAAAAAGAAAATATTCAATTATTGGCATTAAAAAAAGTATAATGACTGGCAGTGCCAGTTATTGTAGTAACATAAATTCAGTTATTGGCACCCCCTGCCAATAATTGAATTTTTGTTTTTTTGGAATCAATTATTGGCACCCACGTTTAATTACAATCATGCGGTATAAACTTAGATATTAAGATTAAAATAAATTATTTAATGTTTAATTAATCAAAAAAATCAAACGCGTCTACATAAAAAATCCATTAACAAATCAGAAACAGTACTCATCAAATTTCGGTTTGCTATTGATATCAACACTGTAAAACTTGTTTTTCACTGACGATGAAAACACTTTTGCAGCTCCGAAGTTTACAAGCAAATGAACTTCTTAATATTATTACACAATTGAGAACTAAGAGAGGCAAAAACTACAGAATTAGAAAAGTAGAATTCATAAACAACTGGACTTTAACGATATTTCATAAATGCTATTAAAGTAAAGGGTGCCAATAATTGGTGCCAAATTTTTGAGTGCCAATAATTGTAGTCGGTACGCTAGTTGTATTTTTTGCCATGTCAATACACTCAACCCATTTGCTTGAACTATCTACAACTACTAAACACCAACGGTTCATAAAAGGTCCCAGAAAATCAATGTGAACTCTTGACCAGACTTCTTCCGTTCTTGGCCAAGGGATAAGTTCTTGTTTCGGTGGATTTTGCCGTGTTAGCATACATGGTTCACAGCTTTTCACTAAATTTTCTAAGTCTTCATTTTGCTTGGGCCACCAACAACATTCTCTAGCCATTGACTTCATTTTTACCATTCCCAAATGAGAAGCATGCAAAAATGTCATTACATCATTTAATAGCGACTTAGGAATGACAATTCTATAACCCCAGAATAAACATCCTGATTCTTCTGATAACTCATTCTTTCTTAAATAAAATGGTTTTAATTCCGGTTCTACACATTTGTTAGGCCACCCCGAATTCACAAATCCTATTATTCTAATTAATAGCTCATCTTTTGCTGTGCATTCTTTAATCATTTCAAAATCAACCCCTTTAGTTTTATTCGCGTCACTAAAATAGTTAATATAAATATTTTTTGGAAAATCTTCACAAGTGATTGTGTGGATAACGTGCAAAATAGTCTGCAATATTTCGATTTGATTTAATATACGAAATATCAAATTGATATCCAGTTAATTTCAATGCAATACGCTGTAATCGATTTGATGCCATAATTGGTATGCCCTTTTTAGGATTGAAAATGTGTTGCAAAGGCTTATTGTCAGTCACTAACGTGAATTTCCTACCATAAATGTACTGATGGAACTTTGTAACACCAAACAAAATTGCGATTGCTTCTCGATCTAGTTGAGAATAGCGTTTTTCAGTCTCTGAAAGCGTCCGCGATGCAAATTCAATCGGCCTCTCTTCCCCCTGCTTACCAACTTGTGACAAGATAGCTCCAACCCCTGCTGGACTAGCATCCACGGTTAACTTTAACTTACAATTGGGATCATAATGTGCCAGACAATAGTCTGCGGCTAATGAATATTTTAAATTTTCAACCGTTTCCTCTACGTTAGTAGGAATAGCCATATTTTTAATAGTTAAAACCTATTATGTGTCCCAAATACGAAATTTGCTTGCTAAAAAATTCACATTTTTCGCTTGATAACTTAAACCCTGCGTCCCTTAGCACCGTTAGAACCTTAACTAATCTTTCCATATGTAGCTTCTTATTTGGAGCACTGATTAAGATATCATCGAGAAACACGACTACACCGTCTAAGCCTACTAATAGAGAATCCATAATTTTCTGGAAAATTGCTGGTGCTGATGACAACCCATATATCAGCCTTGTATATTGGAAGAGACCCTTTGACGTAGATATGGTTGTATATTTCCGCGATGCTTCGTCTAAACCAATTTGCTGATATGCCATACTTAAGTCGAGTTTTGTAAACTCTTCACCGCCATGCAGCTTTGCAAAAATTTCTTCTACTCTTGGTAAAGGGTACTTTTCGATCTCCAAAAAAGGATTTACAGTGACTTTAAAATCACCGCATATACGTACACTACCATTTTTCTTAAGTACCGGCACAATAGGTGTTCCCCACTCTGAATAACTAACTGCCTCAAGAACGTTTAGTTTAACTAAATTGTCAATTTCTTCTTCGACTTTTTCTTTGAGTGCTAGTGCGACTGGCCGTAGTCTAAAAAACTTTGGTGTTGCCTCCTTTTTTAATTTAAGCGTTACCTGACTATTTTTGAATAACCCCAGCGTTCCTTCAAAAAGTTCCTTAAAGGTTTTTAGCATGATTTGAACGTCGCTTTTGTTTGCTTGCGAAGCATAATTAAATTCAGAAAACGAAATTCTAAAACTTTTTAAAAATTTTCTTCCTAGCAAGGTCGGACCACCATTCTTAATGACAACAAACGGAATAATTTCTTCATGATTTTTAAATCTCACTTTGAGATCAACCTCACCAAGAGGACAAATTTGCGAACCATTGTATGATTTCAATAATAAATCGATATCGCGCAATTTATAGTTGTAAAACAAAGTATTATATGTGCTCTCGGACATAACGCAATTTTCTGACCCTGTATCTAATTCAAAAACATGTTTTTTTTTCCTAATTTCTACTTTTACATAGATTGGATCGTCCTTATTACTATTTAATGCAAATAGGTTTAGATCGGCATTATTTAAAAAATTTGAACACTTTGTTCTACACATTTTTTTTAAGTGCCCTCTTTGCTTACAGTCATTACACTTATAATTTTTATATTTACAATGATCACTTTTGTGGTTATAATAACCGCAAACTTTACATTGCTCTCTCTGTTGCTCCGCCTGTTGTTGTCGCTTATCGTTTTTCTTGTCTTGCATCTTCCGTCTAATGCTGTCCTTGTTCATATAATGCATGCCTTGTTCGATCTTAACCTCAATGTTGTCGTACTGCTGACGTATATACTCGGTGTTATTTGCAATTTTAAGCACATGTTCAAACGATGACGTAATGGCTTCCAAGAAAATCTTGTCCCGGGCCGGACCTTTTTCCAACCCCATGACGAATTTGTCACTTTTAGCCATGTTTAACCCAGCTCCAAATTCGCAGTTAATTGCTAGAGCTCGCACGCGTACAGCTCATTCACTTACCGACTCCGTCGGCATCTTTGAAGCGATGTAGAATTTGAAGCGCTCTGCAAATGCAGACGATATAGGCGTGAAGTGATTGCGCATTGCTTCCAGACATTTAGTGAATGTCACGGCACTTGAATCCACTTGATCTGGACTAATCAAGTTTTGCAACAGAATGTATGCACCATCCGACATTGATGTCACTAATACCGCCTTCATCTTAGCATCGTTTTCTATGCTGTTCGCCAGTAAAAATTGTTCCAACTGCTTCTGAAATACTGTCCACGTTTTTTCGATGTGGTCGAAATATGGCGCTTTGCCAATGATTGCAGCAGACATTTTACTTTAAAATTGGCTTTTTATTTTTTGCTCGTCGCCACTGTGATATCTTTATTAATATAAGTTATGAAAAAGGAAGTTACATCAGTGTTGCAGTGTTGCAGATTTAAGAGCTA
This sequence comes from Pherbina coryleti, assembly GCA_943735915.1. NCBI lineage: Eukaryota > Metazoa > Arthropoda > Insecta > Diptera > Sciomyzidae > Pherbina > Pherbina coryleti. Next base: position 139,559,716 of record OX030950.1, read on the forward strand.
GCTTACAATATACATTTATGTTGATGTTTACACGATGATAATAGTATGATAGATACAGGATTATGTATGATAATGATATGATGTTAATATACTACAGGCCCAAATTTCAATGTGTGCCGCACGCTATTTTCAACCGATCGAGCTGATATTTTTATCTAATTTTTTTTACCCTAACCTAACACAAAACTGGGTTAAGATTTTGTAAAAACGAAAAAAAAAAATTAAGGACCACCTTACTATACATATACTTTTTATTAACAATTAAGATTAATTTTTATTAATTCAGTTTAATACGAAAGTCAGTGGTAACTCAAAATGAATCATAAATTTTAACTTAAGAAATGTTTTTAAGAATCAATAATCCAAAAATCAAAATCTCATCTGAATTCAATATCATTTTACTATCACTTTTGCTTGACTGTAACCCGCTCATAATAAACGTCATAAATTCAACGAACTGGCTTGTTATTGTGCGATGAGTTTTATTGTGTTAAATTAAATTGAAATGAAACATAAATAATAAGCGGAATGCATTTGAATAAAAACAATCGAATATTGATGCAGCGCATGAATGTTGGGTGATTTTTGATTAATTACGAAAATAATAGATTGAATTTTCATGAATGAATAAATTTTGTCTATTTATTAAATACAAATTACAATCAAAGGAAATTTCAACTAAATAACAATAACAACAACAACGAGAATCTGCGCGTAAAGGCAGACTTAAGTAACAAAAACAACAACAACAAGGATTAACAAGGACGTCAACTTCATTAAGATTGACAATAGTGCAAATATTCACTTTGGCTCCGATAACTGCTCAACTGCAACTGAATACTTGAAACAGACGATTACTGAGAGCTCGTTTAAAAGTGCGAAGCACGCAGTTGGGTGAAAGTGTCCGGGCAGAATTGTTGAGTTTTTAGAACGTTGCTGTTGCTTTTGACGTTGCTGTGTTGCTTGTTGTTGACTTTGCAGCGAAAGTTTTTAATTTAATTCCCGGCACAAGTTTTGCATAAAAATTAAGAAAAAAAAGATTTAAAAAAAAAATAAAAATACATAGAGAGAAAGTCTTTCGCTGTGCTTAAGTGAAGCACTTCAAGGATCATCATTTCAGCAACAGCTGATTCGTGTCAGCTTCGGACTGCCACTGACTGTGGATATAATTGCATCGAACTAAGTTAATTCATTCGCAAAAAGGGAATTTAAACTTTTTTGCTTCATCAACTTTGAAGGTGTCAATTAATTAAATTCAAAGAAGATTTTTGCCAAAAGTAATCCCAAGAAATTAACTTTATCTCTGCAGTCTTATTTCGAAATTAATTTAGACAATATTTTAAAGTTGTTTAGTTTGTGTTTATTTTGTGTTAAAACTATTTGGGTAGTCAAAAGTGTCCGATAAAGAAAAAATCAAAAAATGTTAGATAAAATAACTTGATTACGTTACATAGTCTCCTTTTTAAGTCGATATACCTTCTCAGCGATATTCAATAGCTTTCATACACTCTTTAATGTTCGAGTAAGAGATGGTACTTCAGAAATGTCACATGGAATTTGGTATTGTAGAGCCATGTGTATTTTTCACTATGCTGTCGTGCAGTCTTTTACCGCAGACTCCTCCTCTTCATTGTTGGCAAATTGTTTACCGCCCAAAATTTAAATATTGGCTGCCAAACATATTCAGGGAGAGTTGAATCTGGCGAATAGGGTGTGTGAGTAAGCAACTGCAACTTCTACTCATTGATTTGGTCACCGTGATAACTGAGGGTCAACTTGTGTATTGTCTTGATGAAAAAAATAATATCGTTTTGTAAATATTTTCGATAAAAAGTTCTTTTAAGGAAGAACATTAATACTAACACTAACACTAACACTTACACTAACACTAACACTTACATTAACACTAACACTAACACAAACACAAACACTAACACTAACACTAACACTAACACTAACACTTACACTAACACTAACACTAACACTAACACTTACACTAACACAAACACTAACACTAACACTAACACTAACACTAACACTAACACTAACACTAACACTAACACTAACACTAACACTAACACTAACACTAACACTAACACTAACACTAACACTAACACTAACGCTAACACTAACACCAACATTAACATAAACATTAACATTAACACTAACACTAACACTTACACTAACACTTACACTAACACCAACACTAACACTAACACTAACACCAACACTAACACTAACACTAACGCTAACACTAACACCAACATTAACATAAACATTAACATTAACATTAACATTAACATTAACATTAACATTAACATTAACATTAACATTAACATTAACATTAACATTAACATTAACATTAACATTGATATTAACATTAACATTAACATTAACATTAACATTTACATTAACATTAACTTTAACATTAACATTAACATTAACATTAACATTAACATTAACATTAACACTAACATTAACATTAACATTAACATAAACATTAACATTAACATTAACATTAACATTAACATTAACATTAACATTAACATTAACATTAACATTAACATTAACATTAACATTAACATTAACATTAACATTAACATTAACATTAACATTAACATTAACATTAACATTAACATTAACATTAACATTAACATTAACATTAACATTAACATTAACATTAACATTAACATTAACATTAACATTAACATTAACATTAACATTAACATTAACATTAACATTAACATTAACATTAACATTAACATTAACATTAACATTAACATTAACATTAACATTAACATTAACATTAACATTAACATTAACATTAACATTAACATTAACATTAACATTAACATTAACATTAACATTAACATTAACATTAACATTAACATTAACATTAACATTAACATTAACACGAACATTAACATTAACATTATCATTAACACTAACATTAACATTAACATTGATATTAACATTAACATTAACATTAACATTAACATTAACATTAACATTAACATTAACATTAACATTAACATTAACATTAACATTAACATTAACATTAACATTAACATTAACATTAACATTAACATTAACATTAACATTAACATTAACATTAACATTAACATTAACATTAACATTAACATTAACATTAACAGTAACATTAACATTCAAATTAGCATTAACATTAACATTAACATTAACATTAACATTAACATTAACACTAACATTTACATTAACATTAACATTAACATTAACAATAACATTAACATTAACATTAACATTAAAATTAACATTTACATTAACATTAACATTACCATTAACATTAACATTTACATTAACATTAACATTAACATTAACATTAACATTGACATTAAAATTAACATTAATATTAACATTAACATTAACATTAACATTAAAATTAACATTTACATTAACATTAACATTAACATTAACATTAACATTAACATTAACATTAACATTAACATTAACATTGACATTAAAATTAATATTAACATTAATATTAACATTAACATGACCATTAACGTTAACATTAACATTAACATTAACATTTACATTACCATTAACATTAACATTAACATTAACATTAACATTAACATTAACATTAACATTAACATTAACATTAACATTAACATTAACATTAACATTAACATTAACATTAACATTAACATTAACATTAACATTAACATTAACATTAACATTAACACATTAACATTAACACTAACATTAACATTAACATTAACATTAACATTAACATTAACATTAACATTAACATTAACATTAACATTAACATTAACATTAACATTAACATTAACATTAACATTAACATTAACTTTAACATTAACATTGTTAATGTGATTGATTGTGATTGACCGTAGTTCACGTGAGCTATTTGAAGTAAAGATTAAGATCAACTTTCATATTTGATTGCTATAAAGAATCGAAGAGCTTTACATCGACTGTAAAATAAAAACTGAGGAATAAACGTAAGACAATATTTAAGCCCATGATTGCAGGTTATTTTTATATGTCTTTATGATTTGTGCACTTAATTAAAATGAGGAAAGCTAATTTAAAAATATGAACTTAAGCAATTTTCAATGATATTATCGGATAAAAGGAATTTTTGAAAAATATAAAAAAGCTGAACAAAAAAGTCAGCTAATTCACGTCGAACAAGAAACAAAGTTCAGGATTAACTTAATTAAAACTTGTTGATTATAATTTCTTGCCACTACATGGCTTCCTGCTTTCATTGCGTTAATCCACTGTCTATTGAAGGGTTAATTCAAGCATCCCACCATTTCATCACCAACAAGAATCCCGACAAGATGGCAGCTTGCGTTTTTGCCTGTCTCTTTCTTTGCCTCTGAGCCGCTCTGGTTGCTTGGCTGTCTTATTATGTTTGTCTTACGTACTTTCTGTCACTCTTTCTGACCTGTCTGCCAGTCTGTCTCTGCTGCTTCACTTGCTATGATAATGACACGACATAAATTTACTTTCATCGCTAGCCTCATGCATTACTTTGAAAGCAATGCAAATTAAATAATTTAATGCATTGACAAAATTACATGCTTTTTGCACAATATTACAGCCAAACTCTCACAAAGACACACATATTCCGTTACAATATACTCGTATGCATACAGTGAGTGTGTGTTTGTTTGCATGAACTACGTTCTGGTGCATTCTATGCGACTTCCTGTTGCAAACTCTGCATGTCTGTGTGCTATTTAAACCTTTCAATGGCAGCACACTGAGTTAACCTTATGCATCATAGGTATGTGTCAGGGAGTTCAATACAGGACGGTTTTTACAATCCCGGGATTATTGGAATTGAGAATCAGAATACCGGGATCTCGGGACTGCTTCGATGTTACGGAATGTACGGGGTGATTTCGGCACGAATCTTGAGCATGTCAATGGTCTGAGGCTTGCTGGCGTACACTTTGCTTTTCAAATAACCCTATAAAAAAAGGTTTAGAGGGGTCAAATCTGGAGATCTAGGTTGGCAGTCAAATGTCGCCATGTGTTGACATCACAAATCTAGAAACTGCATTGTTCGATGTGCAGTGCAACATGACGGTGCACCGTCTTGTTGAAACCAGTAACTGTCGAGACCTTTTTCACACAATTGTGGGTGGACATAATGAGCCAACATCCACCGATATTGATTCACATTGACTGTTTCGCCCTTTTCTCAAGAAAAATTATCTAATTTCGTGTAGATTTTTGAAGGTTTTGCTATTTTAATGACGTAATTTCGCATGGAAAATGGTTTCAATTCGATTTAGATCAATTAAAACCAAAAAGTTTTTATTTGACATCAAATCTTAAGTGTAAAACATTAACCCTCTACTGCCCAAATTTTTTTTTAAGCTTGAAAAATTATTTATTAAAAATTTATAAGGTCATGAACCAAGAAATAATTGATAAAATAAATAAAAATTCACCCGCGATTTGAGACCGGAAACAAGGGAGTTGGGTGTTTTCATCCTTAGGATCCGGCTTATTAACAATCGCCATATCAATTTGGTGGTAAAACAATCTGTTTGTATATTTTGATGATTTCATACGGATGTGATAACGTCCGATGAGTCCATCCATCAACTAAACACCTCCCATATGGTGATTGTAGTCTTGAATGACGTTTGGACAAGGAACTTCAGTGTACTTTTTTTTAGCGCGAAGATATCGAGTAACTGTTGGTCGAAATGTCAACACCGTAAGCAGATCTAGTGTACTCAACCGAGAATCCTCGATCTTGTTTTTTCAATTTCGAATCTGAAGGTAGCTTTGCATTTGGTATACGGTTAGAGTGTATTGCCCCCAAAGAATGAATTCCGCGAGTCTTTAGATAAGCGAGGAGCGGCAAGGCTGTATAAAAATTGCCGAAATACATTATATGATTCTTAAAGTTTGGCACAATTTGGCTTAAACGCACAACAACATTGGAAGAACCTCCTAAGTCTGGAGCATCTGGTGGCACAACGTTATCTCCAGCACCGCAATGCACTTAAAAACCATATGAAAATCTCTCGGAGTCACGCAAAACAAAGAGCTTCATGCCCCATTTATAAGGCTTTTCAGGCATGTACTGTCTTAGGAATGTCGACATTTTCGTGGAACACATTTGTTCATCTACGCAGATGCGCTGGTTTATGGGAATATTTTGAAATTTATTATTGAAGTGATCGATTAGTGGTCTGACTTTGTAGAGTTAATCATACTTTGGAGAATTTCTAGGAGGAATTTTACTGTTATCATTGAAGTGTAAGTTACTTCGAATTTGCTCAAACCGGTTTTTTGTCATTGTATCTTGAATTGCTTGAAGATGTATCTTGAATTGCCCAGTAAGATCGTATATTAGGATACCGAAAAACTGACATATAAATCAATATGCCAATGTATTTGCGAATCTCTGATAGAGTTACAAAAAATTTTGTGTTTCTGTGTGGCATAAAGATTTGTTTGTTTCGCGATGAGATCTAAAACGGGGTCATCAAGAAAATACGAAAAGCATTTAAATAGTGTGTCGAGCATTTTAAAACTATCGCCCATTTTGATTCCAAGGAATGGTACTTCAGATTTATGGAGATTTAAATTGTTTTTTCGCCATAGTATCTTTTTTTGAATTCATTGGATTTCGGAATTACATCCATTGGCTTGACTTTTGTTTTATCAGAAGAATTATTTTTCGGCAACTTTTCCATAATTTTTTTAGTTTTACCTCCGAGCATTTGCTCAAAGTTTTCCCCACCAGAAGACATAGACAACTCACCTGTTTTAAATGTAGAGGAATCGGGGTTACTTTTAACATTCTCTAATATTTTTTCAGAAAGAGATATGTTACCACTGTCTAAGTTTTCAGGCAAATCAGATGTTAATACATTTGCAAGAGCTTAGTCTGACATTGCTAGCACTTCGTTGACAGTATCTTCGTCAAGGGTGAAGTCCAAATTGTTAATGTCATCATCACTGTTAAAGTCATCTTCACAATCCGTCCCGCCATCGGTTTCCTCAAAATCGTCGGTAATCAAATCATCCATTATTTCTTTGATTTGTGTATCGGATAACGCCAAAAGCTTTTTCAAAAAATTACGATTCATAGCTATAAAAAATCAAAGCACAAACACATGTAACCATGAAATGCAAAAATATTTGTTCACTGTTTAGCCTGATACCGCCTACGGGCGTTCTGACAGCACAAGCAAATATAAGAAGCTCAAATAAGTATTTTCCACTAAAAAACAACTGCCCTACACAGAAAACACTATTAGCTTCTCACCAATATTTTTCTTTTCTCAATTCGTCCACGATAAGTATTTTTTTTCGATTTTTTCAATTTATCATTTTTCACAACATAATTATTTGCTCTGTTTCATGCGGAATTCTAACATCAACTGACGATTGCGGTGAATGTAAGCGACAAATTTTGATACGGCAAGAAGCCAATAATTCTGCGAATTATTTCTAATGCACTCAATTTTGTGTATTTTGTTTTCTCAGTTTCAAATTTGAATGCCAATGGTTTTTGTATTGACCACCTTAAGGCGGTATGAGGCTGTAGAGAGTTAAGATTTTAGATTCATTTCTGTAGAATTTTTAGAGATTTTTCCAATTTGATGACATCACTTATGGTAGACGTGGTGTTCAATTCAATATTTATTGGATTATAATTTTCAAAGATCATAAACTTAATGTATGATAATGATTATATCTGAAATAAAATATTTTTAAAATTACCACCACCTCGTCTTAGCTGGAAGATTATAATCCTTTTTTCGAAAATTTTGATCACACTGTTGGATACTTGCGGCGATGGCGACTTCTATATTCGATTTGAGAGCTGGAGTTATTTGCAGATGATTAGCGTAGACCTTACTCTTAACATAACCTACGCAAGATCTTGGTGGCCAACTAGTTTTTCCAAAACGTGAAATTATGCGATCAGGGATCTTCCTTCGCAATAACTAGATTGTTTCGGGACTTGTATAGCACGTATCACCTGTTTAATTTCATCTGTTGAAGAAGAAGGTCGTCTGTGATAGAAAACTCCATCTGTGACTACAAAAAATTGTTTATCATGTCGCTGTAGTGCACTCCATTGACTATTACGCCTCTTTCGTCGTCATTTTCGAAATAGTACGGCTCTCTGACGCCTCTAGCTCATAATACACAAACAGTCATGGAAATATTTCGTCAGTATTCACTTTAGTGTGGACTTGGAGAGATCGTGTTCTTGAGCATGATGAATTCAGGTATTTGGATCGTTTTCAATATTTTCGTTCATTGCGTCGATATTTTCGGTCGTAGGCCCAGGGCGAAGTCGTTTCGGTGTCTTCACACATTGCACCTTGAGCTAGTCTCTTAGAAACTTTTGATTATGTAAGGCACACACGTCACACAAAGTCCATGATTATGAAGAAAATTTGATCGAATTTTGCGCACCGTAACTGTGCATCGTAAAATTTAAACGAATTCTGTTCTTTCCTCCAATTTGTTTGCTAAAAAAAAGATACAGTAGTTTCGACTATGTCGTAACATAAGACGTAGAATTATTCAATTCGCTTTTGATGACATCTATATTAAAAAAGAGTACCGGAAAGGGTTAATATGTATCACCGACTCCCATTACTTTTGCAAAAGAAACATTTTTGCCATTGACACCTATTCCCTCCGACCACTCCTTAGGGGGGCTACCATAAAAATTTTATGGTTTTTGTATATTTTTCCATACACATGAGCATATGACCTTTAAAAGAGTGCTGGAAAGGATTAATATGTATCACCGATATAGGGTTAATATATATCACCCCATTATTTTTGTAAAAGGAACATTTTTGCCTTTCACACCTATTCCCTCCGACCACTCCTTAGGGGGGCTCCCAAACAAATTTTATGGTTTTGTCGATAAAACCGGAAACTGTCGATAAAAAGGTAGCAAACTTAAACAAGCAAACATAAACATCAAATGTTGGCTTTATATTACATGTTATTGTGTAAAATTTATATAAGTTAGAGAGTTCAAACATAAATTTTTCTCCCAGTGAGGATCAAGCAGACCAACAAGTGCCAACATCAACATTGTACGATCAGTACTTTAGGCCCAGCAAAGGCTCAAATTGTGACATAAAAACCGCCGCCTGATCACTATCAACCACCCTACTTACCTCCGAGAATGACGTATTCTACGTCAAAAGTAAATTCTTACGTTCTATGGTAAAGAAATAAGGTCCCATGGAAAATTTACCGCATTTATAGATAAAAACTGTCAATATTTGACTGCTGTCAAGCGTCCAGCTGCTAAATATATGACTACAGGTGCAGCCATACACTTCTTGTGTATACACCTTGTATCTAAATTCCAGGATCCCGAAAGGAAAATCATCCCGGGATTTGGGGAGATTAGCATTTTCCAAATTGACTTCCCTAGTATGTATGTTATACCAATGTGTGCATCCATCTCTTTTACTCTAACGATTACTGATTTGCTTATGCAACAAGGCAGTCACATGCCATATGGATGTGTTCGGTAATAGTCGTTTTAAGTGCGTTGCACTGATAGACATAGGAACCTTTCGAACATACCAGGCCACATTCAGTGTTCTCTACTTCCGGCAGTGAATAAACATAATGGTTTGCCTGTAAATGTTTAAAATAAACCAATCTGGATGACAAAAACAACAACAAATAATCCAACAAACACACATATCCACACGCACGTACACACACAATTACTCACCAACCAATATTGTCAGGCATTTTATGGTCCTGTCATTGCCTTCTGATAATCCTGATTTGCATTTTTGCTTTGGCTTGATTTTTTTGTTGTTGTTTTTGTTGTGGTTTTTCTTTTTCTGCTCTGTTTGAAATACTGCAGCAAACAGTCGTAAATAAAGGCATTTGTAATGCTTTGATATGGTAAGCTTGCACATTTTTTTTTCACTTAACATAAGTTTTTGCATTAAATTCCTGTGAAACCCTTGAGTAGGAAGTACATTTTTTTCCGATTAGGAATAATAGTTGGCTTAGCTTGACTATGTTGAAAAATAGCAAAGCATTCTTTTGGTTTCTTAAATTTTTTACTGTTGGTGCATCCAAACGAAAACTATGGCAGGTTTTGACAAATCTATATATGTAAAAATGAATCTTGGTTTGTTCGGATGCTTAAAACTTTAAAACGACTGGACCAAATTGGATACTTTCTTCTGTGGATTTGTTTGTAATTGCTACGTGAAGGTTTTGGAAAATTAATCGATGTACATACATTTAAAAAAAAAAAAAACGGACAAACCAACGAACTTGAGAACCTCCTCCTTTTTGAAGTCGGTTAAAAAATAAGTTATGTTAGTAAACAAAATCGAAACGACCAGTATGTCTATAATAATGAAACAATAATAAAAAGTTATCAATAGTTGTCCAAAATTTACACCCTGAGTTCAGAACAAAAAATTGTATTTTTATTTGTATAAGTTGGTTTGCGGCATCTGTCCACCCCAAGAACCTGCGTGAAAAAGAGATCCAGCTATTATTTACCAAAACAAATCCAAACATAACGCAGATATACAAGTATTTATATGAACAAACATAAAAATATAACATATATTCGGGCCGCTGAACAATTTAGGAGCACCGTGCTAATGTTATTATTTGGACAAGCATTTGGGCCTACGCAGGCAAAAACTTGTGTGGAAAAGAGAACTACTCTGGCCACCAAACCAAGTGACAAAAAATATTTGGTCTAGTTTTAAACACAGGGAGTAATCTGAGCACACAAAACCCAACTCATTATAAAATTAAGAAAAATTATGTCAACAACATGGCATGCTAATCTTATTCGGTGATGTTTACTTCACAAAATATAATATGTGACCCGGTCTACGAAAAGGGACCTTCGGTGTAAAAACAAGTTTTTTTTCTGCTTTGCGCCATTAGAAAGAGCACACATTAGTCTATCCGAATCGCCAAAAAAGTGAAAAATGATATTTTCACACCGAAGGTCCCTTTTCGTAGACCGGGTCACATATGTAAAAGAAAAACTGGCAACTCTGAATTTTTTAAAGCCGACGTTATTACCTATATCACGTAATAATTAGCCGCGTATGTTTTTGAGATAAAAATAAATAAAATGAAATTAAGTGTTTTAATGTAAAGTTATTTTACGTTTTAATACATCCACCGAATCACACAAATTTATTAAATTATAGTTACTGTTGAAAACACTATACATACAGCGAAAAGGGTCGTGAAGAGCGTAATTTGAACTGCACTGACTTAACTTAAAAAAAAAAAATGTCTAGATCGTCTCCTAGGATTGTTGAAGTTGCATCGATGTGGACATTACATTGTGGATTCCAAATTACATACGCATATTCAAGAATTGGCCTAACGAGAGATATAAATAGCAACTTAGTAGTAAAGGGATCATTGAATTCTTAAGTCCATCTTTTAATGAAGCCAAGGACACCTCTAGCCTTATTTACCACCATATTAATGTGGAGATTGAAGCTTAGTTTTGGATCCATAATTACACCGAGATCGACAAAAGTATGAACAATTTCTAAGTCAATGTAATTTATAACGTAATTTATGCAATGAGGAGTTCTGCGTGAGAATGTTATTTGTTTACATTTATTTAAGTTAAGATTTAAAATTTAGATCAGATTGCAAACGATGTTGTTCATTAGGTGATTTGTAGGTAAGAAAAAGTTTCACGTCGTCAGCGTACATTAAGATGTCACTGTGTTTAGTTACCGAAGGAAGGTCATTGATAAATAGTAAGAATAAAACCGGTCCAAGATGACTACCCTGCGGAACACCTGATTCGACCAAAATATGTTTAGAAAGAGAATATTTATATAAAACCCTTTGTATACGTTGCGATAAATATGATTTAATCCAATTTAACAATATATCCGGAAACCCAATAAGATGAAACTTTTTCAAAAGAAGATTATGATTGACACTGTCAAAAGCTTTGCTGAAGTCCGTATAAATAACATCAGTCTGTTGTCCCAAAGTAAAACCTTTTATAACACTCGTAGTAAACTCTAAGAGGTTTGTTGAAGTAGACCGTCTCTTTAGGAAACCATATTGAGAAATAGAAATAGATGAAGATACAAGATGGGTTATTTGATCAGTTATGATTTTTTCAAATAACTTAGGGATTGAGCTCAATTTTGCGATACCTCGATAGTTTGAAACTTCAATTTTGGAGCCAGATTTATGAAGGGGTATAATATAGGAATTTTTCCATATGATGGGAAAATGACCACTATGCAAGGATATATGGAAAATTTTTGAAAGAGGAGTACACAGGTTGCTTGCACATTGCTTCAAAATGCAACTCGGGATTTCATCAGGGCCGGTCGAAAACGAGCTTTTAACTTGTCAAAGGTAATGTTTGGAGGTAATTATTGGAGTCTATTACGGGGGTTACAAAGGAGTTGACTGGCAGAGGCTAAAGATACTCAGTACTCGTGTTAAATGGTATGTCGGAGTAAGTCGATTGAAAGAAATTTGCAAACATGTTGGAAATAACCATGTCACAAGACGAGTCTTCCTGATTAAATTTCATAAAGGGTAGAAAGCTGGAAGTTTTACGTTTTGAGTTGGCAAAGGAATAGAAGAGTTTCGGATTATCATTGAATTGAGACTTAATTTTGATTATATAAGCAGAATAACAGTGTGTATTTAATAGTTGATATCTGTGACGACATGAAGAATACCGAGCAAAATTAAAATTAGAACCAGACATTTTATATTTTTTAAATAAACAATTTTTTTACCTTTTTTAGTGATTTAAGTTCTTTTGTTAGCCAGGGAGGGCTTAAAGGTTTGCAATTATCTCTTATTTTTGGAACGGACAATAAGAAACACCTATGCAGCATATCATTAACCCTAGAACTGGTTCGCTATTTTTTTTACCTATTCCTGTATCGCGGGGTGAAAAAACACCCCAACTTTCAAGGGCCCGTATCTCGGACACAGTGTGACTTTGATGGTTCCATGGTGGCTCATTTTTTTCGTCTTTTGACCTAGAATCACGTGAACTAAATTGTTTGGCCAAAAGTTTGGAGGGTCCGGGAATATTGACCAAGAAGGGCAAAAAACGTGAAAAACTAGGAAAAATTTTATTTTTCGTTAAAATAACGATATCTCAGTGAGTTTTTGACTAAATCTAGTAACTCCAACGGGGTTCTAAAGTGGAGATACTATGTTTAAGGGGTATTATAGTGGTTTCGGCCAATTTTTCAAAAATGCTATTTATTTTGAGAAATCAAAGTGCACAAATAGCAAGAATTTGAATAAACGATTTTTGCCGCACAGATCGTTACAATGAATAAGAATTTCGTTCAAATTGGAAAAAAACATCTTTATTTGAAATTATAAAGTACTACGCCTCAAAAACACTTGATTAAAAAAATTTCATCATTCAAAGTTAAATTCGTACTGCGTCTAATCTAATGAACGAGTAAGAATTGTAATATTTTTATATCTGTTTAAATAATTGTTAGCAGGTACCGTTTTTTTTTTAAAGAGAGTGCACATTTTTGGTTGTTGTTGGTAAGTACACTCAATAAGCTTTTATTCCAAGTAGTTGTTGTTGTTATTTTTGTAACCAATATTGAGAGCAGAGCATTTTTTTGTTATTGAAACAAGTGCGACTAATCAAGTTGAAGAGAGCGTATATATGTAAATATATGTGAAGTGGGACCACTATACACTCATTACTTGTCCAAAAAGTTTAAACAACACGAAAATAAAAAAACTTTAAGATGACGAAAAATATACACAAACTGTATCGTGGGGTGAAAAAGCACCCCAGACGCACTTCTTATGTTCACTGCTTGAGCAAGCACGTGGTACGGATACCGCGAGCATGCTCCCTCTACTCTCAGACGTTGAAACAGAATTATGGTTACGGTCCCGGGCCGTAAACGAAAGACGTTTGTGTCTGGCGCGAGATTTAAGCCAGTCTGGGGTGCTTTTTCACCGCACGATACAGTTCTAGGGTTAAGTTAACATCCTAAGCAAGTTTTCATCTCTACAACATTTTTAATTTGTTTCTGAAATGAAGCATGAAGTAAAAAGAAAGAATTTTCTTATATACCCCAATATATTAATTAGTCACAGTTTTGTGACATCAGCAAACATCATGAATGTAGAGTGAAAGCATTTTGATATCTGCCTTTGATTGAAACCGTGTGTTCTTTTAGGTGTTGTGGAAAATGGTAAACTTGACACTAAATAAAAATCAATTTAAATTTAAAATTTTATTATTTTTTTATTTTTCCATACAAACAATTTTTAGTGGAACTTTTCACAACAACAAAACGGCGATAAAATCAAAATAAATGTTTGTATTTACAACTTTTGGCAAACAGTTGATGTGAAAACCTCAGGTTGATATGCATTTTAAGACCATATCAAAATTCAACAAAATTTTATTGACACGAAAAACGCTTACCTGAACACACACAGCCAAACACACATGCATGTTTATTCAGTCATAACCTGTGGCAACTATATTCTTATGGGACTCACAAAAATACCACAAAAAAGCAGTGTGTTAAACATTTATACAAAGTACATTTTTATAGCCAACATTTATATGTTAGTGTTTGCGCTTTATATTTTTTATTTGTTTGTTTGGTATTGTTGAATGTTTTGTTGTTGGTGTGGCATGTTTTGTTGTTGCAAATTGATGTTTGTTTAGCTACTGATATGTTTTTAAGAGTTTCTTAACAGTTTCATGTTTTACTCCGAGACATCATAAAGTCGACTACTGGTAAACGTTGAAAAACCTTTTCCTACAACATCAAAATAACAGTTATCGGCCGACATTAAAATTAATTTTCAAAACTGAAGCACACTAACAAGAACTGAACTTTAAAAACCAGACAACATGGTGACATTATCTCGAAAAGCCATAAAAACTACGTTATCGTCTGCAGCATTAAAGTTATTGAATCTAAAGTTATCCTAATCGGTCAGTTGCTTAAAATTTTATTTATTGAAGCTGATGAAAAAATGTTTGGTGCATAGAATGTGACTTTTCAATATTCGATATATCTGCTTTTTAGTTGAAATTTATTAAATTGCACTCTAAAAAATCCATTTCTTAAGTCAAAACACTGCTCAAAAGTGTGAATTTCGAATGTAAAATTAACAAATTGAAGTATAAAAAGTTTAATTTGCCCTGCTAACCGAACGGAAACATAATTCATCAAAACCCGAAAAAAAAAAATAAAATAGAAATTGCTAGCAATCAATTCTAGTCACTCATTTAGACATAACAGTAGAACTATAATAACCTGAATGAGAGTTGACTATTGATTACTGCAACTGCCACTCTAAGTATCTGGAGCTGATTGATTGACTCTCAGTGTGTCTCTATGTCACACCGTCTGCTCCGGTAACTAGTACGTGTAGTCATTTTAGCCTTGAACATGAAATTCACATTTATTTCAAACTGTAACGCGCTGTCCACCTTCTAATTGCCAAACTAAGTCTGTGTGCAAGCAGACTGTTCAATTTGTTGAATGAGTACCCATCGGGTACATTTTTGTTCATCAATGTGCTCCTATATTTAGAGCGGTAACTCATTTATTGCTCTACTGAATGTCGAACTAATAGTTACACAGACAAACAGACAAAAGTTCAAAGCCAACAAAATGAACAACTGCTTGACTCATTGACTAACTGACCGAGGCTGATGGACTTTTACCACCTCAAATTTGGGGACTTTGTCCAAGCACAAGCAAGCCATTAAGGAAGATGCAAAGAGTAGCACCATCACATAATGAAATTAGGGTTAAAAAAAAAACCAATTCAAACACCCAGACGTTGACATGCAACACTTACGACGAGTTGCACTTACCTTGAAAGTAAGATGGGGAAGTTTTCGAGTCAAGTGAAAGTGTCATTAGTGCAAATAGGCTTTAAGTGCAGTCATGTAGGGTGCTGGTCCAATACCAAAGAGAGCAGTGATTGTCTGAGGGAGTATACATGTACGGGAGTAAGTGGGTTGCAAAATCCATTAGTAGCAATGTTGCCAGGGATTGAATCTTTTATGTTTTAGTTAACGTTTCATTTCTGTTTCATGCGGCTGTACCATTAATTTGTCAACACATGTGTTTCACTATACATACTCATAATAGTCAGTTGAAGAGAGGGGACGCAGTTTCAAAATATATATTTTTTTTCAGTCGAAAAGCATGTACTCTAAATTAAATTTTATATAAAGGGAGATTTTTAAGTGTTTGGTGTTTGACAATTAAAAAAATTACAGAAAATTTGCAATAGTGAATGAAATATTTGTGGTGTCCGTGGCGTAGTTGCTTTAAGTGCGTGGCCTCTATGTCAACGAACTTGGAGACAACCGGGTTCGAATCCCAGCAGCGACAGAAAATCATTTGAATTAAAATAATTTTTCTGTACGGCGCCACGTCTCTGCAGACAATGTTAAAACTCTCTGCAGAGTAATCAAAATGCCATGTAAAGCTTTTTGAGAACAAGAACATTCCGTTCATCGCCGTTCGGAGTCGGCGTTAAACCTGTAGGTCTGGTTTTCGGTCAATTGTGTACAAACTTAATAACACGCCCAACACAATTGATCATTAGAAGCTAGTTCAAAGTCTTTTCAAGGGCTGAAATGACCAGTTATTTATTTTTTTTTATAATGAAATATTTAATTGAAGCGATACATCAATGCCTGCCCTTTAATTTTTAAAGATAATTTCATGTAAATGTTGCCCGCGGCTACGCCAGAGGTGAACTATTCGTAAGCTTCAATTTTGGCATCCTTTTTCCAGCAATTCGGCCGGTATCTCACCAATGGCATCTGTAATGTTGTCTTCCAGGGCTGCAATTGTGGCTGACTTGGTCCTGTATACGAGAGACTTCACGTAGCCCCAGAAAAATTAGTCTGGTGGGGTAAAATAACATGATCTTGGCGTCCATTGCGCTGCTCCAAAATGTGAGATTAATTGCTCATCAAATTGGCCTCTCAATAGGTCCATAGTATCGCGTGGCATATGGAACTGTCTTGTTAAAACCATATGTCAACCAAGTCCAGTTCTTCCATTTTGGGCGATTTTCATTATTTAAACAAAACAAATGTCCAATGATGTCGCAGGCGCACAAGCCGCAGCAAACAGTCCATTTTTCAGGGTGCATTGGCAGCTCTTGAACTGCCTCTGGCTGCTCTTCAGACCAAATTCGACAATTCTGCTTGTTGTCGTACTCATTGGGCCAAAAATGAGCTTCGTCACTAAAAGACAATTTTTCGATAAAAAAGTGGATCTTCATCCTATTTGTGGATTTTGATCCAACTTTTTTAAGGCCCATTCATCAAAAAAACGACGTTGTGGTACATCACCTGGCTTCAGTTCCTTCTTCAGCTGTATTTTGTATGGTTTCATACCAAGGTCTTTACGTAAAATGTTCAACGCGGTTGAATAACACAAACCCAATTGTTGAGAATGGCGACGAATTGACATATCGCGATATTCATTAACACTGCCCGATACAGCGGCAATATTCTCCTCGGTACGCAATCTCCGCATACGGGTTGGTGGATTGATATCCAATAAAGTGAAACTGGTGCGAGATTTGGTCACAATACATTTGAATAGCCTGTTCGGTGGGTCCATTATGACGAACATAATATGGACGTAATTTGCGGAACAAATTTCTTACAGAGAATTTTGATAATAATATTCAATGATTTGCTACCGCTGATTGCTTGTTTATCGATTCCTGGTGAAACGGCAGACCTTACTGTTTATTTTTGGCTGTACAACATATTACGAATCACGCATGAGGTGTCAAAAAATGTACACTAAAAACAAATAGCAAAAAACCCACGTTTTACATAGTTATAATCTACAAGGTGTATAAACTAGAGGTGAAGATTTATTTTTTGATTTAAACAAGTAATTAATTGGATGAATCTTTAATTTTTACTAGTATTTTTTTAATTTTTTTTTTAAAACACTTGAAAAATTTGAAAATAAGTTGGCCGTGTCATGAACACATCTGTAGATTTTGACCAGACAGTGTTTCTTTATCCTTGCCCCTATCATTTCATTTGTTCCCAAACTTGTCTTCAATCTTATTATAAAAAAAATAAAAAATAAATAACTGGCCCTTGAAAGGACTTTGACCTAGCTTGTTATGATCAATTGTGTTGTGCGTGTTATTAACACGCAATTACACAATTGACCGAGAACCGGACCTACATGCTTAACGCCGACTCCGAACGGCGATGAACGGAATGTTCTCGTTCTCAAGAAGCTCTCTCTGAGGTTTGTAATTGTCTGCAGAGAGGTGGCGGCCGTACAGAAAAATTATTTTAATTCAAATAATTTTCTGTCGCTGCTGGGGTTCGAACCTGGTTCTCCAAAGTTCGATGACATAGCGGCCACGCACTTTAACCAATATATTGTTAGTTTAAGCCTACACTTACTTTTGCTTTAAGACATACGTAGTTTTTTTTATAAAAGTCAAAGCATTGTAAGGTCGTTATTTTTTACTGTTTTCCTCAAAAAACAACTTTGTCGAGTTTTTTTAGGGTGATCTGGACAACGCCATGCAATTTTTGAGACCTCTTAGAATACGATCTAAATTTTTCGATACGCCCTAATGGGTACCCCTAATAAATTGAAATTGAAATTTTTGATCTTGAAAACATAATCAGATCTTTTCAATTTACCAAAAAATTGGTTGTTTACGAATATTCTGAAAACTTTACCGAAAAACGTCCTTGCGTAGCGGGCATTGACATTGCATTAAATGAATGCTTTTCGAATAAATGCTTCACAAATGAAAAACAAAAAAAATGTAATGATTTTTGTGTTCTCGAGATCCAAATTAACTCGCCCATACATGAGCCGTTCTTGTTTTTTTTTTTGTAATTATTATTTGTAAAGATAATTACAGTGTTATCAGTTAAGTAAGTTTTATTATTGCTATGTTCAATTATTTGGATTAATGATAAAAATCTCTGAATATAGGTTGAGAAACTGTTGTAAGTATGTTGCACCTCCCTTAAGACTACATAAGAGTATTTCCAAATTTTTTTTCGGTTTGCGCTGATAACACTGCCCACATGAAATTCTTGGTATATAATGCTTTTATGTGCACTAAATGTAAGCAGTATGAGATAGTTGGTGCACTCAAGAGGAGGTCAACATAAAATATCAGAGAATAACAATAAAACTTTGTGCTTAGAATTAATATGTTGGTATTGAAAAGTACACAAAGAATAACTTTTGAATTGAGAAATGGATGTGGAAAAATTCAACGTTGGTTGGCCACTCAAGCGCAAGTGAGCAAGAATTTTTAATTGATCATATAGAAAATTTGAAAAAATACCAAAATTAATTTTAACAGCCAGCGGAAAACATTCAGCACTATGATGAGCTGCGTCCTTTTAGTGCATTGCCAGGTCCTTCAAATTTGGAATTATTCACCAGCTTCTTACCTGGCGGTCAGTTCCATGATAAATCAATTGTAGACTTTTCAGTAGAGATGCGCAAGCAATATGGTGATATTTTCCTAATGCGTGGCATGTTTGGGCGACCGGATTTACTTATTACCTTCAGCACTGCAGATATCGAGAAAGTCTTTCGCAACGAGGGTCAGTGGCCAACACGAAAAGGATTTGATCAGGTCTTACACTTTAGACAACAGATCAAACCTGAATTTTTTAAAGAAGTACAAGGACTCATAGCTGCGTAAGTACTATAGGTAAATTATCAATTTAGTACATAAACATTTTTTTTTTTTTTATTTAAATCTCCTCAGTCAAGGTGAATCTTGGTACAAACAAAGAACCATACTTAATCCCGTGCTGATGAGGCCAAACACTGTAAAACTGTATTTGAAACCATTGCTGAGAGCCAATCATGAATTTGTGAAAAGGTCTGTTTAGTTTTTTAACCTTCTTACGCACTCTCTTATTTCCGCATCTATAGAATTGCAGAAATGCGTGATCCACTGACTCTAGAGGTGCCAGCAAATTTCGATGAGGAAATCAATCGTGTAGTTTTTGAGATGATGTCTATTGTTGCACTCAACAAGGAATTTGGCCTGATACATAAGAATCGTGATAATCCAGAGGCCCTCAAACTTTTTGCAAACGTACGAAAATTATTCGCTCTCTTCTACTTGCTGGATGTGGAACCATCGATGTGGAAAACGATACGCACACCAAAGTATTACGAAAGCATGCGTGTTCAAACGGAAATATTTGAGACAGCTAGAAAATATGTGAACGAGGCATTAGTCATGTACGAGCAGCAAAATCTAACGCGTTTTAAGCCAAAGGAAGAAGAAAATCTTAGCGTGTTGGAAAAACTGGTAACCATCGATCGCAAGATCGCAACAGTTATGGCCATGGATATTCTGATGGCGGGCTTCGATGCAGTAAGTTATTGGTACTCCATAATAAATGCTTACAACATATCTCAATTTAATTATCTTCATTCCACAGACCAGTTCTACGATGGCTGCCATACTGCTGGCCCTGGCTAAACATCCTGAGAAGCAGCAAAAACTACGTCAAGAAATAATGACAATTATGCCTCACAAAGACTCGCCGCTCACTGAAGAGAACATGAGAAATTTGCCCTACTTACGTGCAGTTATAAAAGAGAGCATGCGTTTTTATCCCAATGGACCGGGTGCCTTCCGCATGAACACCGTCGAAATGGAACTGAGTGGTTACAAAATTCCAGCCGGCACAAACATTTTGCTCAGTTTCAACTTGCTTACAAAGGATGAACAATATTATAGCAAGCCTCAGGAGTTCATACCCGAACGTTGGCTGCGCGATTCCAAAGACAAGAAAGACTCATTTAATCCATTCACTTTCATGCCATTTGGATTTGGTCCACGT